>CM076584.1:558553308-558882250 GCA_034641835.2 Pinus albicaulis
CGACGGTTCAGTGCCTTTCTCCAGTGTACACATATTTAGAATCCCCCTGCAACCCTTCACTCCCACTTGTCTCTGCCCTCAAACAAAAATTTCTTGACGCCATTCTTGCATTCCATGATATTTAAATTGTAGAGCAGATAACGGAGTTCGAATCCCACCTGAAGCAGCGCCTTGAAGAGGAGATGACAGCAATTGTGCTTTCTTACAAGGAGCGCATCAACAGTCACATGCAGGAAGGCTCCTGTTGCAGAACATTAATCCATGGCTCTAAATTTTTTCCTCTGTATGCATTTATCCGGGAGGAACTGAACGCGATAATGATGACTTCGAGGACAGAGCAGATGCCCCGGGAGGGCACCCGGAAGGTATTCGATGCAGAAATTTAGCCTTCAAATTAACTGGTGGCCTGAGGGCAATGTAGAGATTTTCCCAGTCAACTGGTGGTCTTTTGTCGAATTTGCCACACACAGGTTTCAGATTCCATCCTCACTGGCAACAGTTTGGTAACATCGATTTTTTTGCAGTATTCATTAACCTGGGTTTTGAATATAATGACTAGAAGGCAGTGGCTCTTCTAATGTGAATATACTCTGAAATGAAGTAGATAATAGAACATTTTTTTAACTAGATTTAGAAATAAATGCCTGTAACTCTTTCAATAAATATATACTACATCTTTTTCTGTTGTAAGACAGTTACTATTGTGGAAAATTTACAAGATGGACCTGCCAAATTCATGACTTTCATTCGCGTCCCAGATGAAAGAAGCTGTTACATCATTAAAAATGACTATCCATAACACATGCATATAGCTACAAGTGGTTGTTCCAAAAGCTAGAACTATTTACCTGATTGATCATAGTTGATGCACATAGCAGAGTTGACCATCCTAGAGAAACCCTGTAATATAAGGAATATCTACATTATGGTTCTTCTTAAAGCCATTGTTAAGATATAGGCCTCATTATTATAACTGTAAATATAAGAAGGGTGATCGAATTTCTTCTACTGAACTTGATGCAGCAATATTGTAACGTCAGTTATTCAAGTTAGCATACTAACTCAAATCAGATCCCAAACGTTCAACCTCAATTTTTGCTTTACTGGAAACCTCAAAGTTCGGGGATCTGGACTTGACTGTGGGAAGATAACTTTTGACTTACTATTTTAATGTATGGGACATGATATAGGAGTTTGGCTTGTGAAAATACCTCTCTGCTAAACACATTTAAAATTTTTACATGATGGTTTGTATTCCTTTGCAAATGTTTTGAAGAAATTTTCCCAGGCCTTGCAACATTCTTATTTTGCTTAAAATATTTAAGCATGAGTTATTTGCCAATAGATTTGTTCTCTTTTATTTGGGAAGAAATTTTCCCAGGCCCTGCAACATTCTTATTTTTCTTAAAATATTTAAGCATGAGTTATTTGCCAATAGATTTGTTCTCTTTTATTTGGCTAGAGAGGTAAGGGGAAAATAATTATTCAGAATCAAATGGGCAATTAACATCTTTTTTCCAGAGAATCTGTTCATACATCAGATTTCCATAACCCCCAAAATGCTGCACTGAGTATTTATTTGAACAAAATGGTTCCTTAGAAATTGTGGATTTCCTGGCATTTTGACTTAGAAACTATTTTTTATTTCCAGGATGCCGACGGTTCAGTGCCTTTCTCCAGTGTACACATATTTAGAATCCCCCTACAACCCTTCACTCCCACTTTTCTCTGCCCTCAAACAAACATTTCTTGATGCCATTCTTGCATTCCATGATATTCAAATTGTAGAGCAGATAACAGAGTTCGAATCCCACCTGAAGCAGTGCCTTGAAGAGGGGATGACAGCAATTGTGCTTTCTTACAAGGAGCGCATCAACAGTCACATGCAGGAAGGCTCCTGTTGCAGAACATTAATCCATGGCTCTAAATTTTTTCCTCTGTATGCATTTATCCGGGAGGAACTGAACGCGATAATGATGACTCCGAGCACAGAGCAGACGCCCCAGGAGGGCACCCAGAAGGTATTCGATGCAGAAATTTAGCCTTCAAATTAACTGGTGGCCTGAGGGCAATGTAGAGATTTTCCCAGTCAACTGGTGGTCTTTTGTCGAATTTGCCACACACAGGTTTCAGATTCCATCCTCACTGGCAACAGTTTGGTAACAGCGATGTTTTTGCAGTATTCATTAACCTGGGTTTTGAATATAATGACTAGAAGGCAGTGGCTCTTCTAATGTGAATATACTCTGAAATGAAGTAGATAATAGAACATTTTTTTAACTAGATTTAGAAATAAATACCTGTAACTCTTTCAGTAAATATATACTACATCTTTTTCTGTTGTAAGACAGTTACTATTGTCGAAAATTTACAAGATGGACCTGCCAAATTCATGACTTTCATTCGCGTCCCAGATGAAAGAAGCTGTTACATCATTAAAAATGGCTATCCATAACACATGCATATAGCTACAAGTGGTTGTTCCAAAAGCTAGAACTATTTACCTGATTGATCATAGTTGACGCACATAGCAGAGTTGACCATCCTAGAGAAACCCTGTAATATAAGGAATATCTACATTATGGTTCTTCTTAAAGCCATTGTTAAGACATAGGCCTCATTATTATAACTGTAAATATAAGAAGGGTGATCGAATTTCTTCTACCGAACTTGATGCAGCAATATTGTAACGTCAGTTATTCAAGTTAGCATACTGACTCAAATCAGATCCCAAACGTTCAACCTCAATTTTTTCTTTACTGGAAACCTCAAAGTTTGGGGATCTGGACTTGACTGTGGGAAGATAACTTTTGACTTACTATTTTAATGTATGGGACATGATATAGGAGTTTGGCTTGTGAAAATACCTCTCTACTAAACACATTTAAAATTTTTACATGATGGTTTGTATTCCTTTCCAAATGTTTTGAAGAAATTTTCCCAGGCCCTGCAACATTCTTATTTTGCTTAAAATATTTAAGCATGAGTTATTTGCCAATAGATTTGTTCTCTTTTATTTGGGAAGAAATTTTCCCAGGCCCTGCAGCATTCTTATTTTGCTTAAAATATTTAAGCATGAGTTATTTGCCAATAGATTTGTTCTCTTTTATTTGGCTAGAGAGGTAAGGGGAAAATAATTATTCAGAATCAAATGGGCAATTAACATCTTTTTTCCAGAGAATCTGTTCATACATTAGATTTCCATAACCCCCAAAATGCTGCACTCAGTATTTATTTGAAAAAAATGGTTCCTTAGAAATTGTGGATTTCCTGGCATTTTGACCCAGAAACTATTTTTTATTTCTAGGATGCCGACGGTTCAGTGCCTTTCTCCAGTGTACACATATTTAGAATCCCCCTGCAACCCTTCACTCCCACTTGTCTCTGCCCTCAAACAAACATTTCTTGACGCCATTCTTGCATTCCATGATATTCAAATTGTAGATCAGATAACAGAGTTCGAATCCCACCTGAAGCAGCGCCTTGAAGAGGAGATGACAGCAATTGTGCTTTCTTACGAGGAGCGCATCAACAGTCACATGCAGGAAGGCTCATGTTGCGGAACATTAACCCATGGCTCTAAATTTTTTCCTCTGTATGCATTTATCCGGGAGGAACTGAACGTGATAATGATGACTCCGAGGACAGAGCAGACGCCCCAGGAGGGCACCCAGAAGGTATTCGATGCAGAAATTTAGCCTTCAAATTAACTAGTGGCCTGAGGGCAATGTAGAGATTTTCCCAGTCAACTTGTGGTCTTTTGTCGAATTTGCCACACACATGTTTCAGATTCCATCCTCACTGGCAACAGTTTGGTAACAACGATGTTTTTGCAGTATTCATTAACCTGGGTTTTGAATATAATGACTAGAAGGCAGTGGCTATTCTAATGTGAATATACTTCAGTGGCTATTCTAATGTGAATATACTCTGAAATGAAGTAGATAATAGAACATTTTTTTAACTAGATTTAGAAATAAATGCCTGTAACTCTTTCAATAAATATATACTACATCTTTTTCTATTGTAAGACAGTTACTATTGTGGAAAATTTACAAGATGGACCTGCCAAATTCATGACTTTCATTCGCGTCCCAGATGAAAGAAGCTGTTACATCATTAAAAATGGCTATCCATAACACATGCATATAGCTACAAGTGGTTGTCCCAAAAGCTAGAACTATTTACCTGATTGATCATAGTTGACGCACATAGCAGAGTTGACCATCCTAGAGAAACCCTGTAATATAAGGAATATCTACATTATGGTTCTTCTTAAAGCCATTGTTAAGATATACGCCTCATTATTATAACTGTAAATATAATAAGGGTGATCGAATTTCTTCTACTGAACTTGATGCAGCAATATTGTAACGTCAGTTATTCAAGTTAGCATACTAACTCAAATCAGATCCCAAACGTTCAACCTTAATTTTTTATTTACTGGAAACCTCAAAGTTCGGGGATCTGGACCTGACTGTGGGAAGATAACTTTTGACTTACTATTTTAATGTATGGGACTTGATATAGGAGTTTGGCTTGTGAAAATACCTCTCTGCTAAACACATTTAAAATTTTTACATGATGGTTTGTATTCCTTTGCAAATGTTTTGAAGAAATTTTCCCAGGCCCTGCAACATTCTTATTTTGCTTAAAATATTTAAGCATGAGTTATGTGCCAATAGATTTGTTCTCTTTTATTTGGGAAGAAATTTTCCCAGGCCCTGCAACATTCTTATTTTGCTTAAAATATTTAAGCATGAGTTATTTGCCAATAGATTTGTTCTCTTTTATTTGGATAGAGAGGTAAGGGGAAAATAATTATTTAGAATCAAATGGGAAATTAACATCTTTTTTCCAAAGAATCTGTTCATAAATCAGATTTTCATAACCCCCAAAATGCTGCACTGAGTATTTATTTGAACAAAATGGTTCCTTAGAAATTGTGGATTTCCTGGCATTTTGACTTAGAAACTATTTTTTATTTCCAGGATGTCGACAGTTCAGTGCCTTTCTTTTGGGGCACTGCAGCTGATGGTTGCCTTGTCCTATCCGATGATCCACATGTCCTTAAAGAATGGTGTGGAAAATCTTTTGCTCCTTTTCCCCGAGGTAATATTGGACTGCTAAATTAGAGCTTGTCTATTCTGTGGCTGTTTCACACATCACGCATAGTAATCTAATTTTTGCTTCTTATTTATACTGATACTGCATTTGCCCCTGCAGGTTGTTTTTTCTCTACATCAGGTGGCTTGCAGAGTTTTGAACATCCTCTCAATAAGCTCATGCCAATGCCTCGTGTTGATAGTAAAACAAACATTTCTTGACGCCATTCTTGCATTCCATGATATTCAAATTGTAGAGCAGATAACAGAGTTCGAATCCCACCTGAAGCAGCACCTTGAAGAGGAGATGGCAGCAATTGTGCTTTCTTACGAGGAGCGCATCAACAGTCACATGCAGGAAGGCTCCTGTTGCAGAGCATTAATCCATGGCTCTAAATTTTTTCCTCTGTATGCATTTATCCGGGAGGAACTGAACGCAATAATGATGACTCCGAGGACAGAGCAGACGCCCCAGGAGGGCACCCATAAGGTATTCGATGCAGAGGCTCTGTAAGCGCTTCAAGGGATCTAATTCCCTTGGCCTACATAACAGGTCTGCTAATTGGGAATCCCCAAGTTAGGGCTCGAATTGGGGTTCACGGTGAAGAACAAGAAGTGTCTGCACCAGAGGCTCTGGAGAAAGCAGGCCTGAAGCCCTTCAAGCTCCAGGACAAAGAAGGCTTGGCTCTTGTCAATGGCACTTCCTTTGCCACTACCCTCGCTGCAACCGTCATGTATGATGCCAATGTCCTGCTCTTGCTCGTGGAAATGCTCTGTGGAATGTTCTGTAAAGTCATCTTTGGGCGGGAAGAATTTGCCCATCCATTGATCCACGAGATGAAGCCACACACAGGGCAGATACAGTCTGCTGCACTTCTTGAATGGCTTCTCAGAGACAGCCCCTTCGAGGAGCTTTCAAGAGAGTATTACAGCATCAATTCTCTGAAAAAGCCGAAACAGGACCGCTATGCTCTGCGTTTGATGCCATATCTTCATATACGTATTTTCTGCAAGTCTTGATGTAATTTCTGAACATTTACATGTGACTGTTGCCTGTATTTCAGAACTGTCAAGGGCTATTAATCATTATTGTTAGTGATTTTGCTAACTTCTCTTTTTCTTCTTGGTTAAGATTTAAATCTTCTTATAATTCATGACTCCATGGCTCTTGGATAAGGAGAAAATACATTGAAACTTACCCCTCAATACATTGAAAATCCAAAAAAAATCATGCAGCAGACGGGCAACAAAATCAGAGTCAAACATGACACTTGCAGTTTAGCTCGAATCTGTCAAATTCCATCCTATAGAACTCCAACTGTGTTCAGCCAAATTCCTGTTTAGAATTTATGTTGATTTGTGTGCATATGCTTAGACCAACTTGAATCCTAGTAACAGTTGCTACCTCCAACTTGGGATGTTGTTTTGGTTCTTGTTCCTTTCTCTTTGGTTGACTGATCTTGGTTATAAGTGAGGGCTGATATAATAATTACAGTGGTCTGATAAATACATTTGTTGTGAACTGATCTCTTTCTAACAATGACATTTCTGAAGTTTGATACGTTGTTACTAGGTTAGTTATTTGCAGCAGCTCTTGATTCCTTGCATCTGGTAATCGATCTCGACTTAAGTAGGATGACATAAATTAATCACTGTAAATCGATCTCGTTTGATAGTGGACTGATATGAGTTAGCAGTAGTATCTTTAAGGTCTTATTTGAAATCTCTGAAGTTCTCCATTGGTAGATCATTGTGCAAAACTTAAAATCATTGTTAATCTATGTGCTTGCATAGGCTTGAAATTGCTCTTGTTTATAATTAACATCTCCATAAGCGGAAAATAATCATAGTGAGCACAACTAACTGATCCGCTATCATTATCATCATTGTTTCACTGGGTAAAGCACTTTTTTGATTGCTGTTGATCCTGTATACAGGGGGTCTGGTACTAGAGCATAATTTTGATCTCAGCATAATTTGTAGTCACAGGTTTCATAGCTTTTCTTAGGTAAGACGATTGTTAAGGGAGATATGTTCATCCTCTTATAGCCAATATGATTTCAGATCTGTTGTGTATTGATTGTCATGGTATATTTTCAATGGAAGGATCCTCTGTCAACTTCATGCTCATATTTGATGCCATATCCTCATATACGTTTTTTCTGCAAGTCTTGATGTAATTTCTGAACATTTACATGTGACTGTTGCATGTATTTCAGAACTGTCAAGGGCTATTAATCATTATTGTTAGTGAGTTTGCTAACTTCTCTTTTGCTTCTTGGTTAAGATTTTGCTAACTCTTGTCCGGCAGCCATTGTTTATATTATGACTTGATACATTAATCATTATTTGTGCAAGCATTTTAAATTCGCCTGGGCATCTAAGGCACTGGTCTCATTGATTCATCTTAAAATATCTTTTGATCTACTTAAATCTATCTTGTCATGCCCAACAATCTAGCTTGCATGTAACCTGTAACTTGCTAAGGTAAGTAGTTGTATCTCCTAGAACTTGTTGCTTCAACAACTTTCCCTCTCCATCTACCTTCAGGGACTAACCCCTAGCCTGCCTAGAAGAACGGAGTGGGTTAGGGTCTACCCCTTAGCCTGCCTAGAAGAACTGAGTGGGCAGGGATCAGAGTGACAGCCCCTGCCCTGACTCATTGTTGCTTTTAGGATAGCCCCTGCCTTGCCCTGACTCGTTGTTGCTTTTAGGTGTACAAATTGGGCCACAAGAGAATGTTTTTATTTGAGAGAACACAATTTATATCTATTTTTGACAATCAATATCTTAATTTCTCTGTTTAACGTCAAATTAATTACAATTGATTTCTTTCTAGCTTCTTCCTTACGGCATTTCCTTTGCAACATTAGGTGCAAGTGCTAGTTTTATTATAGGAAATAATAAATCTATATTAATAAATAAAAATTGAAGTAATATGAAAGATCCAACATCAATTCTTAAACATTAACTCACTAATAACTAACATCTAACTCTCAAAATACATCCCTTCATTTTTAACCTACCAATTTGTTAAAGCTTTAACAATAATCCCTATCTCATGAACCATGTAACAACTAAATTTGAATCTTTAATCCACCATTGTAAATTTTAAGCACTACTCCAAATTTTAAAAAATATAAATAAACCAATTTTTAAATATAGGTAAACATATAATATTATTTTTTTAATAATTCAATATAAATAAAATATTTTGAAAAACATTCTACTGCATTATGAAATTATATAAAAATTTGGCAACCTTATGATGACGTATAAATCTTGTAATGATAAGTAGCTACTTTTTTTTCATAAACATTAATGATAACACTTATTATATTGCAAAACAATTATTTTTAACATTTATTATTGAAGTTTTCTCACAATATTATTTAGGTTGAAATTGTGTTTCGGTTTTGGAGCAATACTTAAAACTACAATTATAGTAATAAATAATATTACTCTTTAATATAATAGGATAAACAACATGCAATTGTAACAATAAATATAATAAATAATAAATGTTAGAGTTAAGAAACAAAAAAACTTTCATTTTTGAAAAAATATTAATTGAGTAATAAAATAATTAATTATAATATTAATATGCAATCGATCATTTAAATTAAATTAAAATTAAAATTGATTTTTTTTTATAAATTTTTTGATATTTATTTTATTTAAAAAAATATAATTATATATATAAATATAATATTTTTTTATTAACTGTAATTTTAAAATAATATATATATATATATATATATATATATATATATATATATATATATTAAACACTATTTTAGATTAAAAAAATATAGATTTTTATGTAGTTATAAAACTTTTTATGAATACAACTATGTCTTTATTTTATATATGATATTAGAATTGGGAAATAAGCACATAAAAAATAAATTATCTTCTCTTTTCTCATTACATATATTTTATGTAATATTTATAAAAAGCAGTAGTCTAACTAGACTGTTTTTTTGCTCTGAAAATATTGAAATTCACTTAAGATTTTAAGAAAATCTGGGAGGGGTTTTGGTAAATCCAAGTTATAGCTATCAAACTTTAATATTTTAGGTGCTGTAGAAATTTTAGATGGTGCTGAATCCATTTTCACCATAAAAAACACTCTCCTATTGCAACATTTCTTTAAAAAAAATTACTGGCATTCTAGCCAATTTTAACCTTCCGGGCAATTCCTCTAGCTAGATAGACAACTCCTATAAAAAGTATTAAAAGGGAACGCAATGGCTAGTCAAACGGTCAAATCAACGGTATAAAGTAGATATGTGATGAGAGGTGAGGTCAATTGTTTGTTACATTGAGAAAGAAGCGAATTGAGCTATTGCATTGTTGCATTTGGTATATCCACACACATTTTGTATCGTGAATTGAGACACTGTTTCAGGGTGACCGCCCATTAATATTTTACAATGATCGAACGTTCATCAAGAAAGAGCGTAATGGTGTGGGCACTGTTTTTTCTTCTTGTCATTTCAGTGCCGGCGGTGGCGGAATCGGAAAGCAAATGGGAGATTCTGATGGAGAAGTCAAGTACTGTGTCAGCCATGCATATGGCTCTACTACCCAACAATAAGATTATCATCTTCGATCCTCCATCCAATATTTCTTTGCCCTATGGCAAATGCCGGATTGATCAATTTCTAAAGGAGGACTGCTGGGCTCGTTCTATCGAGTATGTGGAATATGATTTCCACATGAACCAGTTCCGCTCGCTTGAAGTTCAGACGGAAACATGGTGTTCTTCCGGCGCGATGGCGCCTGACGCCTGGTTCGCGCCTGACGGCTGCTTGATCCAGACCGGTAGTTTCAAGGAGGGAGATCGGATGGTCAGGGTATTCAGTCCCTCCGATTTCTGCAATTGGACCGAAATCCCAGCGGGGTTGCCAAACAGGCGATGGTACGGCACCAATCACATTCTGCCGGACGGGAAAATCATGGTTGTCGGCGGGCGGCAGCAGTTCAACGTCTCAAAGAAGCTCATGCAGCAAGGCGAGTATAATAACAATCTTTATCCGTTAGTCCACCTTGCGCCCGACGGCAATCTGTTCGTCTTTGCCAACAGAAAATCGATTCTGTTGGACCATGTGAACAAGCGCGTGGTGCGGCGTTACCCAGACATGCCCGGCTACTACAGCAACAACCCCACCTCTGCCTCATCCCTTCTCCTCCCACTGGATCCAGGAGCTACGTCTGACGCGGAAGTGCTGATCTGCGGCGGCGGAGCTGAGTTTTCGTATAGGGGAGCGATCCGATGGAATTTCTTTACGGCCTCCAACACCTGCGGACGTCTGAGATTCACGGATCCTGATCCACATTGGATGATGGATAGCATGCCTATGCGCTCCAGGATAATGGTAATGGCGGGGAACATGCTTCTTCTCCCAACTGGCGACGTGTTGATTATCAACGGAGCTTCCATAGGCTCAGGTCATGTTGTTCTGTATCCTCTTCTTTACAAGCCATCCAGTCCTGCAGGCCCACTTCGGTTTCAGGTGCTCACCCCCTCCGCGGCTCCCAGGCTCTACCATTCCAGTGGCCTTTATATGCTCCCTGATGGCCGCGTTCTTCTCATGGGCGAGGCGTTTTCTCCCCCCTATCTCGCACCTCACAACGATGCGCATAGGCCATTAATCACGTCCTCGCCGTCTGCCATGGGCTATGGCCGTACCTTCACCATCAGATTTTACTTGCAAAGCTTGGCGGGTCTGGTGGGTCAAGAAAAAGAAACCGTTTTCCGTTACACTGCTGGCGCCGTCTTTTACTACACACAGTTATTCAATAAGCCAGAGGCTGATCAGACTGGAGATCACTGAAGTCGTGCGAATTTTTGACGTGATTTATGAGATTACTGGTACTGTTCCGCGTAATGGCGCAGCCATGGCTCCTCCTGGCTTTTATCTCCTGTTTGTTGTGCATGCTGGGATTCCTAGCTCTGGGAAATGGATGCAGCTTATGTGTGATAAACCAGCTACGGCTATGGAAAGCATGATGAGTAAATTAGAACCCATATCTATGAAAAGCATGTCTGAGCTGGAAGCAATGTGTGAAGAAGGTGATCGTGTACTGTATGAGGAAGCTGGTGTATCTATGGAAACCTCTGAAGAAGGTGGCCATGTACTGTATGAGGAAGCTGCTGTATCTATGGAAACCTCTGAAGAAGGTGGCCATGTACTGTATGAGGAAGCTGGTGTATCTATGGAAACCTCTGAAGAAGGTGGTCATGTACTGTATGAGGAAGCTGGTGTATCTATGGAAACCTGCATGTGTGACGAAGGTGTACTCATGTGTAAGCTACTGCATCCAACGGCCTTGGCCTTGCAACAATGGCGCCTGCAGTGGCAGGAGTGGGTTTGGGTTTGCTCTTTTGTGTTATATGGGTCAAACATATATGTCAATATCTTATATCTACCCGGCGTAGAAGGATGGCCTCAGGAGACAGCAGTGGCACTGGCACAGCTTCTCGGTATTTTATTTTTGCTTCAACTTCTGTAAATTCAAATCCATTGCCGAACGCATATATTCTACATGCGTTCGGACATGTCTGAAATGATTTTTTAAGGTAATACGTGTTCACGAGATTGGTATTCATGAGATTAATAATTAATCTCATAATTGTGTTTCTGTAAATTTATTGATTATGATGATTAACTGCATTAACTAAAAATTATATTATTTAGTCAATCTTGAATATCGAATTTTAAAAATTAATTGGAATTCTTTAAGAATTGTATTACCAAACTAAGTATAAGATAAATGAATATCAATTCATTGCATTTCAATAGTACGTGATGCCCTTGAACGATGATTGCCATCTTCAGGTGCAGGATGTTCTGCTTTGCTTAAAATATAATTGAATCACTGAAAGGACCTGCAACGAAATCAATATATATGTTTGGTATGAGCATATTGAATATATCACAAGCATTTTAATTTGTTTTCCTACTTTCAATATTGAATATATCACTTTGAGAAATCACTTTGTTTAACAGTGATTTCCTTCGTCACGGTTAAATAACACAAATCAATCTGCAATTATAAATATAAACACAAGCAAATGGTGACAAATTTTCTACAAAGGAAAATTCCTCTCTTTCTTTCATTTGGTGGGCATGCTATTTTTTTTAATTATATAATTTAATAGTCAAATGTTATTTTTATTTATTATACAATTTAATAATTCAAAATGTATTTTTATTTTCTAAATGATATAAAAACTTAAGATATAGAATTAATAAATGTGATTTAAAATAAAATTTAAAAAACACATCTATATTTAATAAAAGAATATATATATATATATATATATATATAAAAGGTGCAAAAAATATCTCATTATAAGGTTTATACACACTTCAATTTTATGTCTATCTTAATTAACAAAATATTTTGTTCAATGTGTATCACACTTCCTTGGATACAACATGTATTAAACAAAAAGCAAGTTATATAGAATTTATTGGTATGTAATGCATTCCTAGAAAGAGAATTTGTATTACAATGTGGTATATATGCAAGTATTACTTTTTTCATATTTTTAATATATTTTCAGCTCACTATAAAGCTTGATTTCTCATTTATAACATTTATTTTTCATTTTTATAGCTTTATTTGTCCTCAATTGCATTTATTCAACAAATTCTTAGTGTCAATCCATTTTCATGCCTCATCTATATTAACTAGATTTTTCCTTTGACGATGAAGCTCATTTTCTTCCTTTCCGTTTTTCATTAATCTATAAAATGACTCATACTTTTTATAAGTATTTCATACTTAGTCAAATTCTAAACAGTTGTGTAGAGATCTATCTCCCAAACTAACCTTCCATACTCTACACATTACTTATCCTTGCACTAAGCTTTATACTTAGACCACTTTTCATTTGCATGTAGAAGATTCCTATGTCATTTTTTCCATGCAACCTTTTATTTACACACCCTTAATTCCTCACTTTGTATAGTGTGAATTCTACATCTTATCATTGTTTAGTTTTATAATAGTGACATCTCTCCGTATGAGTTACTGAAATTCATTGAAGTATTTC
Organism: Pinus albicaulis; assembly: GCA_034641835.2. Classification (NCBI taxonomy): domain Eukaryota; kingdom Viridiplantae; phylum Streptophyta; class Pinopsida; order Pinales; family Pinaceae; genus Pinus; species Pinus albicaulis. The sequence goes on from CM076584.1 coordinate 558,566,482, forward strand.
TTGCACATTTTTGGATGGAAATTCAAGATTCATTTAAGAAAACTAGAATGCTCTATCATTGTGAAATCTTCTCCCTCATTATGGTCATCATTGTTAAATTGGTCTCTCAATTCTATTCAAACAATTCAAAATTTAGAATGTGTGCATACACATAAGATTATTTCTCTTTCAATTGAGACATAAACTTATAACCTGGAAAAAATACCATTAATTTGACCAAAAATATATTTAACTAGATCAAGTTTTTGTGAGTTCATTGCACCAAGTTTCATTAGCCCTATCATATTTTACATTTTTTTTATTTATGACACATTCATCTACCACCTAAGTATTTTATATAGAACAAGGACATATTTATATTCATCAAAAAATTTATAACTAAATAAACATCTCATTCCTTTTTCCATCTATTAACAAAGGGAATAAAGTTACAGCATGACCATATTCAAGAACACTGCCTAGATTAATGGAAAATTTTTCAAAGAAAACATAAAAGAAGACTGCCCACTGACAGGGATACCGGTATTGAATAGATTAGCAATTCCCACACAGGGGAGCCAACGTTGATATCTTTGACATTTGCAGAGTTTACAGAGTTCCAAAATAAAACAAAAGTTCAACATAGCAATATGAACAAAAACATGCCCAATTATCTGGGCCACGAAGCAAGATAACCAAACCACAGAGAGGTAGCTATTCATCCGGTGGCTCTTCAACAATACGGCACCAACCTTTGGCCAACAGGTCACTATCCATAGCAACAGTGGCTCCAGACTCGGAAGGTCCAGGATCAACTGGCGCCATCTTCACATCACGAGTGCTGCGTACTTGAGCCTTCAGATCCTGCACATTCACGTTTCCAATCCCCATCCGAAGGCTCGAAATCTGAGCTTTGTCTGAGCTGAGGCCCGCCAGATGGGAGAATTGCTTCTCCATCTGGGCTTCTTCATGGAAAACCACAGTAATTGAAACTGTGATCCATGGGCGATTCAGTGAGTAGTTAAAGGAGAAAAGCGTTGAGTCTGTCCTGGGAGAAGTCAAGGTGGCAGGGGGGTGAGGAATAGGGGATCCCAAATGATGGCCAGAACCATGAAACCACCCTCTCCCACTTCTAGTGTGACGATAATGGTCTGCGAAAAATTTTCTGGAGAGGGAAGGTGACTCGGAAGAGGGGCTGGAGGGCGCGCACAGGGGACATCCTTTGGTGCTACCCCTGCAACAGTCATTCTATGACGAAGGTGAGGCATATGGGAGGACTCAGCAGCAGGCGTACTACAAGGCAGATCAATAGGAATGACAGGGGAATGAGAGATGATAGTATACCAAGAAGTCGAAGAAGACAGACAGAGGCTAGAAAAGAGGCTAGAGGCCAGAAATAAATATAGATTGTTCAACGGATGTGGTTCTTCAGATAAACCAAAGCGGAACTCCAATTTATCGTCCTACCAGCTATGGCCTCGAAAAACACCCGCCATTAATCTCTCATTGAAGAGAGCCGAGGGCCAGAGCATGCTGGAGCATGCAGAGTCATGAATAGGAGAGGAGGTCTGGTTATGAGCGGCGTTACAACTTAATGCATTAAGAGTGATCCCTGTGCGTCTTAAATGCCATCTGCCTTCATTCATCTGCCATCTGCCAGCCATGTCATGGGTGGTCAGGTGTCTCCACACTTCGCCCCACCCATCTCCCTTCACATTAATCGCCCAACTATACACCCGCATCCGGGAAATTTTTAAATAATTATGATTAAAAATTATTTTATCAATATATAGAACTATAAAATTTTAATTAAAATAAATATTATTTTTTTATAAAAATAAATTAGTGCGATTCTATATTTTAATTTAAATTCTCAATTACATTTTATTATTATAGTTGGCTAGTTCTTTTAAGTGACATGCTTTTTCTTAGATTAACAATAATAAATCAATCAATATTTCTAAATAGTAATTAAACTCCTCCTTACTATTCAAAAATTAAATTATGAGAAATTTTTCCACCCTAAAAATAATACTAGGTTAAACTAAAACTAGGAAAATTTATATTTATCCATAGTTCATATTTTCATGAAAAGGAATTTAGCTATATACCTAACAAATTTTTTACATGGAAAAAATCTCCAATATATTTACATGCATGAATTATTTGAAAGGAATTTTCATTTTTTACCATTTGTAAGTTCACTTAAAACTAAAATATAAATCTAAGAATATATTTATCCATATTTTATATGGATGCCACTTTTGGGGTTGTAGTATCTCCACATAATCATGGAGAAAGATAAAACAAATCCAAATGGTGTTTATAACCTAGAATTTGAAGATTAAATATAATGCTCCCTATCATATACTATTGGATAAAGAAAACATTTTCCTAATTGAAAGTATGGTTATAACTAGGTATCATATGTAGAAGAAGTTAAACCACATGGAAGCCAAGATGTTTCCTAAAATTGCTTCAAACTCTAGTAAAAACTCCCACTTTTAACTCATTCAACAAAGATGACATAAGGATATGTCAAGTACGACCAACACAACCGGTTGAAGATAGGACCTCCTTAGCAAGTTGGCATGCTCTTATACCAATTCAGTTGAATTATTATTATATTTTTAAAACTTACTAAGAATTAATTTCACCACTTATAAATTATTTTTATTAATTTAATTGTTACTATATTTTTTTTAAAGTTGAGGAATTAGATAACCACAGGTGAAAAACTACATCTCTATGATATCTAAACTTAATTCATTTCCTAACATATATATATTTTCATGTTTCTTTCCTTCATTTGATGAGCATGCTATTTTTATTTACTATATAATTTAATAGTGACATGTGATTTTTATATATTATATAATATAATAATTCAAAATCTATTTGATTGTTTTCTAAATGATGCCGCAACTTAAGATGAAACTCATGATGCGATCAAAATAAATGTTGCAAACACAGGAGTCATAAATAATTCACAAGAAATATATATATATATATATATATATATATATATATATATATATATATATATATATATATAACTTAAATTTTAATGTGAAGTATTAATAAAACGTAAAATAATAAAATACACCTTACCATTAATGAAAACGAGACTAATAAAATACACAATGGTCTTTTTTTTTTTCTAGGATGAGGTATAGTCCAAGTCTATCCATTTTACACTATTTTACATGTTCTAACTAGGAGAAGCAAGATTTACTCTTAAAGGATATTTTTAATCAATCTCAAAATCCATGTAGCAACCACTATAACATATCTTATGTTTTAACCTAGACCCTTAGTTGAAGCAATAAAAATATTGAAAATTTGACACAATCACCATTACAAACCCACTGAAAGGTCCAACAAATGGGATAGCTTAGCACCTTCATCCTCCAAAATTGTCTCTATCTTATTATAGCTCGCTAGGTAGGTATATAGCGATCGATAAATTGCTGAATAACTATTAATTGTTTTGACCATTTTCCATATATCGTAGTTTAGCCAATGTTTTTTTAAAAAATTTGCATTTAAAATGAGTTAATTTTTATTTTCACGCTTTTCGATTGGACAAAACTATTTGAGTTCTTATTGGAAGCTTGCTCCTTTAGAGGCATAATTTTTCAACATAACCAAAATTTTATAAAAGTTATATCAAAATTCTTCAACATTTCTGAGCCAAAGTTTTGTCAAAGTTGTTTATTCCTTCGAAAAAAAATTATCCAAAGTTTTTATTTCTCACAAAAAATTATTACATATTCAAAAATTTTAGGGTTTTAAGTAAAGTATTATGTTTACTCGAAGCAATTTCCCATATAAAAGTAATTTCCACTCGGAGTTTTTAAGATAAATGATGTCTCAATATGGATTTTGGCATGTTTGCTATCCTAGGTATGTATTATTTGTTTTGGTCTTTTTCCATATATCACAGTTTATCACAGTTTAGCCAATATTTTTTTTAAGAACTTTGCATTTAAAATGAGTTAATTTTTATTTTAATGCTTTTATATTGGACAAAATTGTTTGAGTTCTTATTGCAGGCTTGATCTTTTAGAGGCATAATTGTTTAGGATAACCAAAGTTTTATAAAAGTTGTATCACAACTTTTCAACATTTCTCAGCCAGATTTTTATCGAAGTTGTTTATTCCTTCTAAGAGAATTTATCCAAAATTATTATTTTTCACAGAAAATTATTACATATTCCAAAGTTTAGGGTTTTAAGAAAATTATTATTATAAATAATTTTCCACCTCGGATTTTTCAAGAGAAATGATGTCTCAATATGGCTCTTGGCATGTTCGCCATCTGCCTTGGTTTTACCAAGCCACCATCCTTATCAAAGTATTTACCAACTTCTTCCATTTCTTTTCTATCTGTCATTTCCAATTTGAGTGCTCTCGTCACTAGTGTTCAATATTGTATGGAGGGGGAAGCCTAGTAAAAGGGTAAAAAACATTTCCCTAAGTTAAATGAAACAAACAACTTTCAGAAGGACCATATCTCCTTCTCTCAGTTGTTTGAAGCAACACGAAGCAGCACCACTTGATATAATGACAATATCTCCTTCGCTCATTTCTTTGAAGCAACCTCAAGAAAAACCAAGGTTTATCAACACAATATCCCTTTTGCAGAAAAATGCAGACAAGTGAGGTATTTCATGCTTTTTCTTACAATTTGAAATTAAAATCAGGAATATATAACTCAAGGAACTACTATTGAAATGGTTTGAAATTAAAATCTTGAATATATAAGTGAAGGAAAAATAGGTATGTAATGCTCTCTTTTATTATCTCATGTAATACAATTTCATTTTGTGGAAAAATGAAGACAAGCGAGGTATTTCATGCCCTTGATTGCAATTTGAAATTGTTTGAAATTAAAACCAGGAATATATAACTGAAGGAACTATTATTGAAATTAAAATCATGAATATATAAGTGAAGGAAAAATAGGTATGCAATAATCTCTTTTATTATCTCATGTAGCACAATTCATGCTCTTTTAATACTTCATGTCACGCACCATGATCAGGTACACCGTATTCCTCTTGACCAAGAAGAAAAATAAAATTTCTCTTCCATTTGTCCTTGAATGGACTGCTTTGTATTTCCACTTCGTGATTGAGAGGTCATAAAGTTTAGACTAGATAGATAATGTTCCATGAATTCCTTAATTCTAAGACAAGTTGTTTTAGGTTTTAGTTATGGGGCTAATTTTCTTTACACACTAAAAAAAAATATATTTCAAAGTTGTTGTTGGGATATAAAGTTCTATATATAATATCTAATGAACTAAAAGGAAAAATGGGTCGAGAATTTGTTATTTCACCTTCACTAAATAATGCTAAAAAATACCGATGTTCTCTAATGAGGAGGGAGGCCATGAACATTTGTTGTTTCTCAAGTTATTTCCCAATTAGAATAATATATGGGAACAGGAAAATAAAAAAAAATTGGGAGGGTATTTAGCATTGAATTGACTAGATGACAGTCTCTAGGAAAGTCAGGTTCCTCGAAAAAAATGCCCAAGAGAAAAACGATTATGTAGTGCAAGAGACATATACAAAAATTATGAAATGATAAACGTGTTGGAGAGGTCGTGGTGGTTTTGGATGATTTAGATGGCTCTTATTATCACACCAAGAATCCGTAAATTCAATGTGCTAGGATAAATGTCAACATACAAGCATAAATTCAATACCACAAATTCCAAGTGCAAGGAGCATCAAATCACTACCCATAAATTATTTCCAACTAGAAAATTCGGGAAAGCTACCAATTTTTCTTCGTTTCTATAATGTCACATTTTATATTGTCACACTTAACACAACATAAGCTTTAGAGCAAGGTTATGGATTTAGACGGGATTATGGTATGCATCACCCAATGGTTTTACAAGAAAACACTAAGCTATTTTAGGGAAATGTGTCCGGTAGAAATTAAAAAGATCAAATAAATTCAGTTAGATACCTTTTAATTCAACTTAATATCCTCTGGAATCTGAAATCCTATGGCACACAGCCTGAATCCTACTTCTCTAAGTCCACATCAATATCCTTGACATTCGATTTCTTTTCTTGAAATCCTGGTTAAAATTTTTATAACAGTATTTGGAGGTTGTGAAGAGAGATTGAGGGCTTAAAAATAGACCATCCGCTTGAAGTGTGGAGAACCTTGTGCAGATTCCCTTTGTAAAAAGGAATTCAACTCCGTTGTTTGAATGCAAGAAGTTTAGAAAGGCATACTAGCTGCAATGGTTTGGATAATTCATCATTCTTAATTTTTTGAATTTATACTTAACCAACACGAATATCCCTAGCTATTCATCTATCCTCTCAACAAAAAAGCTATCAATCCTCCCAACAATAAAGCTATCAGTGGAAATTCTGTGCAGTGGTAGTTGAAGAGTTCAGGAGCTACAAAGCTAACTTTTTAAAGAGTGAATCCACTCTACGACCTTAGAAAGGGGCATTTCATTGCCATAGTTAGGAACATTCCTCTTCTAATATAGATATAGTTGTTTTCTGTAAGTATGTCGTTTTTTTTTATTTATATAATTTAATAGTCACATGTTATTTTTATTTATTATATAATTTAATAATTCAAAATGTATTTTTATTTTCTAAATGATATAAAAACTTAAGATATAGAATTACAATGTAATCAAAAATAAAATTTACAAAACACATCTATATTTAATAAAGAAGATATATATATATATATATATATATATATATATATATATATATATATATATATATTCAAGGTGCAAAAAAAATCTCATTATAAGGTTTATACACACTTCAATTTTATGTCTATCTCAATTAACAAAATATTTGGTTCAATGTGTATCACACTTAGTTGGATACAACATGTATTAAACAAAAAGCAAGTTATATAGAATTTATTGGTATGTAATGCATTCCTAGAAAGAGAATTTGTATTACAATGTGGTATATATGCAAGTATTAATTTTTTCATATTTTAATATTATTTTAGCTCACTATAAAGCTTTATTTCTCATTTATAACATTTATTTTTCATTTTTATAGCTTCATTTGTCCTCAATTGTATTTATTCAACAAATTCTTAGTGTTAATCCATTTTCATGCTTCATCTATATTAACTAGATTTTTCCTTTGACAATGAAACTCATTTTCTTCCTTTCCGTTTTTCATTAATCTATAAAATGACTCATACCTTTTATAAGTATTTCATACTTAGTCAAATTCTAAACAGTTGTGTAGAGATCTATCTCCCAAACTAACCTTCCATACTCTACACATTACTTATCCTTGCACTATGCTTTATACTTAGACCACTTTTCATTTGAGTCTAGAAGATTCCTATGTTATTTTTTCAATGCAACCTTTTATTTACACACCCTTAATTCCTCACTTTGCATAGTGAAGAATTCTACATCTTATCGTTGTTTAGTTCTATAATAGTGACATCTCTCCGTATGAGTTACTGAAATTCATGGAAGTATTTCTTGCACATTTTTCGAGGGAAATTCAAGATTCATTTAAGAAAACCATAATTCTCTATCATTGTGAAATCTTCTCCCTGATTATGGTTGTCATTGTTAAATTGGTCTCTCAATTCTATTCAAACAATTCAAAATTTAGAATGTGTGCATACACATAAGATTATTTCTCTTTCAATTGAGACATGAACTTATAACCTGGAAAAAATACCATTAATTTGACCAAAAACATATTTAACTGGATCAAGTTTCTGTGAGTTCATTGCACCAAGTTTCATTAGCCCCATCATATTTTACATTTTTTTTTATTTATGACACATTCGCCTACCACCTATGTATTTTATATAGAACAAAGACATATTTATATTCATCAACGATTTTATAACTAAATAAACATCTCATTCCTTTTTCCATCTATTTCTTTTTTACATTTAAAATAGAGTGTAAAATTTGTAATTTTTCTTTAATTTTTAAATAATTATTATTAAAAATTATTTTATCAATATATAGAACTATAAAATTTTAATTAAAATAAATATTAATTTTTTTATAAAAACAAATGAGTGCGATTCTATATTTTAATTTAAATTCTCAATTACATTTTATTATTATAGTTGGCTATTACTTTTAAGTGATATGATTTTTCTTAGATTAACAATAATAAATCAATCAATATTTCTAAATAGTAATTATACTCTTTCTTACTATTCAAAAATTAAATTATGAGTAATTTTTCCACCCTAAAAATAATACTAGGTTAAACTAAAACTTGGAAAATTTATATTTATCCATAGTTCATATTTTCATGAAAAGGAATTTAGCTATATACCTAACAAATTTTTAACATGGAAAAAATCTCCAATATATTTACATGCATGAATTATTTGAAAGGAATTTTCATTTGTTACCATTTGTAATTTCACTTAAAACTAAAATATAAATCTAAGAATATATTTATCCATATTTTTTATGGATGCCACTTTTGGGGTTGTAGTATCTCCACATAATCATGGAGAAAGATAAAAAAAATCCAAAAGGTGTTTATAACCTAGAATTTGAAGATTAAATATAATGCTCCCTATCATATACTATTGGATAAAGAAAACATTTTCCTAATTGAAAGTATGGTTATAACTAGGTATCATATGTATAAGAAGAAGTTAAACCACATGGAAGCCAAGATGTTTCATAAAATTTCTTCAAACTCTACTAAAAACTCCCACTTTTACTCATTCAACAAAGATGACATAAGGATATGTCAAGTACCACCAACACAACCGGTTGAAGATGGGACCTCCTTAGCAAGTCAACCCAAAATTATTTGACATGCTCTTATACCAATTCAATTTAATTATTATTATATTTTTTAAAACTTACTAAGAATTAATTTCACCACTTATAAATTATTTTTATTAATTTAATTGTTATTATATTTTTTTAAAGTTGAGGAATTAGATAACCACATGTGAAAAACTACATCTCTAAGATATCTAAACTTAATTCATTTCCTAACATATATATCTTTTCATGTTTCTTTCCTTCATTTAATGAGCATGATATTTTTATTTACTATATAATTTAATAGTGACATGTGATTTTTATATATTATATAATATAATAATTCAAAATCTATTTGATTGTTTTCTAAATGATGTTGCAACTTAAGATACTAAGTTAATGGATGCCATCTAAAATAAAATTTGCAACACACATATCATTAATAGACTCATGTGCATATCCATATATAACTTAAATTTGAATGTGAAGTATTAAAAAAACTTAAAATAATAAAATACACCTTGACCATTAATGAAAAAGAGACTAATAAAATACATAGTGGTATTTTTTTTCTTTTTAGGATGACTTATAGTCCAAGTCTATCCATTTTACACTATTTTACATGCTCTAACTAGGAGAAGCAAGATTTACTCTTGAAGGATATTTTTAATCAATCTCAAAATCCATGTAACAACCACTATAACATATCTTATGTTTTAACCTAGACCCTTAGTTGAAGCAATCAAAAGATTGAAAATTTGACACAATAACCATTGCAAACCGACTTAAAGGTCCAACAAATGGGATAGCTTAGCACCTTCATCCTCCAAAATTGTCTCTATCTTATTATACCTCACTAGGTAGGTATATAGAGATCGATAAATTGCTGACTAACTATTAATTGTTTTGACCTTTTTCCATATATCACAGTTTAGCCAATGTTTTTTTTATGAATTTTGCATTTAAAATAAGTTCATTTTTATTTTCATGCTTTTTCATTGGACAAAACTTCTGAGTTCTTATTGGAAGCTTGATCGCATAATTTTTGAAGATAACCAAAATTTTATAAAAGTTATATCAAAATTCTTCAACATTTCTCAGCCAAAGTTTTATCGAATTTGTTTATTCCTTCGAAAAAGAATATCCAAAGTTTTTATTTCTCACAAAAAAATTTTACATATTCAAAAATTTTACATATTCAAAAGTTTAGGGTTTTAAGTAAAGTATTATATTTACTCGAAGCAATTTCACATATAAAAATAATTTCCACTCAGATTTTTTAAGATAAATGATGTCTCAATATGGATCTTGGCATGTTCGCTAGCCAAGGTAGGTATTATTTGTTTTGATATTTTTCCATATGTCACATTTTATCAGAGTTTAGCCAATATTTTTTTAAGAACTTTGCATTTAAAATTTCACAAAAAATTATTCCATATTCAAAAAGTTGAAGGTTTTAAGTGAAGTATTATATTTACTTGAAACAATTTCCCATATAAAAATAATTTCCACTCGGATTTTTTAAGATAAATGATGTCTCAATATGGATCTTGGCATGTTCGTTAGGTTAAGTAGGTATTATCTGTTTTGATCTTTTTCCATATATCACGGTTTATCAGAGTTTAGCCAATATTTTTTTAAGAACTTTGCATTTAAAATGAGTTAATTTTTATTTTGATGCTTTTAGATTGGACAAAATTGTTTGAGTTCTTATTGCAAGCTTGATCTTTTATTGGCATAATTGTTCATGATAACCAAAATTTTATAAAAGTTGTATAAGAACTTTTCAACATTTCTCAGCCAACTTTTTATCAAAGTTGTTTATTCCTTCTAAAATAATTTATCCAAAGCTTTTATTTTTCACATAAAATTATTACATATTCCGAAATTTAAGGTTTTAAGCAAAGTATTATTATAAAGAATTTTCCACCTAGGATTTTTCAAGAGAAATGATGTCTCAATATGGCTCTTGGCATGTTCGCCATCTGCCTTGGTTTTACCAAGCTATCATCCTTACCAACATATTTACCAACTTTTTCCATTTCTTTTCTATCTTTCATTTCAAATTTAAGTGCTCTCGTAACTAGTGCTCAATATTGTGTGGAGTGGGAAGCCTGGTAAAAAGGGTGAAAAACATTTCCCCAAGTAAAATGAAACAAACAACTTTCAAAAGGATCATATCTCCTTGGCTCAGTTGTTTGAAGCAGCATGAAGCAACACCACTCGATATAATGAAAATATATCCTTCGCTCAGTTCTTTGAAGCAACATGAAGCAACACCAAGGTTTATCAACACAATATCTCTTTTGCAGAAAAATGCAGACAATTGAGGTATATCATGCTTTTTCTTGCAATTTGAAATTAAAATCAGGAATATATAACTCAAGGAACTACTATTGAAATGGTTTGAAATTAAAATCTTGAATATATAAGTGAAGGAAAAATAGGTAAGTAATGCTCTCTTTTATTATGTCATGTAACACAATTTCATTTTGTAGAAAAATGTAGACAAGTGAGATATTTCATGCTCTTGGTTGCAATTTGAAATTGTTTGAAATTAAAACCAGGAATATATAACTGAAGGAACTATTATTGAAATTAAAATTGTGAATTGAAATTAAAATCATGAATATATAAGCAAAGGAAAAGTAGGTACACAATAGTCTCTTTTATTATCTCATGTAGCATAATTCATGCTCTTTTAATACTTCATTTCAGGCACCATGATTAGGTACACCGTATTCCTCTTGACCAAGAAGAAAAATAAAATTTCTCTTCCATTTGTCCTTGAATGGACTGCTTTGTATTTCCACTACGTGACCGAGAGGTCCTAAAGTTTAGACTAGATAGATAATGTTCCATGAATTCCCTAATTCTAAGACAAGTTGTTTTAGGTTTTCGTTATGGGGCTAATTTTCTTTGCACACTTAAAAAAAATTTGCAAAGTTGTTGTTGGGATATAAATTTTCATATCTAATATCTAATGAACTAAAAGGAAAAATGGGCCGATAATTTGTTATTTCACCTCCACTAAATGAAGCTAAAAAATATCAATGTTCTCCAATGAGGAAGGAGGCAATGAATATTTGTTGTTTCCCAAGTTATTTCCCAATTAGAATAATATATGGGAACAGGAAAATAAAAAAAAATTGGGAGGGTATTTAGCATTGATTGAGTATATGACAGTCTCTGGGAAATTGAGGTTGCTAAAAATAAATGCCCAAGAGCAAAACGATTGTAGTGCAAGGGACATACAAAAATTATGAAATGATAAAAGTGTTGGAGAGGTAGTGGTGGTTTTGGATTATTTAGATCGCTCTTATTATCACACCAAGCATCCGTAAATTCAACGTGCTAGGATAAATTTCAACATACAAGCATAAATTCAATACCAAAAATTTCAAGTGCAAGGAGCATCAAATCACTACTCATAAATTATTTCCAACTAGAAAATTAGAGAAAGCTATCAAATTTTCTTCATTTCTATAATGTTACATTTTATATTATCACACTTAAGACAACATAAGCTTTAGAGCAAGGTTATGTATTTAGACTCGGATTGTAGCATGCAACACCCAATGGTTTTATAAGAAACAGTAAACTATTTTGTGGAAATGTCCAAAGAGAAATTAAAAGATCAAATAAATTTAGTTACATATCTTTTATTTCAATCCACACCTTTTGGAAGCTGAAATACTATGGCACACAACCTGAATCCTACTTTCTAAGTCCATATAAAATACTTTGACATCCTGTATCTTTCTTGAAAGCTCCTGTTGTACCTTTATAATAGTGGTTTGGAAGTTGCAAGAGAGATTGAGGCTTAAAAATAGACCATCCGCTTGAAGTGTGGAGAACCTTGTGTAGATTCCCTTGTAAAAGTGAATTCAACACATTGTTTCAATGCAAGAAGCCAGAAAGGCATACCAGCTACAATGGTTTGAGAATTGTTTTTCTTAATTTTTTAACTTATACTTAACCAACAAAAGGAATATCCCTAGCTATCCATCTATCCTCCCAACAACAAAGCTATCAATCCTCCCAAAATACGTGTAACACCTCCAGTTTAGGAATTTTTTTTTTTTTTTTTTTTCTTATAATGAGTGCATTCTTGCTACAGTTCATCTAACCCTCTAGTATCTCATTTCTATTACACATATTGATCATTCCCCTTGTATTTCTTTTCATCACCTAACACACATGTATTCCGCACAATTATCCAAGGATATATATATATATATATTACATATATATATATAAATAGCATATGTGTCTAACCTGCATTTATCAACCAGATCCTTATCTATATATGTATATATATAACATATGTGTCTAACATGTATTTATCACCCATATCTTTTTGAGTCTTTATCCACCCCGGATATAGGTGTAATACACCTCTTATTAGGATATGTGACCCCTATTTATATACCACATCTAAAATATATATATATATATATATATATATAACCCATACATTGAAAATCTTGTGTAACACGTACATAGCTTCACCCCTTTAAATACTATGATTATATATAGAATACCTATATCGAATATGGTCCTTTGACCAATGTATATATACATATGCACCACGCTCCGTTAATAATAATAATAACATTGACACCACGCCCTTTTAATAATAATATTAACCTTGAAACCGCATATATATAAGGCGTGTAATTATTGATGTACGCTTTGTTAAAACCTCTTTTGTAAAGGCGTACTTACACAACCATTACCTGAATATATATTTATATTTCATCAAGCGCGACTTCCTCCTTCAATAGTTGACATACGTAAATATAGTGGAGACTATAGCGAATAATTTCGGGAGCATAGTCTGCCTACCATATAGTCCATTTGCGCCGTGAATAAAAACCGAGTTATATACCTATGGTTTGCATTATGGAATTTTTTCTGTTCAATCGTGACTAACACTGATTCGGTTTTTCATTAATCCCATTTCATGGTTACTCTGACTTGTCGCGGTGTCTTGGCAGATCACACAGGTGTTACTTGAGGCTATATGCATTCGGCGTATACCCTCCACTCATCATTACTGGCGATAGTCTACTATTAATCGTTTGGGTGTGGAGCCAGCGTTTAGGCATCGAGATTTTATGTGTAAGTACACCATATTCGTACTGTTATGGTTCTTATGAGCCGCCTAGCCCACACTCTGTTCGACGGTTGTTGGCGTGTGAACTCGGTTTGCTACGCTTCGTTGAGTTTTATTGCAGGAGTAGTATCTCTCCCGCGAGTGTATGGAGCATGTGGCGGCGTACCTTGCCCCCTATCCAACCAGTACACGACATGTGGATTTCGAACAGACCATTCTGGCGGTTTCCAGTACTAAGAGCGCTGAGCTCCAACTCTGGTCTAGGGTTAACCCAATAGCTCGGTACCTACGACGTCCAACCTTCCCTGTGCCCATTGATGTCCATGGTACCCTTCTGTTTACGTGTTGCGTCCGCGCAATCGACATTGGGATTTCTTGCTAGCTCTCGGGCAGAGGAATTAGGGTTTCCAATTTTCATTAAATCAGAGGTTATTTTATCGATCTATTGCCAGTTCCCTCCTATCTCATGTATGCTGAACCCCATTCGTCTCCCTTATCTAAGTTTCAGTATGATTCATATGCATGGGGGTTTCAGATTCGGTGATGCTGAAGAGTTGCAAGTAGATTTGCACCGAGAGGGTAAGAGCTCGTCGTTTCCGTCTATCTACTGGAAACAGAGAGCGAGCCTATCCTCGTGGGCGTATTCATAAATCTCGGTTTTCGTCGTGCCGCAGTTCTGCAACTCCAATCGGAGGTAAACCCTAATCGTTTAACCTGTGAATGTTCTGGGTCATTAAGTTATCATTGGGATTCACCAGATTGTTGTCCAGCTCGTTCTGGGTTTACGATTTTATATTTCTGTTGAACGGTTTCCCTTTCGTTTTACTGACGATATTATAAACGGTTCATACGAGGAAAGGATACCGACTATGTTATATCGGTGGTCCACCTCTCTGAACGACATCTCAAGGCCTGTAATTCTATTGTTGCATTGGTGATAGCTTACCTTACGAGCGTGAAACATGCCACGCTGGCTTGGTAGGTTTATCACAGTACCTCATACGTATAAAAGTAGTTTAACTAGATTGCATGCAGCTCCACTCCAACAAATAGTTATGGCGTCCCCCATTGCGTTGGACGTATTACTTCTATATTTTGTTTTTGTTTCAACTACTGTACAAAATCGTGCGGAGATGTCTCGGCCTCCTTTATGCTTGGTTGCCAGAGATTTATGTTTGATTGATCCACTGTAAGATTGTTCAAAAATCGCTATGGTTCGACGGTAACCAACTGTATCCCTACAGGTCTCGTTTACAAATCTTTCCGTAAATCCCTCTCTACCTACAATCACTAGTCGAATGAGTTTTTAATATGGTGCTCGGTACTTATCGTAGTTCTCTGTTTTTCTACTATTTCCAGGTGTAGCCAACACAGTTAAAAAGAGACGTGAGATCTCTCGGCGTTTATACTGCCGCCATGATATTCTTCATGCGTCGTACTGAGGTTTTATTTCATTTAACCGTGAACAGGATTACCTTGTTTTTTTTTTTTTTATTGTGCTGGTGTTTATAGAAGTCAGTGCCGCCATAGAGATTGATTTGACCTATGCCCAAGGCATGGTGATTTAATTTATGCCACGCATATTTTGAAAGGTGACTGTAAGTTAGTTCGATTTGCGATGAGGATCTTATATATATACTCCTCGTACCATACTTGATTAGTATCGACTTCTTATTTTGGCATATAGGGTTTATTGATATATGATTCACATTTATAATTTCTTTTGCCGTGTATAATTCATATATATATGCTTTACAGTTATATCTTGTTTTGGACCGAGATGTTTGGCATAACATGTATAGCTAATGTAATTCGATATCAAAAGGACCTCTTTGTATTTGCACTTAATACTTGTTGAGGTCTGAATATTTGATTAAATGCAGGTACAAGTATTAAATGGTTCATGTAATAATGTACACTTGCATAGATTAAATTCATTACCATAGTATTTACTTCAAGGTTTTTTTTTTTTTTGTTCATATGAATTTAAAAGGCAACATATATCATAAACTTTCTATGCATGCTATAATACTCCTATAAGGTGGAGTTACTCCTTTGTTAGCACAATTTCGAATTCCGTACTCTAATGTCATTTCATTTCCCCTTTTGAGTTTGGTTATCATGTAATTTTCGGTGCTATGGCCCTATTTTCCTAGCATACCTATGAGCATATATTAACATATGGGTATTTATATATATGTATTCAATAGTCATTGTGTCGTATAACTTAATTGTAACTTAGTCTTTGACTATGATGCTTAGTTCAAGAATTTGAGATGGATTTCACAACAATATATGCTCTATAAATGCTATGAATGCTATATTCCTTCTGTAGGATAGAATTTCTTTTAAAGCTAGAAAATGTCGACATGCCTAATCCGACATCTTTTGATTTTATTCTATGATATCATATAACTCTAGGTCTGCTAGTATAGTTTTCCACTTACATATGAGCATAAAATTTCACAATTGTACACATATATAGTGTAAGGTAATATTCAATTTTCTGGCATAAGTTCAATTGTCAAATTTCATTGTATTTACTTTCAGCTGCTTGTATTTAGACCATGTAACTCTAGTACTGCCATAATGTTTCTCTAGCAGACTCATAAGCATACAATATCACATTTGTGCCTACGATGAACAAAACAATAATTAATGATCTGTAGAGGTTAAGTAACTTTAGATTTAAACCGACCTTGGTTTAGAGATTCTGGAGTTTCTACTCTATGGACTTTCTGGTCTACAACTAAACAGAATCTGGAAGGTGATTACCTTATGATGGATTCTGTTAAATGTAGGACTAACATCAATCACACCCATTAATTAATTTTTTCTATATGTAGCCAATTCATACCATCAGAAAATAGAATAACAAAAATTTCAGAACATACCAAAATCTGCAATTGACCAACCTCCCAACCTTAGAGTCCTCTTTGTCTCCCAGGACTTGCCCCCGAGCAGAGATCACCTCCTAGAACAGATCAACCTCTGATCTGCTTAGGAGCAGCTTATTTAAGCTCATATTCCCCCAAAGCATGTTTCTAATTCTGCGTCCAGAATAGCAGGATGCTTTCTTTCCTGTTTAGCCTAGGCTTCCCATTTTGGGACTCTTTAAAGTTGTTTTATGCTTTTCCTCAACTTTTCCAGCTTTTTCTCACCTCTTCCCAACTACTCCTCTTCATTGGGGAAATTTAGATTCCTCCTCAAATCTAAATTAATTTCTTTCAAGGATTTTTGAAAGATTTTTGGGGATTTGTTGCCTTATCCATCCTCATGGATTTGGCAAGTGATCTCAATTTCTCATCTTGGTCAAAATGAAAAATCATTTTATTTATTTCCTCTCCCTTGGGGGTCCACCCCCTTAGGATTTAAGTTCAAATGTCTAACTTTAAAAATTCAACACACAAATTGGGGGTGTTACATATTCCCCCTCTGAAAATAAACACCGTCCTCGGTGTTGTTATTCAACTACTAGAGTTTATTTAAACAAAAATGGATATTTCTCCATCATTTCAGCTTCCCTTTCCCAGGTGGCTTCTTCAGCAGTAAAGTGCTTCCACTGCACTTTTACTCTGGCCACTGTTCTGTTTCTCAATTCAATTTCTTCCCACTCCAATATTTGAAGCGGTTCTGGCAGAAACTCCCCTTCTGGTTCCACCTGTACAACATTCCAATCAATTATGTGAGAAGCATCATGCACATATCTTTTTAATAATGAAACATGAAACACATTATGCACTTTAACATGGGGTGGTAAGGCCAACTTGTAAGCCACTGGTCCCACCCTTTCTAAAACTTCAAAAGGCCCACAATATCTAGGTGCAAGTTTTGCACAACTTCCAGCATAAAGTGTGCTCTTTTTGGGTTTGATGCGTAAATACACATGATCACCCACTTTGAATTCTCTGTGCACTCTTTTCTTATCAGCATAGCTTTTCTGGCGATCTTGTGCTGTCTTGATATTTTTTTGTATTTGTTTGACAATTTTTTCCATCTCTTGTAGTGCCTCTGGTCCCAACACCAGTTTATCCTCTGGTTGACTCCAGGTCAAGGGAGTACGGCACTTTCTCCCATAGAGTGCCTCAAATGGGCTCATCTTAATAGAGGATTGGTAACTATTATTGTAGGCAAACTCAGCTAAATGTAGATACTCTTCCCATTTTGATGGCCTATCCATCACATACATTCTCAGCATATCCTCTAAAATTTGATTTGTCCTTTCTGTTTGCCCATCAGTTTGAGGGTGATAGGCAGTACTAAAATTCAGCTTAGTACCCATTCCTGCAAACAATCCTTTCCAAAACGCTGCTGTGAACTTAGCATCTCGATCTGAGACAATCACCTTGGGAACTCCATGAAGCCTTACTATCTCCTTTAGGAAAACATTTGCTACTTGAGCTGTTCCAAAGGTAGATTTCACTGGTATAAAGTGGGCAGCTTTTGTGAGAGTGTCTACTACTACCATTACAGAATCATGCTGATATTTAGTCTTGGGTAATCCTGTTATAAAATCCATGGAAACTATGTCCCATTTCCATTCTGCAATTGGCAAAGGGTTTAAAAGCCCTGCTGGATGTTGATGCTCAACCTTGACCAGTTGACATTCCATACACTTACTTAGATACTCTGCCACATCTCTCTTCATTCCTGGCCAGAACAACTTCTTCTTCAAGGTTGTTAACATCTTTTGATATCCTGGATGTCCTGCATAGGGCTGTTTTTGATATTCATCTAGAATTTCTCTTTTCAATGACTCTATATTTGGAATATACAACCTGTTTTTGTAATAGAGCAGCCCTTGTTGGTTTTTAGTGTAATCTGTTTTATCCCTTGTCTGTAATTTCACCAAGAGTGCTTCATAGTTGGGATCTTGAGTTGCTGCTTTTCCCACCAATTCCTCTACATCCATATGGGCACTACTCCCCATGCTGTTTATATTTTGACAAGCATTTCTACTTAATGCATCAGCAACTTTATTCTCCTTCCCCTTGATATGTTTTATGTCCATATCAAATTCACTTAGAAAAGACAGCCATCTGGCTTGTCTTGCATTCAGGTCAGTTTGAGAGAAAAAATATTTGAGGCTGATATGATCAGTCATCAATGTGAACTTCTTCCCCAAGAGATAATGCCTCCACATTTTTAAAGCATGGATAACAGCTGCAAATTCTAAATCATATGCACTGTAGTTCTGTTCATGAGTCTTCAGTTTTCTAGATTCATAGGCAATGACTGAATTTTCCTGCAACGGGACTCCTCCTAGCCCTTCTCTGCAAGTGTCTGTACATACGACAAACTCTTTATCAGGATCAGCAATTTGTAATATTGGGGCTGAAATAAGTTTTTGTTTTAACTGCTCGAAACTGTTTTGACATTTTTCAGTCCACACAAACTTGACCCCCTTTATTTGCAATGAGGCTATGGGATTTTCTATAGCAGAAAATCTCTCCACAAATCTGCGATAATAGCCTGCAATTCCCATAAATGATCTTACTGCTGAGACATCAGTGGGGACTGGCCATTCTTTAATGGCTTTTATTTTTTCACGGTCAACTGCCAACCCTTTTTCAGAAATAATATGACCCATATATTGAATTTTATCTTTATAAAATTCACATTTGCTGAACTTGGCATATAGCTGGTTTTATTTTAAAGTCTGCAACACTATTCTCATATGTTCCTTATGTTCATCTTCATTTTTAGAATAGACTAAGATATCATCTATGAACACAAGAACAAATTTGTCCAAAAACTTGTTTAACACACTGTTCATCAAGCACATAAATGTGGCAGGGGCATTCGTCAAACCAAAAGGTAGAACTACAAATTCGTAATGCCCATACCTGGTTCGAAATGTTGTTTTACTGATGTCTTCTTCTTTAATTCTAAGCTGGTGATAACCAGTTCTTAGGTCTATCTTGGAAAAGACTGAGGCCCCTCTCACTTGATCAAACAGATCATCAATTCTAGGAAGTGGATATCTATTCTTAATGGTCAATTTGTTCAGTTGACGATAGTCAATGCACATCCTAAAAGTTCCATCCTTCTTTTTCACAAATAAAACCGGGGCTCCCCAAGGAGACACACTTGGTCTAATATACCCTTTATCTAACAGTTCCTGTAATTGCATTTTCAGTTCCATTAGTTCAGGAGGGCTCATTCGATACGGTGCTCGGGAAACAGGTGTTGCTCTTGGTACCAGATCGATTGAAAAATCAATCTCTCTTTTGGGGGGAAGATGAGGGATTTCCTTGGGAAAAACTTCCTTAAATTCTCTAATAACTGGTATAGCATCCAGCAACTCTTCCTCAGTTTGCTGTTCTATTTCTTCTACATGCATTGCATATACTTGGTATCCTTTTCTAGCTGTTCTTTTTAATTGTAAAGCTGATATTTGTCTTATTGAAATGGATTTTGGTTTCCCTTTTAGTGTAAAAGGTTTCCCTTCCTCATCCACACAATGCAGGGTTTTATCCCAGCAGTTCATTAGAGCTTTATTCTTTTCCAGCCAATCCATTCCTATCAGCAAATCATAGGATCCTAATGGCAATATATTCAAATTTACTTCTATTGTAAAGCCATTTAATTTTATTGTTGTTTTGGGCAATTTATGTGTGACTTTTCTCTTAGTTCCAGTGGCCAGCTGTACCAACCATGACTGCTGAAATTTTTCAGGTTTAATTTTACATTTTTCTACAATTCCAGGACTAATGTAACTCAAAGAAGCACCTGGATCAATCAAAACAGTAATGGGTAGGTCATAAATCTTACCTTCCATTTCCACCATGGTTGCTTGATGTTCTGCTTGCCGATTTTCCAATGCTGCACTGATAGTTGGTATATTTCTGGCTATGTCATTGACTGTTGTTGCCTCTCGCTCTCTGCTGATCATATGAATATTTCGATGGGGGCAATCCCTCATCATATGGGGTTCTCCACAGCCCCAACACTTCAAAGGTTCCTTCATTCTGACTGTCCCTTCCTTTTTATTGTTCCCTTCTACTGGTTTTGAAACCACTTGGGACTGAGCAGTTTGACTTTCTTTTGGTTTATTGAATTTTTTCCGCTGATGATCTCTACCAAAATTTCTTAGATATGCTGGTTTTGGTCTTTTGCCTTTGAACTCACCCTTGTTCAGCCAGCTCTTCCCTTGTTCAGCTTTACCTTTAAACTACTGATAGCATAATCTTGCTTTTCTAACAGCTTCATCCATTGTTTTTGGGTTGTCAAACTCAATTTTCTCCTTGTACACAGTAGGCAAACAATTTAAAAACCTTTGCACTTTTTCCTTTTCTTCCCTAATGTAAGGGACATACCTCAGTAAATTGGTAAACTTAGTGACAAACTCATCAATAGTGAGTTGTCCTAGTCTAAGTTCATGGAATTATTTTGCTTTATCATCATAATAACGTTCATTCAAATAACGACTTTTGAACTTAGTCTGAAAATCTTCCCAAGTAACTGTTTTTTCATCAATGGCATGCACCATTTTTGTCTCTTCCCACCATAGTGTGGCTTTTCCTTGTAGCTGATACACAGCTAATCTGGCCTTCAGATTGCTCTCATATTCATATACTTGGAAATACTTGATCATGTTCAGCAACCAAGCTTCAGCATCCTCCTCCTTCTCCCCATCATAGGAAGGAGGTTTGATCTTTCTAAATTCTCCCTGCAATTCTCTTTTCTTTTTATGCTGCTGTCTAGCAGCATCATCATCATCAGATTCATCCATCTTTCTCTTTCCGGAACCTTCGCCTTCCTGGCTGTTCCGGGAAGTTAGTTCTCTGATGAGCTTTTCCTGGTCCTTACTGGTTGATGACAACATGTCATTCTGGCTTCTCAGTTCAGCCAATTCTCGTTGCAGCCTGTGCAACATAGCCATTACCGGGGCATTGGGATCTGGAGTAGCAAACTCATCCCGCAGATCCACATAAATCCCTTCACCTTCAGCCATTTCAACTGTACACACTTACAACACAGATTAGCAAAAGTTTATAAAACTTCAAAAAAAAACAAAATATGTAATAAGTAGTGAGCACAAAATTGACAGCCCAATTTTTGTAACCGGTGCTCCGATACCATTTGTAACACCTCCAGTTTAGGGAATTTTTTTTTTTTTTTTTTCTTATAATGAGTGCACTCTTGCTACAGTTCATCTAACCCTCTAGTATCTCATTTCTATTACACATATTGATCACTCCCCTTGTATTTATTTTCATCACCTAACACACATGTATTCGCACAATTATCAGGGATATATATATATATATATATTACATATATATATATAAATAGCATATGTGTATTCTCAAACCACATCCTTATCTATATATGTATATATATATAACATATATATCATGTGTTATCACCCATATCTTTTTGAGTCTTTTATCCGGAGATAGGTGTAGTACACATACTTATTAGGATATGTGACCCTATATATATATATATATATATATATATATATATATATGTATGTATAACCCATACATTGAAAATCTTGTGTAACACGTACATAGCTTCACCCCTTTAAATACTATGATTATATATAGAATACCTATATCGAATATGGTCCTTTGACCAATGTATATATACATATGCACCACGCTCCGTTAATAATAATAATAACATTGACACCACGCCCTTTTAATAATAATATTAACCTTGAAACTGCATATATATAAGGCGTGTAATTATTGATGTACGCTTTGTTAAAACCTCTTTTGTAAAGGCGTACTTACACAACCATTACCTGAATATATATTTATATTTCATTAAGCGCGGCTTCCTCCTTCAAGAGTTGAAATACGTAAATATAGTGGAGACTATAGCGAATAATTTCGGGAGCATAGTCTACCTACCATATAGTCCATTTGCGCCGTGAATAAAACCCGAGTTATATACCTATGGTTTGCATTATGGAATTTTTTCTGTTCAATCGTGACTAACACTGATTCGGTTTTTCATTAATCCCATTTCATGGTTACTCTGACTTGTCGCGGTGTCTTGGCAGATCACACAGGTGTTACTTGAGGCTATATGCATTCGGCGTATACCCTCCACTCATCATTACTGGCGATGGTATACTATTAATCATTTGGGTGTGGAGCCAGCGTTTACGCGTCGAGATTTTATGTGTAAGTACACCATATTCGTACTGTTATGGTTCTTATGAGCCGCCTAGCCCACACTCTGTTCGACGGTTGTTGGCGTGTGAACTCGGTTTGCTACGCTTCGTTGAGTTTTATTGCAGGAGTAGTATCTCTCCCGCGAGTGTATGGAGCATGTGGCGGCGTACCTTGCCCCCTATCCAACCAGTACACGACATGTGGATTTCGAACAGACCATTCTGGCGGTTTCCAGTACTAAGAGCGCTGAGCTCCAACTCTGGTCTAGGGTTAACCCAATAGCTCGGTACCTACGACGTCCAACCTTCCCTGTGCCCATTGATGTCCATGGTACCCTTCTGTTTACGTGTTGCGTCCGCGCAATCGACATTGGGATTTCTTGCTAGCTCTCGGGCAGAGGAATTAGGGTTTCCGGTGTTTATTAAATCAGAGGTTATTTTATCGATCCATTTACCAGTTCCCTCCTATCTCATGTATGCTGAACCCCATTCGTCTCCCTTATCTAAGTTTCAGTATGATTCATATGCATGGGGGTTTCAGATTCAGGGATGCTGAAGAGTTGCAAGTAGGTTTGCACCGAGAGGGTAAGAGCTCGTCGTTTCCGTCTATCTACTGGAAACAGAGAGCGAGCCTATCCTCGTGGCGTATTCATAAATCTCGGTTTTCGTCGTGCCGCAGTTCTGCAACTCCAATCGGAGGTAAACCCTAATCGTTTAACCTGTGAATGTTCTGGGTCATTAAGTTATCATTGGGATTCACCAGATCGATGTCCAGCTCGTTCTGGGTTTACGATTTTATATTTCTGTTGAACGGTTTCTCTTTCGTTTTACTGAGGATATTATAAATGGTTCATACGAGGAAAGGATACCGACTATGTTATATCGGTGATCCACCTCTCTGAACGACATCTCAAGGCCTGTAATTCTATTGTTGCACTGGTGATAGCCTACCTTACGAGCGTGAAACATGCCACGCTGGCTTGGTAGGTTTACCACAGTACCTCATACTTATAAAAGTCGTTTAACTAGATTGCATGCAGCTCCACTCCAGCAAATAGTTATGGCGTCCCCCATTGCGTTGGACGTATTACTTCTATATTTTGTTTTTGTTTCAACTACTGTACAAAATCGTGCGGAGATGTCTCGGCCTCCTTTATGCTTGGTTGCCAGAGATTTATGTTTGATTGATCCACTGTAAGATTGTTCAAAAATCGCTATGGTTCGACGGTAACCAACTGTATCCCTACAGGTCTCGTTTACAAATCTTTCCGTAAATCCCTCTCTACCTACAATCACTAGTCGAATGAGTTTTTAATATGGTGCTCGGTACTTATCGTAGTTCTCTGTTTTTCTACTATTTCCAGGTGTAGCCAACACAGTTAAAAAGAGACGTGAGATCTCTCGGCGTTTATACTGCCACCATGATATTCTTCATGCGTCGTACTGAGGTTTTATTTCATTTAACCGTGAACAGGATTCCCTTGTTTTTTTTTTTTTTATTGTGCTGGTGTTTATAGAAGTCAGTGCCGCCATAGAGATTGATTTGACCTATGCCCAAGGCATGGTGATTTAATTTATGCCACGCATATTTTGAAAGGTGACTGTAAGTTAGTTCGATTTGCGATGAGGATCTTATATATATACTCCTCGTACCATACTTGATTAGTATCGACTTCTTATTTTGGCATATAGGGTTTATTGATATATGATTCACAGTTATAATTTCTTTTTCCGTGTATAATTCATATATATATGCTTTACAGTTATATCTTGTTTTGGACCGAGATGTTTGGCATAAACATGTATAGCTAATGTAATTCGATATCAAAAGGACCTCTTTGTATTTGCACTTAATACTTGTTGAGGTCTAAATATTTGGTTAAATGCAGGTACAAGTATTAAATGGTTCATGTAATAATGTAGACTTGCATAGATTAAATTCATTACCATAGTATTTACTTCAATGGTTTTTTTTTGTTCATATGAATTTAAAAGGCAACATATATCATAAACTTTCTATGCATGCTATAATACTCCTATAAGGTGGAGTTACTCCTTTGTTAGCACAATTTCGAATTTTGTACTCTAATGTCATTTCATTTCCCCTTTTTGAGTTTGTTTATCATGTAATTTTCGGTGCTATGGCCCTGTTTTCCTAGCATACCTATGAGCATATATTAACATATGAGTATTTATATATATGTATTCAATAAAATGTTCTATCAATAATATACTTAATTATAACTTAATCTTGACTATAAATTAACTTGAATTCGAGAATTTAGAGATGGATTTCCATGACATAATATGCTCATAAATGCTATGAATGCTATATTTCATGTAATGAGAATAAGATTTCTTTTAAAGCTGAAAGTATGAAGCATGCCTAATCCGACATCTTTTGATTTTCTTCTATGATATCATATAACTCTAGGTCTGCTAGTATAGTTTTCCACTTACATATGAGCATAAAATTTCACAATTGTACACATATATAGTGTAAGGTAATATTCAATTTTCCGGCATAAGTTCAATTGTCAAATTTCATTGTATTTACTTTCAGCTGCTTATATTTAGACCATGTAACTCTAGTACTGCCATAATGTTTCTCTAGCAGACTCATAAGCATACAATATCACATTTGTGCCTATGATGAATAAAACAATAATTAATGATCTGTAGAGGTTAAGTAACTTCAGATTTAAACCGACCTTGGTTTATAGATTCTGGAGTTTCTACTCTATGGACTTTCTGGTCTACAACTAAACAGAATCTGGAAGGTGATTACCTTATGATGGATTACATTGATACTAAGTTAACATAATCACATTAATTAATTTTCTATATGTAGCCAATTCATACCATCAGAAAATAGACTAACAAAAAAATTTGAGAACATACCACAGTGTGCAAATGACCAACCACCCAACCTTAGAATCCTCTTTATCTCCCAGGATTCACCCCCGAGCAGAGATCACCTCCTAGCACAGATCAACCTATTTAAGCTCATAATTCCCCCAAAGCATGTTTCTAATTCTGCGTCCGGATGCTTTCTTTCCTGTTTAGCCTAGACTTCGCATCTTGGGATTCTTTAAAGCTGCTTTAAGCTTTTCCTGAGCTTTTCCAGCTTTTTCTCACCTCTTCCCAACTAATCCTCTTCATTGGGGAAATTTAAATTCTATCCTCAAATCTAAATTGTTCTTACGGATTTTTGAAAAGATTTTTGGGGATTTGTTGCCTTATCCATCCTCATGGATTTGGCAAGTGATCTCAATTTCTCATCTTGGTCAAAATTGCACAATCATTTTATTTATTTCCTCAAATAAAATATGCAAATACATTCACACCATACTTATCCCTTGGGGTCCACCCCCTTAGGATTTAAGTTCAAATGTCTAACTTTAAAAATTCAACACACAAATTGGGGGTGTTACAGATATATAAATATATTATTTAGAATATTGATTTATAAATATAGTAGTTTAAATATTAACTTATAAATACATTACTTTAAATATTTGTGAAATTATTATTATTATTTTTATTTTATTTTTTTTATTGTTTTTTTAAATAATCTTTTTTCTACCTAAATTTTAATCATTTTATATGAAAAAACAATATACTTATTACAATAACACTAACACTAGAAAGGACATAATATTATCCCACAACCTACACCTCAATTAACTATTATCGTGTTATAGAGTATCATGCAAATCATGAAACTAAAACTAAAAAGAAAAACAACATAAAATTTATAACAGCATCAATTTGTAACAACACATATCAATTAATTATTTAATACTAAAAATCAATACAATAAATATTAATTTTATTTAAAAAAATTTCATTCATTTGAATAATTTATTTAAGAGAAATCATAATACTATAATTTAATAATATAGGGAAAAAATATTAATTCTAAAGTTTGGTTAATAATAAGAAATTGTTTTAAATAAAATAAATACTTATTAATTTTAAACTAATTAACTTATGAAATAAATACAATTATCAACATCATAATACTTATACTCAATTTTCCAACACATGCATAAAATAATGTTAATTCTAATCTTCATTATAATTGTGATGTGTGTGAACATGTCAACTTGTGAGTCATTATGTGTAATGTTTGTGGCTATGTGTATGTTTGTGTGCACCCTATGTTTGTTGTGTGCATGTATGCATGTGATTGATTATGCCTCATTGACAATGGATTGTGTGTGTGAGCGTACATGGGATTTAGTCCCATGCCAATGATGGACCGTTTTTGGGGTCATTTTAAGCTCTCACCTTTACGTGGTTGACCCCGTGTAGTAGAGATTTTACATCTCCAAGCAAGAAGAGCTTTCTATATATTTGTTTTTAAACTTATTTAAAACATAACACTAATTTTGAGAATATTAAAAATGTTTTTTTTAATAATATTTTTATTATATTAAAAAATTGTAAGACAAAAATTATAAAATAAACTGAAATATTTATCATTATTTGAAATTTAAAAATAAAATAATTACATTAACGCACTTAAGCCCTTCAAGCCTTACTTCTCTATTTTTTCTCCATTCATGATTGCCTTACCCTTTTATGCAAAAACACGTGAAAAAACCATTGAAAAACCACGTCAAAAAATCGACCTCTGCCTTCTCTCTCGAGTCTCCTACCACCATACATCGCACTTCGCAAATCGCAACATTTTTGTTTTACCTTTAACACTTACCCCTTGCTCTTTGCGATTACGATATAGCGAAATCGCAAATCGCACTTTTCAGTCATTTTACCTTTTACCTTTAACACTTACAACTTGTTCTTTGCAATTGTGATATTGTGAAATGCGCAAATGCGCACTTCGCATCGTTTACCTTTTCTCACTTAACACTTACTCGTTGGTCCTTACGATTGCAATATTGCGAAATCGCACTCGTTGTCGATCCTTGCGCCACGTCGCCCACCATAAAATCACACTTCGCACATTTTAGCTTTTACCCTTAACACTTACCATTTGATTCTTGTGTTCGCGATATTGAGAAATCAAAATCGCAAATCACACAATTTAACTTTGTGCATAAAACTTACCGTTCATTCCGCCGATGCGATAACTCTGCCATGTCACTCATCGCACTTCGTAATTCAAAAAACTTACCACATCGCAGATCGTAACCCGCAACCTTTACCACATTGAAAATGCCCTTCACACATTTTTAGTTCATTCCTCTTGATCTTTACAGTTATCCATCTAAACTTGCTGATATTTTTGATTCACAACTTGCCATTTCACTTGAGCTTTGCATAACTTAATTCATTCTTGTTAATCCTTCTTTGCTATCCATTTAAGCTTACAAAGTTGTGATTGCGAGATTGCACATACGCAATTTTGTTTCTCCATCACACTCCGCCATCTCATTTTTGAGTTTTGTCGCTCCAAAGTCATTTATCATGCTATCATAATGTTTTTATAAGGTTTTAATCCCCCCTGTTTCCACTTCCAAACCTCGTTTCATGTGTTAAACCCCCCATTAGCCTCTTTTAGCCCATTTCTTCCCTCCAAAGCTGCAAATTAACTCTTTTTAATTATAATTAAGTCATGGATAGCCTAGTTGCATGGATAGAAGCATGTTATATAGATCATAGGATAAGTAGAGTGCATTTAGCTTGTGTGGCCAAGTTAAGTGTGGTTTAGGATTAGTTTCCTTTCTGCTATTTGTTTTTACGAAAAAGTAAATTAGTTTCCTTCATATCATTTCTTTTTAAAAATTTAATTTAGTTTATTAGAGTCATTTCCTTCTACACATTAAATTAGTTCCATTTATTTTCATTTCCTTTACGCAATTTAGTTTACTTTCATTAAAGTGTGACAACCTTCATTGAGAACCCCTAGAAGTAGCACCCTTTCATAAAGCGAGAAGAGAATGACATGAACATAATGCATCTGTGTGTGTATATAGAACTCGTGACATCAAAGTTTGTATGAACCTTGGGGTGATAAAGTAAAGTAGGGTAGCCCACAGGGAGTTGCGGCACTCTTGGTGAAATACCAAGGCTCACTACTACCCACATGGAGTCTCTCTACGAAGTTTTTCCTCTTCTTCTTCGATACATCCTATTTCTTCTTTTTATTTTCCTTTTTGAAGTAAATTTGAATGAAAATTCTCCGATATCTAAGGGACCCTATTTTACCATTCCATAGGCTATTAAAATACTATGAATTTTTTTCAACATCAATATTCTTCATGACCTCCATTTATTCTATGGTAGAAACTTTCGAATTGAATATAGGG
Source organism: Pinus albicaulis (assembly GCA_034641835.2). Classification (NCBI taxonomy): domain Eukaryota; kingdom Viridiplantae; phylum Streptophyta; class Pinopsida; order Pinales; family Pinaceae; genus Pinus; species Pinus albicaulis. The sequence continues at coordinate 558,595,767 of CM076584.1, forward strand.
AGCCGGAGACCTTAATATTGTTTCAATGAGTGATGATTCTTTTTATTTCTTCACCAATATTTCTCATAGGGATTCCATGATTTATCTACCCTAAGAAAGAAACTTGTGATACTTTCATAATTTTCCACTCTCGAGTTTCATATTGAAGTCTAAGAGTTTGAATTTTGGCACTTTTTACCTTGGTGTCACCTTCATAGCTTTGGATGATCTTGTCCCATATAGATTATGTCATATTTAGGCTGGATGAATTTGGAAAAAGTTTATGATTTTTTCCAACCTTCCAAATAGAGCATTGAAAACCTTTGCATTGGTATCATAGTTCTTCTTTTAGCTTTACTTATGGGAATGGAGAATTCATATTGTAAGCATCCTTCAATGATTCCCCATACATTTTCTCCAAATGATTGTAGGTAATATCTTATTCTTACCTTCCGAGAAAATTAGATTGGTTTCCTTGAATAATGGTGACCTGATAGATGTTGTCCCCTCCCTTGATTTCTAAATATTGATGAATATTCCTTCAAGCGATAAAGCTCCCTTCCAAAGAACTTGACTCTTATTCCAAATTGACAAGGAAAAATAATGGCGAGGGCATGTGGTAGCATTTAAAAAAAGTATATTGTTTCCCTGACTTTGATTTTTGTATGTGACTATTGTAATTCCTTTGTATGCTGACTATTGTGAGGTAAAAGCATACATGTGCACTACTTCTATGTAGAAAACTATCGTATATCCAATCAACTTAGTTTTTCAATTAATTTTGAATCTCGTTGTCTTGAACTGGTATGCATTATTTCATCAACATTAGATAAATAGTAATCATGTGTAATAAGAACATAATAAAACATCACACATAAGAAAAACATATGAACACATGTATTTTTAGGGGAACAATATGGAAAGAAAACCACCTTGTTGTCATCTTAAGTCTTATTTCTTATGATAAAATAATTCTTACAATCTTGTATTGGCATAGACTCATACCATCACGCAAGTACCCACCTCCATAAGTCTAAAACCTTCGCTCATTCTCCAAAAACCACTATAAAAAGCTCCAAACCCTGATATGAGTACCAGCTACTACTGGAAGGAAGCTTCAACCTCTTTACTGAAGTATCCAACCCTCGACACCTCCATGGACCGAGCTTCATAAATTTTCACATTGGATCCATTGAACCAACTGAAAATCATGATAAAAAAATGTCAAAAAATATATGCTAATATTATTTAGCATACATGTGTGTAGATGTGACTTCCTTGAAGTATACCTACGTACAGATCTCAAAAGCATTGAACCTTTAAACTGAATCGTTGTCATTATGAAATAGACACTAAGTTACATAACCACTGAATCATTATGAAATAATCACAGATCCATCACAAATGTTCAATCACATACAAATAACAGCATCAACACTCTTTAATATATGAATCCACAATAAATTCAATCATCATAGTTAAAACAAGATCATCAAGTATTAATTCATTGACATACAACAAAAAACTTTGCAAGACTAGTTAAGATGATCAGATATCATATTTAGAAAAAAATTAGTTTATATACACACTCCCGTGTTTACACGCTCCCTTCAGTAATCAAACCCGTGCACAAATCTATCCAAACTACAGAATCAACATGCAACTTACTAGAATGAGACCCATGTATGCAAGAAAATTTTAGTTATCAAACGCGTATATGCATGCACCTTTTCTTTATCAAACCCACATACAGATCTACAAGTATTGACTTATACCTTCGTTTCACATCAAACCTTCAAAAAAGAACCCATATCTCGGCATACATAATAAAACATGGATCAAACATTAATGTCACAAACCAAAACAATCCACATGTAAATTATCAATGTATAATCATTTCATATCTATTGGATATGATCCATCATCATATTCCTGGGTGCACACTTATTTCAGATAAAATACTCATCAATAACATTTACCATGCACAGTTTCTTTAGATTAAACTATTCAACAAATACTCATTACTTGCACTCAAAACACTTTGATATTTATCTCCTTGTATAGCTTAGGACCTAGCTAATACCATGGGTCAAAATGAAACTAATGTTGATGTTATTATTTGAAGTAATAAAATATCTATTTTTGGACAAAATACTAAGGTCCAATACCATTTTAAGGACCCCTGGTATTCAGAATACCATGGTGCCGAAACTGTACATGCTTTCTCTTCTCTATACTCACGTATGTACGTGGATTTTCTTTATAGAACCCACGTGTATTTCTTAAAATATTAGAATGTAACATCCATAAAATATTAAAATGTAACTAGAGTTTCACTGTATGGGCTCCTAATAAGAAGTAGAAACTAGCCAAGGGTTGCTACTTTTGTGCCATGGCTATTGCTAGTACCATCCATCAACAACATTCTTCCAAAATAATAATTTACAGTTTTTCCCTACATCCTCCTCACGTGAAGGGAAAAGCTATGATTAATCAACAAGGATGAATACCTTAAACATGGAAAATAAAAACTTGGAAGCCTATGGATTCTAAAAATAATTCAATAGCCTATTATTCTGTAAGAATGAGTGACTACTACAACAATGGGAAGCTTGCAATTATGATAGTGGATCAATCCACCTATATCATAACATAAAAATTGTAATATTGTGAAGTGTCAAAAAATTTATTTTCAAGATTAACTCTATAAACAAGTTATTTGTTTCTTTCCATGATAGTGTAAATCTCTACACTACAAGACATATGTTGTTCAATATAATTTTTAAAATTAAAGGAAGGATGAGATATTCTCACACCATAATTGTAAAATAAAATGAAGGTACGAGATTCAATTGACAACTAATGGAGAAAAATATTTTTTCATATCCAAGTGTCAACGATGAGCTTACGATGAAGTAGATTGTTTGTTTCATATTTCCCACATATTCATACCAAGCTATGATGCAAGAAGTGTCCTTTGGGTCCTTATGGTTCTTGGAGAAGTGAAGGTCGAAAGGAACCTGTGAGAGTTGGATGCAACATTTTTTAATGTGAAGTTGTATTGGTAAAGAAGTCATCATTGGGGTTTTTTTAATTCCTCACATGAAAGTGTTTCTTTTCATATCCTTTTGTCAATTAGGTTGAATTTGGGTAAGAGGGAATTTTTAGTTTTAGCGATGATTTCATCCGGAGGCTTAGTCATATTACCAAAAGGTTTAGTGAAGCCTCCTACTCCCTGAATGTTGTTATGAGTAGATTCAGTCAAATTCAGTGGGGCAGTTATTTATTTCTGTTAGGTATATTTCATTCTCAACTTTCTATAGATACTCCTAACACCATCCATGCAAAAAATATTATTATTAGTGTTTCATTCAGCATTGTCATCATGTCCTCTTCATCATGATAATTATCAAGTTCCATGGATTTTTTTTCTTGGATGAATATCACTAATTATATGAAGTCGTGAAATTTGAAAGAGAAACCTTATCCAAATGCAACTTGACACTACACATGGTTTTCTAATGTGTGTAATTGAATATTGAACAAATATTAAATTTCATATTTATAATTATTTCTCGTTATAGTCCCTTACAACATTTCTTTACACCCTTTACAACAATATTTAGGTTAAATCATGGTGAGGGGGAAGTAAATTTAGCTCCTGAAACAATTAAATAAAGTAATTTATATAAAACATTAAAATCCTAGGGATCCTAAGTGAGTGACTATGATAGTTTACTTTTTCAATTTATGTTTGGATTGTAAGTACACATGTAAATATCATGCAGATTCCATTGAAATATACTTTGTAGACGTTTTAAACTCACAAAAATATCATATTATATATCAGATATTGCATATTGTATCTTTCTCATTGCATCTTCTGAAACTACATTATAATGTCAAGGGTGGTCATTTCTAACCCCATTTTAGTAGAAATTGCAATGTGAGGTTGAAAGGTGTACACTTGGTGTGACTGATTAGGATTCTTATATGTAAATGTAATAATATTATTTAAAGAAAAATATGTGAGAAAATATAACTCAGATTTCATATGAACCCATGGACATTAGAGCAATATGTGATAAGGTGTTTTGTTAAGGCACTCCATGGTGAAAAGGCCACTCATTTGATGCCACACGGGAACAAATCAATATATAAGTATGGGTTGGTGTGGCCAAGGATAGGTGTTCTCATTGGTTTGTGTTTCTATAGTTTAGCTTCCCTTTGGTCAAAGTTTCTCAAGCCACTAGTTTGTCATGTCAATTTGTGAACAAACTAGCAAACATATATATATATGGAAAGATTGAAAAAAAAAACATCACATTTCATACAATGTATGATAGAATGGAGGGAATAAATGTATTTTTGAACCTTATCCTTATATTGGGATCACAAGGTGTATTTTTATGTTAACTATTCTCTCTTAGATATGGATTCAAGAGATATAATTTTTTTCTTAATGTGTCCAACCCATCCATAAGAAAAAAGTTTGAGAAAATGAGATTTTGTAAAAGGAATGCTATCTATGTGGGGAGACACACATTGGTAAATTAATAAAGTGAAAAAAATAAAAAGAAAAACACATATTAGTAAATTTAATATGAAGACAAAGTAGCTAAGGAAATATACTAAATCTTATGATGATGGAATTTAGTTGAACAATTAAAGTATTTGGTAGCGCCTTTCATGCCAAGGGCGACAAAAGAAATGTATATCACCTCCGATGCCCTTTACCCCTCTATAGTTCAACCTCATATAATTTATGTTTCCTTTTTTTAGACAGAAATGGAATTTTGGATTATATTAAAAGAACTCGGAACTAACCCATAATGGTTACAATTCTTCTAAAAAATGTGTTCCCAAAGTTCCTTAAGGATTTGAGATTGAACTTGTAGTGTCAATCCAAATCCATAGTTGAGAGCTCCGCAAAATAAAAATTTTTTTACCATTCGAGCTAAATATTTTCGAAATAGCATTAATATCCAAATACATTTGCATCCCGTTCTTAATTTTTTTCCATTTTACCTTTGACTAGCTTCTATTTTTTCTTTAGATTCATCTAACTTATTATTTTACCTGGTGAAGTATATATTTCCTTTTTCCTCACTTGGATCTAACATGTGCTATATACTATATCTCAAGGATCATTCTTCTAGTTATTATCTCAAATATTTCTTATACCTTTAATATTCTTATGTGATTCAGGGCTCTTTCTCCTAATCTACCTAAGAAGTTGTTTTTTTAGAATTATTTTCCAAAGAGAGAGGAATCACCAAAATATCTTATTTGTCCTTGGCCACTTTTGGAAGATTATACCAAGGTTTTTTTTTTTACAATTATTTTCAAGAGAATCATTTGGGGAACCAAACTTCTTGGGATTGTCATAGGTATCCTTTATATATTCCACCTCAACTTGGCCTCTTGTTGAGTTTCCATGAACTTGGCGGGAGTCTTTCTTGGATTCTAATGTCTCTTGTTGATTTTAATTGTTGTTGTGATATGGGGTAAGTTCATCTTTAAATAAAATATAATGTTCTACCTTGGCACCTTCTCACTATCTTGGTTTGCAACTATTTTTTCCTAGCATTGATCTTTTGAGATTTGGAACAATTTTTGAAGGAATGGTCTGTTTCATAACAAGATCTACAGGGGAAATAAATATGCTCATAATCTAGATTTTTCGACCATAGATAATTTGGGCTTGTCAATTTGATTTATGCAAGAAATCCTTTACTAAAGTCCATTTTCCCACAAATGTGATAATATGTTGGTTTCAAGTACTATTTTATATCATCACTACGCTCATAAAATATACTTAAATAATTTCCTATAGCTTTAAATGATAGAAGAGTCCATATATGCAAAGGTAGATTATGTGGCCTTACCCAAACTAGAGAAGTATAAATTGAAGCTGAAAAGGGGTTGAAAGAGGGGAACCAATGTTGCTTAAACAACCCTACACTTCCCTAGAACCACAAACCTAAACTAATTTATCAAATTTTGATACAAAAAACTATCTAGCCAATGGAAAAATATTAAGCTCATCTGGAATTAGCAGTTTCGAGTGCTCAATAATCGAGGAGTAAAAATATATTAAAAATGGCCTTAAACTATTTAATATTCATATCAAGCCATGCTATTCGAATAAAATGGTGTTCTTGAATGCTTCAACAAACAAAGGAATATCAAAATGAAGGGGATTCATGAACTCACGTACTTGAGAAATAAATCTCAGTTTCAAATTTCACAACATCATGAGAAAACGGGTGAAACTGAAATTTACATGAGCCCTCTAGGATTGAGGAAGGAATGACACTCTTTTCAGCATTTTCTAAAACAAAGGGTTTATTAAAGTCAATCTCCATGAATTCAGAGGATGGAGCAACACACTTTGCAACAATATTTCCTATAGTAGTGGAAAAAAATGGGCTTGTCACTACGAAGAAGGGTGAGCTCATCCCCTTAGCTAAGGATGTGATCTCAAATCCATCCACGAAGGAAAGAAATGATGAGGGCATGAGAACAATAGATAATTAATTCACAAAGTTGTTCAAGTTTATGGTTTCCATGAAATCTAGAGAATCTATGAGTATATTTAGGTCTTTGATAGATAAAGAGGAGTGAGATGATACTATAGCAAAAGAGATGTCTTCCATCTGCAAATATTTGATAGAGAGGGATGAGAAATGTGCAATAAGGGTCTAACCCTATCCACCACAATAAAGAAGCCACACTCTACCATTAACAAATTATTTTTTCACTCCCCATATAATTTATGTAATTTGATGTAAATCATGTAGAATTTTTTATATGTTTGTTTAGGGAATGATGTGCATTTACCTCGGGCCCTTCCGCCTCATAATTTTGGCGAGTTGAATTTAGTTCTTCCAATGTTTGAGATTCTTGAGACCCTCCATCACATAGGCTACATATCACTAAATAATGTTCAAGAAATGTGGCTAGCATACCCATTTCCCATATCATTGTTTTATTATTTTATCAATATGACACATGCTCCATCACCAACGCCAATTCAACACTAATTATTGAAGAAAATGTGGACAAATTAGGATGACCATTGTGCACCACAATTCTTACATATTTTTTTGAAGCATGTCACTATATTTCTTTCCCATGTCACTTGACCCTGAGATCTTTTATTCTTAAATTGATCACTTTTATTCAAAATTACCCACAATGCCTTTAATGTAAAACAATTATTGAACTTGAGTCCCACTATGTATTTATTTTTATTTTTTAATGTATTCAAATTCCACAATTTGGGTTAAGAGAGAAATTTTACCTTGCATATCTCTGTTGCATATAATTCATTTGAGCCATGAAAATTCTATATAGTAAATCTGGTACAAAAATAGAGAAACATCCTTCATTTCAATGGTTATGCAACTTACTTCTAGTGATGCAGGATTGCACTCTACTTTTCATCATGACGTTTCAGCAACTCACATGCATGTATAATGTGCCACAACACAAAATCAATTATCTCTCAAGAGATCCCATGCAAGAATATACAATATGTAAATATAGGTTTTTGATCATATATAAGAAACACCCACGTAGGTATGTATATTGAATCTTACTTCTCTATTGGTTTCCAAAAACTCTCAGCATTCACTGGTTGTGAAGGGACTTTGGATTTTCTATTTTCAACTTTATGTGTGACGGGGATTTCCATGTTGCTAGTGATATAAGGGTAGTTGGTGTTTCCTTGCATTTTTTGAGTGAAAATGAACTTGGTTCATTGTAATTTATATTTCCATGCTCATTTTATTAGTGCAAGGCATTATGTAGAAGCTTACATTCTTTCAAAAAGAATCATCTTAGACTCTAAATTTTAGGAATGTATTCATAATGTTCTCAATGTGCTCTCCCAAAAATATTTTCCTTGAAGAAATTCTCTATGTTTTTGTTTGACATATATTAAACCCTTACTCAATGTAGGCTTTGAGGGAAAAAAAGAAAGAAAAAGTCAATCTTTATGTCACATTATTCACAAATGATTTTTAAATAGAATTTTTAATATAAAAATTACATCAATATTAGATTGCGAAGAAAATGATTTAAAAATCTATTAATGCTAATATTTGTTAGCCTAATATTAAGTCTTACAAGTATCTCTAGTCATGTCTAAAGAGAAAGTCTTTCTCTACCACTAAACTTGACATCTTTAATAAAAATAATGTTAACCATATATTTTTGCTACCAATAAGTTATTATTATTGTTTTAAACTTGATGTCTCTAATAAAAAATAATATTAACCATATATTTTTGCTACCAATAATAATATTTGATTCTCAATAGTTCATATATATAAAAAAGACTAACTATTTTTAAAATTAATTTTATATATACAAAATTTAATTTAAAAATATCACATAGATTTTAAATATATTTAAATTTTTACTATTATCATTTTATATATATATTCACATCTCTTTTAACCATACATTTTTGTTACATATTTGGTTCTCATTAGACTAATTATTTTTAAAATTATATATATATATATATATATATATATATATATATATATATATAAATTAAGTAAAAAATATCACATAAATTTTAAATTTTTAAATTACCATTGTTTATATATATATATATGCTTTGCACCGTAACTCTCACCCAACCACTATTATGCGCACCCAAAGACTGAAAAACGCAGCTTAAAAGAATGTTTAAATGAAATATAAAAACGGAAAGTTACGGACATGGATTGAACCGGCTCAATTTTTAAAAATATCATAAGTTCTAAAATAGTAATACTGAGTTAAAAGATTGTTTAATGAATAGCAATTAAAAGATTGGTTTAATGAATAGCAGTTAAAAGATTGGTTAAACCTAAATTAGAACACAACGGTCCAAAAGGACATGCATAAAACTCACTCATACCGAAAGTTCCGGACAAGGATTGAACTATATGGTCGCAAGTTTTAAAAAGCTTAGTTTTAAAAAATATCAAAATAGTAATACTCAGTTAAAAGATGGTTTAATGAATAGCAATTAAAAGATTGGTTTAATGGATAGTAATTAAAAAATTAATTGAACCCAAATTTGAACACAACGGTCCAAAAAAGAGGCAGCATAAAACTCACTTTATCCCTAGTCATTATATACTCGCGGGCCTGATGAATGAAGAATAAGAGAAATGGTTGATTGTGACGAATGTTGAATGAGAGGAGGAAATTCAAGAACGAAGAGGAGGAGGTGTCTCATGAATGAAGAATTAACGGGATCCGTGATTGTGATGAATGAAGAATGATAGGAGGAAATTCAAGAACGAAGAGGAGGAGGTGTCTCGATGGATAGTAATTAAAAGATTACTTAAACCCAAATTTGAACACAACGGTCCAAAAAAGGAAGCAGCATAAAACTCACTATATCCCTAGTCATTATATACTCGCGGGCCTGATGAATGAAGAATAAGAGAGATCGTTGATTGTGATGAATGTTGTCGAGAGGGGGAATTCAAGAACGAAGAGGAGAAGAGGAGGAGGTGTTCCATGATGAAGAATTAAAAGGATCCGTGATTGTGATGAATGAAGAATGAGAATGAAGAATGAGAGGAGGAAATTCAGGAACGAAAAGGAGGTCAAAAACAACAGCACGAGCCATGGACTGGATTATTCATCGAGTGGTAATTATAACTTCAGGTTCTTTATTTTGTGTATGTTTATTTCATTTAACAGAGACATTTGTGTAACCTGACAATTTTTTTTCCCTGTTCAATCTACAGGTTAAGCATGGATGTTCTCTCTCAAAAACTCTGATGTAAAGTTTTCTGTTGTCTGTCTTATGGAGTGCTCCATAAATGTTTTGTGTAGTGTTGTATGCATGAATGTCTTGTGTAGTGTTGTGGTATTCTTGTAATGTGTTGTGTCTTGTGTAAATGTTTTTTTTCTATGTTTATGGTTTTTTTTGTTAATGGAGAGAGAAAGTCATGGCTGCACTGGTGGCTGAAGGGCCAATTGGTCAACAAATAATTCAGAGTGAGTTGGTACTCATGGAAATATTTAAATTCATTCCTGTCTCTTTTTTCTCTGTTTCCTTTTCTAATGAGTTGGAATTTATATACAAGAGCTGGAGCAGCTTTTCTAATGCTTTTGTAGTAGAGAATGAGGATTTTCCACGGATTTTGCAAACACGAGTTTCCATAGTTTTAATAGCAAATGAAAGATTCCTATGAAGCAAGGTTCAATAGCAAATGAGAGATTCCTAAGGAACACGGTTAGTATTGTTTGTGAATGGCCTGGTTCTCATTTGTTTCAAATTGCAGTTTAAGAAAATCTTTATGATATATATCTCTCGAATAATTATGCCAATTGAGTGGGTTTTAGTCCTCTGTGAATTTTTTTTCATAGAAATTGTTCCGTGGATTTCTGTAATTTCTTCCATAGAGATTGTGCCCTGGATTCATTCGACACATGATGGAACAGCACATCATCCAACCATTACCTAATGGTTGTGATAGCCTTTCTTTCCATTCATCTTTCGTCCTTGCCAAGTTAGTTCCATCAATCGTTCGGCCCACAGAACAACATGAATTCTGTCATCCCAGTCGTCCCTATTGACGGAGCACACCTTGGTCAATAACGTTCCAAAATCTTGTGAAATGGCTCTACTGTATCGTTAGCTTCCTTTACCAATGCAACCACTGCTCCACCAACAAAATGCCGACCCTGATCATTCCTAGGGCAGTTTTTGAAGCCTCACACTCCTCCTCTCACCTTTGCTCCAGTCAAGACCTCCCAAGCCTCATCCCTATCCACCTTTGCGTATAGAGAGATTGAGAAGGTGGTTTAGTGAGTTGAGAGGCACCGCCAAAAACATGCATATAGAGAGGCACCGTGAGTGCCAGATCTAGACATTCCTGAGAGAGACCATTTCTGTTGATTATTGTGCAATTCATAAGTGACAGCTAAAAGAAACCTCAGAAATTCCCGGGTAGGGCCTATCTAGAAATAAATGTCTTCTCCATAGGTTACAGATCTAATTCTAGAAGCATTTCTACATAGCCTACATAGCTAGTTACAATCCAGTTCTATTTTAGACATAGTTTATTTAATTAGTATTCATGGATTGTTTTATTTGTATTATGTAATAAAATTCACCAATATCTGGCAGATTTTTTTATTTCTATTATGTAATCAATTCAATTTTATTATGTTTCTCTGCCTTATGGGTTATGGCATTGCATTCGGTTCTAATTGGAAACAGTAAATTACTAAGGTCTTAATGGACTTTCCAACAATTAGTCTAAATTATGAGTTGGCTCATTCAGAGTCGTGCTATTTTCATGCATAACAAGGGAACAAGTACATGTACAAGTTCTCCTGTATGATGAAGTCAGTCAACAATTAGTGGAGACTTATGAGTCTCTCAGTTGTGATAAGTTCAATCCGTGAGATATGTCTATTAGTATTTTTGAGTTACGCATGAGCACTCCCTAAACAATCATACAACTTCACGCATGCGCACTCCCAACACAATCATACAACTTCACAACAATCTCCTAAAAGATTAAAAGATTCCTTTTTCCCTGTGTGTTATTTATCACGTAGATTTATAATTAAAAGATTCTGTTTTCCTCTGTGTGTGTTATTAATTACTTCGTTTTATTATTAGGGTTTCACTTGGCAAATCTCTCAAATAATCATAAGATTGAATATTTATTTATTTATTTTATTTTATTTTTTATTTTTTATTTTTTTTGTGTCTCAGTTATTAATTACATTACGTAGTTTTTCTAAATAATTATAGAGCAATGCTTATTTTTTTTATTAAATCTCCAATGTAACATTTATTTTTACTCAGAGATCATATATATTTACCTAAAATTTGTATTATCCATTTAGAATTTAGATCTTATATTTTATTATCATTAGTTATTCATTCTTTTATTTTATATTTTAATTTGAAAAATATGTATAAATTTTTTTTTCCATATGCCCATTGTATCTTTCGTGTGTTTGGAACAAAATTTTAGCGAGAACAAAGTATGGAGTAATGAATATCTATATCTTACCCAACCTTAAAGTTAGAACGGGTTTCAAAAGCTAGACATGGCTGGATGGATTTGGAATTTTATTTACCCCATAAAATTTGATTGTGGAAAGCACGCTATTGTTGCATTGAAGTTAAAAGTTACCAAATGTGTTTTTTTTTTCAATATATGTAATGGGTAAATTTAGTTGTCATTATATTAAATTTGTAAATTATATTATATTTGTATTATTTTATATAATAATATTGCATTAATATTTTTTTCTTAATCTTTATCATATATTATAGGTTTATATATATATGTGATGGTTTTTTTTTTTTTATGAATGGTACATTTAATTATGTTACAAGTTTCTATGAAGGGTTTGTATACTAACTATATTGTTTGAATTTTGTATGTTGCAGAAAATTTATCAATGCCAAAGTTGCTCGTGAGTCAAAGACATTAGCTATTTTTATGTTTTGTAATGTTGTAATTAGAAACAAATATATATTTTTGTTTAGATGGGCCCATCAAAGAATGTAAACTATCATTAATAAAAGAAGTAGGCTTTTTTTGGGAGGGGAATTCAACCTCTCCAAAAAGCTCTTAGGAAGGTCACATTTTAACCCTCTTTTGAGTTGTGTTCCTTGTGTTCATTGTTTTCATGATCTTTAGTTTATAGTAACTCCAATATGCACAGCCACAAATATATCATTTTCTTATAATAACAATTTTTAAACATGTTTTAAACATCTTCACTACATATACACAAATAGCAAAATCACTTTTACTACACATAAATAATTTAACATTTTTTCAATGTTTTAAACATCCTCCCACATACACCCAAATGACAAAATCACTCTTATTCACATAAATCATTTAACATTTTTACAATGCTTTAAACATCTCCCAGAACATTGCACACAAATTAGAAAATCACTCTTATTCACATAAATCATTTAACCTTTTTACAATGTTTTAAACATCTTCCCAACACATTGCACAAAAATAACAAAATCACTCTTGTTCACATACATTATATAACAATTATAACTTAAATTTATTTATATTTTTTAATTTATATTTTTTTGGGTTTGTATTTTGATTTTTTTAAGATTTTGATTTTTTTTAAATTATATATTTTTATTATAAGTATGTTATTAAGATATTTATATTATATTTTTTCCTCCTTTTTCATATATATAGATAAATATTTTTTAATATTTACATATTTCTATTTTTATAGGTTTAAATTAAATACTAATATATCAAATATTTAAATATTTTTATTATTTATTTTTATGAATTTATTATATTGAATGTGTATGTATTGGTTTTATTATTTATATACTATAAATATATTCTTGAATGCTTATATATTTATATATTAATGTATTTGAGTTATAATGTATGCTTTGGATTCTTTATTTTGTATGTATATGGATGTATTATTTTGAGAATTGAAACGGTGTTTTTATTAGTTGCATTTAGATAGTTAGAATTTATTTGTTGATATTTTTGTTTTGGTATGCATTAATGAATAGGATATCTATTTCTCTATGATATGTGTGAATGTATTATCTAGAGGTTTGCATTAGTTGCATGTACTTCTTTGGAGTTTTTATTTTTCTATGTTTATGAATCTCTCATTATCCATGTATATACATATTTTGTTTGGGTATGCCTTGCGTGTTAAAGTGGTGGTTTCATTTGTATGAGAATTGTTTACTTGTATATATATGGATCTATCTTTGTTGCAATTGATGTGTGTTGTTGTATTTTTTTGTGTTTGTATGAATCTATTCTTTACTTGTACTTTTGTATGTCTATGAATTTCTTCTTCATGTGTATGAATATATTCTTTGGTAGTGTGTCTTTTTTACTTGTATTCCCTCTATGTGTATGAATGTCTTCTTCATGTGTGTATGAATTTGTTCTTTGCCACATTCTAATGTGTGTTATTTAGTTGTATTCTTTGTATGTGTATGAATGTATTCTTCATGTGTACGAATCTACTCTTTGCTACATTCCTATGTGTCTTGTTTACTTGTATTATTTTTATGTGTATGAATGTATTCCTCATGTGTGTATGAATCTATTTTTTTCCACATTTGTATGTGTCTTGTTTAGTTGTATTATTTGTATGTATATGAATGTATTATTCATGTGTATGAATCTATTCTTTACTACATTTTATGTGTCTTGATTACTTTTTTTATTTGTATGTGTATGAATGTATTCTTAATGTGTATATGAATTTATTCTTTTCTACATTTGTACATGTCTTGTTTAATTGTATTCTTTGTATCTCTGAATGTATTCTTTTTGTATGAATTCTTCTTTGTTACATTTGTATAGCTACTATTTATTTGTAGATATATGAGCCTAATATGTGAAAATATACTATCATTAATATGATTATAAATATACTATCATTATTTCTATATATATTAATATATTATTTAGCATATTGATATATAAATATATTATTTCTATATATAAATATATTATTTAGAATATTGATTTAGATTATTGACTTATAAATACATTAATTTAAATATTTGTGAAATTATTATTATTATTATTATACTTATATTTTTATTGTTTTTTTAATTAATTTTTATTTTTATTTTTTTATTTTTTTTTATTTTTTCTATCTAAATTTTAATCATTTTATATGAAAAAACAATATACTTATTACAATAACACTAAAAAGGAAATAATATTATCCCACAACCTCCACCTCAATTAACGATTATCCTGTTATAGAGTATCATGCAAACCATGAAACTAAAAATAAAAAGAAAAAAAACATAAAATTTATAACAACATCAATTTGTAACAACACATATCAATTAATTATTTAATACTAAAATCAATACAATAAATATTAATTTTATTTAAAAAAATTTCATTCATTTGAATAATTTATTTAAAAAAATCATAATACTATAATTTAATAATATAGGGAAAAAATACGAATTCTAAAGTTTGGTTAATAATAAGAATTTTTTTAAATATAATAAACAAAATAAATAATTATTAATTTTAAACTAATTAACTTATAAAATAAATGCAATTATCAACATAATAATATTTATACTCAATTTTTAACACACGCATAAAATAATGTTAATTCTAATCTTCATTATAATTGTGAGGTTTGTGAACATGTCACCTTGTGAGTCATTATGTGTAATGTTTGTGGCTATGTGTATGTTTGTGTGCACCCTATGTTTGTTGTGTACATGTATGCATGTGATTGATTATGCCTCATTGGCAATGGATTGTGTGGGTGCGCGTATGTGGTTAGTCCCGTGCCAATGATGGACCGTTTTTCGGGTAATATAAGCTGTCACCTTCACGTGGTTGACCCTGTTAGTAGAGATTTTACATCTCCAAGCCAAGAAGAGCTTTCTATATATCATTTTTTAACTTATTTAACACATAACATTAATTTTGAAATATTAAAATGTTTTTTTAATAATATTTTTATTATATTAAAAAGCTGTAAGACAAAAATTATAAAATAAATTGAAATATTTATCATTATTTGAAATTTAAAATAAAATAATTACATTAACGCACTTAATCCCTTCAAGCCTTACTTCTTTGTTTTTCTCCATTCATGATTCCCTTCCCTTTCTATGCAAAACACATGAAAAACCATTCAAAACCACTGAAAAATTGACCTCTACCTTTTCTCCTCGAGTCTCGTGCCACCAAACATCGTACTTCGCAAATCGCAACATTTTTCTTTTACCTTTAACACTTAACCCTCACTCTTTGTGATTACGATATAGAGAAATCACAAATCGCACTTTGCATCATTTACCTTTTACCTTTAACACTTACAGCTCATTCTTTGCAATTGCGATATTGTGAAATTGAAAATCGCACTTCGCACCGTTTACCTTTTCTCACTTAACACTTATCGTTGGTCCTTGAAATTGCGGTATTGCGAAATCGCGCCCCGCCATCGATCCCACTACCACGTTGCCCATCATAAAATCGTACATCGCACATTTTAGCTTTTACCCTTAACACTTACCACTCGATTCTTCTGACTACGATATTGAGAAATCGGAAATCACAAATCACACAATTTAACTTTGTGCATAACACTTACCGTTCATTCCACCCATGCGATAACTTTGCCATGTCACTCATCGCACTTCGCAATTCACAAAACTTGCCACATCACAGATCGTAACCCACAACCTTTACCGCATTGCAAATCGCACTTCGCACATTTTAGTTCATTCCGCTTGATCTTTACCGTTATCCATCTAAACTTGCGATATTGTGATTCACAACTTGCCATTTCACTTCATGCTTTGCATAACTTAATTTATTCTTGTTAATCCTTACTGTTATCCCTTTAATCTTACAAAGTTGCGATTGCAACATTGCACATTGCAACTTTTGTTCTCCATCACACTCCGCCAGCTCATTTTTGAGTTCCGTCTGCCCCAAAGTCATTTATCTCACTATCATAATGTTTTATAAGGTTTTGACCCCCCTGTTTCCACTTCCAAACCTCGTTTCATGTGTTAAACCCCCCATTAGCCTCTTTTAGCCCATTTCTTCCCTCCAAGCTGCAAATTAACTCTTTTTAATTATAATTAAGTCATGGATAGCCTAGTTGCATGGATATAAGCATGCTAGATAGATCATAGGATAAGTAGAGTGCATTTATCCATTTGGCCAAGTTAAGTGTGGTTTAGGATTAATTTCCTTTCTGCTATTTGTTTTCTGAAAAGTAAATTAGTTTCCTTCATATCATTTCTTTTTAGCAATTTATTTTAGTTTCTTAGAGTCATTTCCTTCCTACACATTAAATTAGTTCCATTTCTTTCATTTCCTTTCTACAATTTAGTTTAGTTTCATCAAAGTGCGACAGACTTCATGTAGAACCCCTAGAAGTAGCACCCTTTCATAAAGGAGAAGAGGATGGCATGAACATAATGCATCTGCTGTGTATATAGCATTGTCACCTCAAAGTTTGTATGGACCTCGGGTTGATAAAAGTAAAGTAGGGTAGCCCCTAGGAGTTGTAGCACTCTTTGTGCAATACCAAGTCTCACTAGTACCCACATCGAGTCTCTTTACGAAGTTTTCCTCTTCTTATTCTGATACATCCTATTTCTTCTTTTTATTTTCCTTTTGAAGTAAATTTGAATGAAACTTCTCTGATATATAAGGGACCCTATTTTCCCATTCCATAGGCTATTAAAATACCATGAATTTTTTCATGACCTCCATTTATTCTATGGTAGAAAATTTCGAGTTGAATATAGGAGTCGGAGACCTTAATATTTTTTCAATGAGTGATGATTCTTTTATTTCTTCATCAATATTTCTCATAGGATTCATGATTTTATCTACCCTAAGAAAGAAACTTGTGATACTTTCATAATTGTGCACTCTCAGAGTTTCATATTGAATTTTAAGAGTTTGAAGTTTGGCACTTTTTACCTTGGTGTCACCTTCATAGCTTTGGATGATCTTGTCCCATATAGATTACATCATATTTAGTTGGATGAATTTGAAAAATTATGATTCTGCCAAACTTCCAAATAGAGCAGTGAAAACCTTTGCATTGGTATCATAGTTATTCTTTTCTGCTTAATCTGTGGGAATGGAGAATGCATATTGTAAGCATCCTTCAATGATTCCCCATACATTTTCTCGAAGTGATTGTAGGTAATATCTTATTCTTACCTTCCAGAAAATTAGATTGGTTTCGTTGAATAATGGTGACCTGATAGATGTTGTCCCCTCTTGATTTCTCGTCTTGATGAATATTCCTTCAAGTGATAAAGCTACTTCCAAAGAGCCTAGCTCCTATTCCAATTGTTAGGAAAAATAATGAGAGGGGAGGTGAATCGGTATTTTAAAACTTTATTTATTTTTCCTATTTTTATTTTTGTATGCGACTATTATGAATTAAACCTGTGTATGCACGTGACTATTGTGAGTTAAAACTGTCTATGTACACTACTTCTATGTAGAAAACTATCGTATATCCAATCAACTAATCAACTTAGTTTTTCAATTAATTCAACATCTATTTATCTTGAACTAGTATGCATTATTTCATCAACATTAGATAAATAGTAATCATGTGTAATAAGCAGAGAATAAAACTGTCATGTCTCCCAATATCACACAATTTTTTTTATTTTATTTTTTTTCCAGATAAAATTTCTAAGCTCTATCTGCAGAAGATTTGTTTTAGTAGAACTCCTTTCTGCACACATATATTAGTCATATATTAATATAATACTTGTGCAAATCGTATAGTATGCAAATTCAATATTAATCCTAACCCTTGCGCTTTTCCCACTTCAAACTAAATGATAACACGTATATCTCAGCCAATGTGTCATTCAATCTATATAATATTAAGGTTATTCGAGTAACTCATGTAGTGCTACGATGAATGTATACACCGATGAATAAATTGGTAACTCGGTTGCTCATCTTTTCGTCCTGGTGTTAGGATATAGCAATTATGGTGATAGTACATATTGATAGGGTTTCATATTAATGTTTAATGCCACATCGATGGACCTTCTCGAGATTGGTGTTAGGGTAAACAATTTATTTGGTTATAAAATTCGATGGCGTGGTTGTGAACCCCCACGGCATGCGTCCTTGCTCGTTCTCCTGTCAATATCATTTGTAATGGTTACGCTTTCCACAGAGATTTTCATTTATCGCTATCACGGTGCTCTGACTGTGGATTCAACTTTACTCCAGAGTCATTAAAAGGGCCAAGCTCTTGTGGTACGCTCATATAAATTCTGGATACAGAATTTATGTTATGAAAATTGCTTAATATCTTCATCTTGGTACACCGTCGTTTATGTTGGCGTTCTGTGGAGGTACTTACCTCGGTGACTTGGTTTTATCGGGATGTCCATCGTGCTACACGTGGACGACTGAGAACCTGAGCTATTTAGGGTTTATTGTGACTATAACCTTGAGCTATTTTTTCTGTGGCTTTCATTTGCTATGATGAGTAATTTTGTTCAGAGAAAGCCGAGGCTGCCGGAGCAAAATGGCGTTCCCTCACACCAGTATGCAACCACTGTTTCATGATTAGGAGGTTTAACCGGTAAGTGAATGTATCATACTCATTTTTCTTCATGTTCATGGTTAAATTCATCTCGGGTTTGGAAGAAATGGTTTATAATCACATTCAACTTTGAACAGTAGGTGGTTTATCCTCCTTATTTGAGTTCGTGTTTGCATGAAGGAATTCTATCCAGCTTGCTTCAATGTTTAGGGTTATTGTGTTCCACCCAAACCAGCACGCTTATCATTTTATTTCTCAGTCGTTCTTCATGACGATTTACTCCTGCGAAGTGGTGAGATTCCTCCCACTCCAGAATGGGGATTTTTGTTGTTTTTTTGGATTTTATATTCAGCCTGGTTCTTATTGTAATTTCTCTCGTCAACGAGATTTAACTCGACGTGGGTATTGTATGCAGAGGTTCTGGGTTTGTGCCTGTGTGATTCTCTGACATCGCAATTTCAGTCCTTCCGAAGGTAATTTTCTGATGCAAATTTTATTTTTTTGAATGTTTATGCATTTGCTCGACCTATACTCTGATTAAGTTGTTTTCATTTTCTGCAGGCGTTCCGTAGAAGAATCGGTCCTTGCTATGGGTGAGTAGATTCTTCGGTTGTTATCGAAATCTCATACCATGTCACTCGTTAACCTTATTTTTTTTTTTTTAGATATTAATTCATTTCCGAATTTTTTTGTGGCAGGTACGCTCCTACCTCACGCAGACTTTCTTCGAGGGTCTCCTACCCACTCTTATGCTCCAAGTCTTATAACCCTTTTTTATTTTCTTATGGCACAGGTCGGCGCCTACCTCTTGTCGGAATTCATGTTTGCGTTCGTTGTCTGTTCGGATAAATCTATAGATTTCTCATTAAAATGGTTACCATCTATTTCTGGTTTAGGGCCGAACTCATTTATGGCGCTGAACAATTTCCTGTATATCGACTTTTTTTTTTTTTTAATAACCCATGATACTGTGCGAGCCTATTTTTTCTTTTTATATTTGGCTTCTGTCTTTGATATGTCGGTAGATGTAAATTTTCTCTAAAGTTCTGAGTTCCGTGGCTACGTTTCGCTTAATGACTGAGTTATTAACTGATGATAGAGAAAGAAATACAATTTCTCACGCTATTTATGCTTCTCGTTCTTCCACATGGAATTTATATCACCACACATGAATTTTACTTGTTATCGAAACTTTTGTTTTTATAATAGGAACGTTTGAACAGTATAGATGAATTTTCCCCAATTACCCATATGTTATATTTCTAACAGTGGCATATATATATATATATATATATATATATATATATATATATATATATATATATATATATATATATATATATCTATACGTCCGAGATTTCTCGGTGCAAAAGACTTACATTTATGTATCAGTGATCATATATAATGTCATCTTCTCTTCCATATGTATATCGTTGGACTCCACGGCACCTTTAGTTCGTCTACCAAATAAGGGGTATATAAATAATCGTAGCCGTGTTCTAACTTTGGTGCCAAGGTATGGGATTATAAAGTTGTACATGCTCATTTTACCTTGTAGTCGTAATATAGAATTCTATCTATACCTTTGCTATCTGGTTATATATTATTCCTCGGTCAGGTAATACAGATCGGGGGTTTTCTTAATTTGTTATATCTCTACTCCTACTGAGTTGATATAAAACAAGGAATCTGTTTATAAAATTTTATTTCTCTTTTTGTTGACTATCGTAGCTGATGGTTAATAGATAGTCCTATTTTAGGATCTTAGAGGTATATTAACTTTATCTTGTGCTCCGACATTGGAGGATGTTATTTACTGCTCATATGATTGCATTATGGTATACTATTGAAACTCTCATGGTTAACAGAAGCTTATTAATTCACAAAACTTTAATTGTGTAGTATTTTAACCCTCAGATTTATTTCACATACTCACTAGATGGTTGGGAAGATCCCTTCTCATTTTATTTTTTCTTGAGTCCTTATCACTAGACAAGGTCAAGAGAGATAAATTTTCTGAATTTGTACATGTATGAAATAAACTTCAAGTTTCATAGAACAATAGAATGAACTATAATTAATTCCATCACACTCACCTATTCACTATTAAATTTTCCTTATAAACTCCATCAGTTTGTTCGGAGTAGTCTAGGGTTAAATGATCTATAGAGGAATATGCATCCACAGATTTAAACCAGCCTTGGTTTAGAAATTCTGTTGGATTCTGCTCTACAGATTTTGATTCTACAACTATTCAGAATTAAGAAGGTGAATTCCCGAGGTATAATTCTGTTAAATATAGCAATTAAAATACTACTAATATCAGATTAACTTTTATATGTAGCCAATTCATCCTATTAAAAAGTAAACAAATCAATAGTTTAAAAACATACCAATCATGCAGTCAACCAACCTCCCAACCTTAGAGTCCTTCTCTCCCAGTACTCACCCCTGAGCTGAGATCATCTCCTAGAACAGATCCACCCCCAATCTATTTAGGATCACCTTATTTAAGCTATTTTTCCCCAAAGCCTGTTTCTAATTCTGCGTCTAGAATATCAGGATGGTTTTCTTCCTATTTGCATAGGCTTCCCATTTTAGGGACTCTTTAAAGCTGTTTTATGCTTTTCCTCAGCCTTTCCAGCTTTTACCTCTTCCCAACTACTTTCCTCATCATTGGGGAATTTTCAGATTTTTCCTCAAAATCTTCTTTAGAATTAATTTCTTTCAAGAAATTTTTGAAAGATTGTGGGGAATATTTGCTTGTCCATCCTCATGGATTTAGCAAGTGATCTCAAAATCTCATTTTGGTCAATCTGCACAAAATCATTTTATTCATTTCCTCAACTTAAACACAAATTTACATTCACAATTCATTTATCCTTTGGGGTCCACTCCCCTTAGGATTAAAGTTCAATTGTCTAACTTTGAAATTCCAACACCTAAATTGGGGGTGTTACATATTCCCCCTCTGAAAATAAACACCGTCCTCAGTGTTGTTATTTAACTACTGGAGTTCAATTTTTTTCAAACAAAAATGGATATTTTGCCATCATTTTAGCTTCTCTTTCCCATGTAGCTTCTTCAGCAGTAAAGTGCTTCCACTGCACTTTTACTCTAGCTACTGTTTTGTTTCTCAATTCAATTTCTTCCCGCTCCAATACTTGAAGCAGTTCTGGCAGAAACTCCCCTTCTGGTTCCACCTGTACAACATTCCAATCAACTATGTGAAAAGCATCATGCACATATTTTTTTTAATAATGAAACATGAAATACATCATGAACTCTAACATGAGGTGGTAAGGCCAACTTATAAGCAACTGGTCCCACCCTTTCTAATACTTCAAAAGGACCACAATATATAGGAGCCAATTTAGCACAACTTCCAGCATAAAGTGTGCTCTTTTTGGGCTTAATATGAAAATACACATGATCCCCCACTTTAAATTCTCGGTGCACTCGTTTCTTATCAGCATAGTTTTTCTGGCGGTCTTGTGTTGTCTTGATGTTACTTTGTATCTGTTTCACAATTCTTTCCATCTCCTGTAATGCATCTGGTCCCAACATTAGTTTATCTTCTAGCTGGCTCCAACTCAAAGGAGTTCGACACTTTCTTCCATAGAGTGCCTCAAACGGACTCATTTTTATGGAGGATTGATAGCTGTTATTATAAGAAAATTCAGCTAAATGCAAATAATCTTCCCACTTTGATGGCCTATCCATCACATAAATTATTAGCATATCCTCCAAAATTTGATTTTTCCTCTCCGTTTGCCCGTCAGTCTGAGGGTGATAGGTAGTACTAAAATTCAACTTAGTACCCATCCCGCCAAACAATCCTTTCCAAAAAGCTGCTGTAAACTTAGGATCTCGGTCTGAAACAATTAATTTTGGAACCCCATGAAGCCTTACTACTTCCTTCAGAAACACATTTGCTACTTGAGTTGTCCCAAAGGTAGATTTTACTGGTATAAAGTGGGTAGCTTTTGTTAGAGTGTCTACTACTACCATTACAGAATCATGCTGATATTTGGTTTCGGGTAATCCTGTGATAAAGTCCATGGAAACTGTGTCCCATTTCCATTCTGCTATTGGCAAAGGATTTAAAAGACCTGCTGGATGTTGATGCTCAACTTTGACTAGTTGAAAATACTCTGCTACATCTCTCTTCATTCCTGGCCAGAACAACTTCTTTTTCAGTGCTGTTAACATTTTCTGATATCCTGGATGTCCTGCATATGGCTGTTTATGATATTCATCTAGAATTTCCCTTTTTAATGATTCTACATTGGGAATATACAACCTATTTTTGTAACAGATCAGCCTTTTTTTATTTTGAGTGAAGTCAATTTTGTCCTTTTTATGTATTTTCACCAAGAGTATTTCATAATCTGGATCTCGATTGACTGCTTTTCTCACCAATTCTTCTATTTCGATCTGGGCACTACTTCCAATATTGTTTACATTCTGACAAGCATTCCGGCTTAATGCATCAACAACTTTGTTTTATTTTCCCTTGATATGTTTTATGTCCATATCAAATTCACTTAAAAAGGACAGCCATCTGGCTTGTCTTGCATTTAGATCAGTTTGGGAAAAGAAATATTTGAGACTAATATGATCAGTCATCAATGTAAACTTTTTTCCAAGAAGATAGTGCCACCACATTTTCAAAGCATGAATAACAGCTACTAATTCCAAATCATAGGCACTATAATTCTGTTCATGTATTTTTAGTTTCCTAGACTCATAGGAAATAACTGAGTTTTCCTGCAAAAGGAATCCTCCCAAACCCTCTCTACAAGCATCTGTACATACAACAAATTCTTTGTCAGGATCTGCAATCTTAAGTATAGGGCTGTAGTGAGTTTTATTTTTAATTGGTCAAAACTGTGTTGGCATTTGTTTGTCCATTCAAATTTGACACCCTTTCTTTGTAATGATGTTATGGGATGTGCTATACCAGAAAATCTCTCCACAAATCTGCGATAATAACCTGCAATCCCCATGAATGATCTTACTGCTGAAACATTAGTTGGTACAGGCCATTCTTTTATAGCTTTTATCTTTTCAGGGTCAATAGCAAGGCCTTTTTCGGAAATAATATGACCCAAATATTGGATCTTATCTTTATAAAACTCACATTTGCTGAACTTGGCATATAACTGGTTTTCTTTTAGAGTCTGCAACACTATTCTCAAGTGTTCCTTATGTTCATCCTCATTTTTGGAGTAGACTAAAATATCATCTATGAAGACAAGAACAAATTTATCCAAGTATTTATTCAACACATTGTTCATCAGACACATAAATGTGGCAGGAGCATTTGTCAAACCGAAAGGTAGGACTACAAATTTGTAGTGTCCATACCTAGTTCGAAAAGAGGTTTTATTGATGTCTTCTTCCTTGATTATGAGCTGGTGATAACCAGTGCTTAAGTCAATCTTTGAAAAAACTGAAGCTCCTCTTACTTGGTCAAAAATATCATCAATTCTAGGCAAAGGGTATCTATTTTTAATGGTCAACTTGTTCAGTTGACGATAATCAATGCACATCCTGAAAGTCCCATCTTTCTTTTTCATAAAAAGCACCGGTGCTCCCCAAGGAGATACACTTGGTCTGATATACCCTTTATCTAGCAATTCTTGCAATTGCATTTTCAGTTCCATCAGTTCAGGAGGACTCATTCGATAAGGGGCTTGGGAAACAGGTGTTGCTCTCGGCACCAGATCGATTGTAAAGTCAATCTCTCTTTTGGGGGGAAGATGAGGAATCTCATCTGGAAAGACTTCCTTAAATTCCCTTATCACAAGTAAAACATCCATCAGACTTTCTTCAGTTTTCTGTTCTATTTCCTCCACATGTACTGCATAAACTTGATGCCCTTTCCTAGTTGTTCTCTTTAATTGCAGTGCTGATATTTGTCTAACTGAAATGGATCTTGGTTTTCCTCTTAGCATAAAAGGTTTCCCTTCTTCATCCCTACCATGCAGGGTCTTATCCCAGCAGTTCATCAAGACTTTCTTCCTCTCCAGCCAGTCCATTCCTATCAGCAAATCATAAGAACCTAGAGGTAGTATGTTCAGATTTACCTCTGTAGGAAAATCATTTAATTTGATTACTGTTCTGGGCAATTTATGGGTTACCTTCCTCTTAGTTCCAGTGGCCAGCTGTACCAACCATGACTGGTGAAATTTTTCAGGTTTAAGATTACATTTTTCTACCATCTTTGGACTAATTTAACTTAAAGAAGCACCTGGATCAATCAAAACAGTAACAGGTAGGTCATAAATCTTACCCTCCATTTCCACCATGGTTGCTTGATGTTCTGCTTGCCGATTCTCCAAGGCTGCACTGATGGTTGGTATATTTCTGGCTATGTCATTGACTGCGGTGGCTTCTCGCTCTCTGCTGATCATATGAATGTTTCGATGAGGACAGTCCCTCAACAGATGTGGTTCCCCACAACCCCAACATTTCAAGGGTTCCTTCATTTTGACTGTCCCTTCCTTTTTATTGTCCCCATCTACTTGTTTGGAAGCCACTTGGGATTGAGCAGTTTGGCTTTCCTTGGGTTTATTAAACTTTTTCCGCTGATGATCTCTGCCAAAATTCTTTAGATATGCTGGTTTTTGTCTTTTCCCCTTGAACTCACCCTTGTTCAACCAACTTTTTCCTTGTTCAACCTTTCCTTTAAACTGCTGATAGCATAATCTTGCGTTTCTAAGAGCTTCGTCCATTGTCTTTGGGTTGTCAAACTCAATTTTCTCTTTGTATACAGTAGGCAAACAATTCAGAAACCTTTGTACCTTTGCCTTCTCTTCCCTAATATAAGGGACATATCTCAATAAATTTGTAAAATTAGTGACAAACTCATCGATAGTGAGCTGTCCTAGTCTAAGTTTGTGGAATTCTTTTGCCTTATCATCATAATAACGCTCGTTCAAATAGCGATTTTTGAACTTAACCTGGAAATCTTCCCAAGTAACTGTCTTTTCATCAATGGCATGCACCATTTTTGTCTCCTCCCACCACAAGGTAGCTTTACCTTGTAGCTGGTAAATAACTAATCTGGCCTTCAGATTTCTTTCATATTCATAAACTTGGAAATACTTAATCATGTTCAGCAACCAGGCTTCAGCATCTTCCTCCTTCTCTCCATCATAGGAGGGAGGTTTGATCTTTCAGAATTCCCCCTGTAATTATCTTTTCTGTTTATATTGATGTCTAGCAGCATCATCATCATCAAACTCATCCATCTTCCTCTTTCCGGAACCTTCGCCTTCTTGGCTGTTCCGGGAATTTAGTTCTTTGATGAGCTTTTCCTACTCCTTACTGGCTGATGAAAACATGTCATTCTGGCTTCTTAGTTCAGCCAATTCTCGTTGCAACCTGTGTAACATAGCCATCACCGGGGCATTGGGATCTGGTGTACCAAACTCATCACGCAGATCCACATAAATTTCTCCACCTTCTGCCATTTTCACACCACTGTACACACTCATAGCACAGATCAGCAAAAAAATATAAAAAAAAAAGAATTTTTTCTCACTATTCATTTATAAAACAACACTCAGCAACAGTGAGCACAAACAACAACCCAGTTTTATAACTTGGGCTCTGATACCATTTGTCATGTCTCCCAATATCACACAAATTTTTTTTTTTTCCAGATAAAATTTCTAAGCTCTATCTGCAGAAGATTTGTTTTAGTAGAACTCCTTTCTGAACACATATATTATTCATATATTAATATAATACTTGTGCAAATCATATAGTATGAAAATTCAATATTAATCCTAACCCTTGCGCTTTTCCCACTTCAAACTAAATGATAACACGTATATCTCAACCAATGTGTCATTCAATCTATATAATATTAAGGTTATTCAAGTAACTCATGTAGTGCTACGATGAATGTATACACCCATGAATAAATTGGTAACTCGGTTGCTCATCTTTTCATCCTGGTGTTAGGATATAGCAATTATGGTGATAGTACATATTGATAGGGTTTCATATTAATTTTTAATGCCACATCGATGGACCTTCTCGAGATTGGTGTTAGGGTAAACAATTTATTTGGTTATAAAATTCGATGGCGTGGTTGTGAACCCCCACGGCATGCGTCCTTGCTCGTTCTCCTGTCAATATCATTTGTCATGGTTACGCTTTCCACAAATATTTTCATTTATCGCTATCACAGTGCTCTGACTGTGGATTCAACTTTACTCGAGAGTCATTAAAAGGGTCGAGCTCTTGTGGTACGCTCATATAAATTCTGGATACAGAATTTATGTTATGAAAATCGCTTAATATCTTCATCCTGGTACACCGTCATTTATGTTGGCATTTTGTGGACTTACTTACCTCGGTGACTTGGTTTTATCGGGATGTCCATCGTGCTACACGTGGACGGATGAGAACCTGAGCTAGTTAGGGTTTATCGTGACTATAACCCTGTTATTTTATCTGTACGCCATTTTAAACATGACAATTCTGCTCAGAGAAACAGGTCACGAGTTTAAATGGCTGCTTCCTCACACCAAAGATGCAACCATCGTTTGGCGATTATGTGGTTTTGAACCAGAAGGAATGTAACATACCATTTTCTTCATGTTCATGGTTAAATTCATCTCGGGTTTGGAAGAAATGGTTTATAATCTCATTCGACTTTGAACAGTAGGTGGTTTATCCTCCTTATTTGAGTTCGTTTTTGCATGAAGGAATTCTATCTGGCTTGCTTCAATGTTTAGGGTTATTGCGTTCCACCCAAACCAGCGCGCTTATCATTTCATTTCTCAGTCGTTCTTCACGACGATTTACTCCTGCGAGGTGGTGAGATTCCTCCCACTCCAGAATGGGGATTTTTGTTGTTTTTGGATTTTATATTCAGCCTGGTTTTTATTATAATTTCTCCCGTCAATGAGATCAACCCATGGGTATCGTATTTTTTATGGCCTGGTTGTTCCTAGATTCTAAGATCGCACTTCTGGGGCTTCCTTCCGGATTAATTTTCTGATGCAACTTTTATTTTTTTAAATGTTTATGCATTTTCTCGACCTATACTCTGATTAAGTTGTTTTCATTTTCTGCAGGCGTTCCGTAGAATAATCGGTCCTTCCTATGGGTGAGTAGATTCTTCGGTTGTTATCGAAATCTTATACCATGTCACTGGTTAAACCTTCTTTTTTTATAGAGATTAATTCATTTCCGAATTTTTTTGTGGCAGGTACGCTCCTACCTCACGCAGACTTTATTCGAGGGTCTCCTACCCACTCTTACGCTCCAAGTCTTATAACCCTTTTTATTTTCCTATGGCACAGGTTGGTGCCTACCTCTTGTCGGAATTCATGTTTGCCTTCGTTGTCTGTTCGGATAAATCTATAGATTTCTCATTAAAATGGTTACCATCTATTTCTGGTTTAGGGCCGAACTCATTTATGGCGCTGAACAATTTCTTGTAAATCGCTTTTTTTTTTTGTAATAACCCATGATACTGTGTGAGCCTATTTTTTTTTTTATATATTTGGCTTCCGTCTTTGATATGTCAGTAGATGTAAATTTTCTCTAAAGTTCTGAGTTCCGTGGCTACGTTTCGCTTAATGACTGAGTTATTAACTGATGATAGGGAAATAAATACAATTTCTCACGCTATTTATGCTTCTCGTTCTTCCACATGGAATTTATATCACCACACATGAATTTTACTTGTTATTGAAACTTTTGTTTTTATAATAGGAACGTTTGAACAGTATAGATGAAATTTCCCCAATTACCCAGATGTTATATTTCTAACAGTGGCATATATATATATATATATATATATATATCTATAGGTCCGAGATCTCTCGGTTCAAAAGACTTACATTTATGTATCAGTGATCATATATAATGTCGTCTTCTCTTCCATATGTATATCGTTGGATTCCACGACACCTTTAATTCATCTAACAAATAAGGTGTATATAAATAATCGTAGCCGTGTTTTAAATTTGGTGCAGAGGTATGGGATTATAAAGTTGTACATGCTCGTTTTACCTTGCAGTCATAATATAGAATTCTATGTATACCTTTGCTATCTGGTTATATATTATTCCTCGGTCAGGTAATACAGATCGGGGGTTTGCTTAATTTGTTATATCTCTACTCCTGCTGAGTTTGTATAAAAAAAGGAATCTGTTTATAAAATTTTATTTCTCTTTTTGTTGACTATCGTAGCTGATGGTTAATAGATAGTCCTATTTTAGGATCTTAGAGGTATATTAATTTTATCTTGTGCTCCGACATTGGAGGATGTTATTTACTGCTCATATGATTGCATTATGGTATACTATTGAGCTCTCATGGTTAACAGAAGCTTATTAATTAACAAAACTTTAATTGTGCAGTATTTTAACCCTCAGATTTATTTCACATACTGACTAGATGGTTGGGAAGATTCCTTCTCATTTTTTTTTCTTGAGTCCTTATCACTAGACAAGGTCAAGAGATATAAATTTTCTGAATCTGTACATGTATGAAATAAACTTCAAGTTTCATAGAACAATAGAATGAACTATAATTAATTCCATCACACTCACCTATTCACTATTAAATTTTCCTTATAAACTCCATCAGTTTGTTCGGAGTAGTCTAGGGTTAAATGATCTGTAGAGGAATATGTATCCACAGATTTAAACCAACCTTGGATTAGAAATTCTGTTGGATTCTACTCTACAGATTCTAATTCTACAACTATTCAGAATTAAGAAGGTGAATTCCTGAGGATTAATTCTGTTAAATGTAGAAATTAAAATACTACTAATATCAAATTAACTTTTATATGTATCC
This sequence comes from Pinus albicaulis, assembly GCA_034641835.2. Lineage (NCBI taxonomy): Eukaryota > Viridiplantae > Streptophyta > Pinopsida > Pinales > Pinaceae > Pinus > Pinus albicaulis. The sequence continues at coordinate 558,625,677 of CM076584.1, forward strand.
AATTCATCCTATTAAAAAGTAAACACATCAATAGTTTAAAAACATACCAATCATGCAGTCAACCAACCTCCCAACCCTAGAGTCCTTCTCTCCTAGAACTCACCCCCGAGATGAGATCATCTCCTAGAATAGATCAACCTATAATCTGTTTAGGATCAGCTTATTTAAGCTATTTTTCCCCAAAGCCTGTTTCTAATTCTGCATCCAGAATATCAGGATGCTTTTCTTCCTGTTTGCCTAGGCTTCCCATTTTAGGGACTCTTTAAAGCTGTTTTATGCTTTTCCTCAGCCTTTCCAGCTTTTTTTACCTCTTCCCAACTACTTTCCTCATCATTGGGGAATTTTCAGATTTTTCCTCAAAATCTTCTTTAGAATTAATTTCGTTCAAGGAATTTTTGAAAGATTGTGGGGAATATTTGCTTGTCCATCCTCATGGATTTAGCAAGTGATCTCAAAATCTCATTTTGGTCAATCTGCACAAAATCATTTTATTCATTTCCTCAACTTAAACACAAATTTACATTCACAATTTATTTATCCTTTGGGGTCCACTCCCCTTAAGATTAAAGCTCAATTGTCTAACTTTGAAATTCCAACACCTAAATTGGGGGTGTTACAAAAACATCAGACATAAGAAAAACATATGAACACCTGTATTTTTTGGGGGGAACGCAATGTGGGAGAAAACCACCCTTGTTGTCATCTTCGTCTTATTTTTATTATGATAAAATAATTCTTACAATCTTGTATTGGCATAGACTCATACCATCACGCAAGTACCCACCTCAATAAGTCTACAACCTTCGCTCATTCTACAAAAACCACAATAAAGAGCTCCAAACCCTGATATGAGTACCAACTACTACTGGAAGGAAGCTTCAACCTCTTTATGGAAGTATCCAACCCTCGACACCTCCATGGACCAAGCTTCATAAATTTTCACATTGGATCCATTGAACCAACTAAAAATCATGATAAAAAAATGTCAGAAAATATATGCTAATATTATTTAGCATACATGTGTGTATATGTGACTTCCTTGAAGTATACCTACGTACAGATCTTAAAATCATTGAACCTTTCAACTGAAAAATTGTCATTATGAAATAGACACTAAGTTACATAACCACTGAATCATTATAAAATAATCACAGAACCATCACAAATGTTCAATCACATACAAATAGCAGCATCAACACTCTTTAATATATGAATCCACAATAACTTCAATCATCATAGTTAAAACAAGATCATCAAGTATTAATTCATTGACATACAACAAAAAAATTTGCAAGAATAGTTAAGATGATCAGATATCATATTTAGGAAAACATTATTTTATATACGCACTCCTGTGTGTACATGCTCCCTTCAGTAATCAAACCCGTGCAAAAATCTATCCAAACTATAGAATCAACAAGCAACTTACTAGAATGAGATCCGTGTATGCAAGAAACTTTCAGTTATCAAACGTGCATATGCACGCACATTTTATTTATCAAACCCGCATACAGATCTACAAGTATTGACTTATACCTTCGTTGCACATCAGACCTTCAAAAAAGAACCCATATCTCGGCATACATAATAAAAAATGGTTCAAACATTAATGTCACAAACCAAAACAATCCACACGTAAATTATCAATGTATAATCATTTCATATCTATTGGATATGATCCATCATCATATTCCTGGGTGCACACTTATTTCAGATAAAATACTCATCAATAACATGTACCATGTACAATTGCTTTAGATTAAACTATTCAAAAAATACTAATCACTTGCACTCAAAACACTTTTATATTCATCTCCTTGTATAGCTTATGACTTAGCTAATACCATGGGTCAAAATGAAACTAATGTTGATGTTATTATTTGAAGGAATAAAATATGTGTTTTTGGACACAATACTAAGGTCCAATACCATTTTAAGGACCCCTGGTATTCAGAATACCATGATGCGGAAACTGTACATGCTTTCTCTTCTCTATACTCACGTATGTATTTGGCTATGCTTTACAGAACAAACGTGTATTTCTTAAAATATTAGAATGTAACATCCATAAAATATTAAAATGTAACTAGAGTTTCACTATATGGGCTCCTAATAACAAGTAGAAACTAGCCAAGGGCTGCTACTTTTGTGCCATGGCTATTGCTAGTACCATCCATCAACAACATTCTTCCAAAATAATAATTTACAGTTTTTCCCTACATCCTCCTCACCTGAAGGGAAAAACTATGATTAATCAACCTGGATGAATACCTTTAATGAGGAAAATAAAAACTTGGAAGCCTATGGATTCTAAAAATAATTCAATAGCCTATTATTCTATAATAATGAGTGACTACTACAACAATGAGAAGCTTGCAATTATGATAGTGGATCAATCCACATATATCATAAGATAAAAATTGTAATATTGTGAAGTGTCAAAAAATTTATTTTCAAGATTAACTCTATAAACAAGTTATTTGTTTCTTTCCATGATAGTGTAAATCTTTACACTACAAGATATATGTTCTTCAATATAATTTTTAAAATTAAAGGAAGGATGAGATATTCTCAAACCATAATTTTAAAATAAAATGAAGGTACGAGATTCAATTGACAACTAATGGAGAAAAATATTTTCTCATATCCAAGTGTCAACGATGAGCTTGCGATGAATTCGATTGTTTGTTTCATTTTTCCCACATATTCATACCAAGCTATGGTGCAAGAAGTTTCCTTTGGGTCCTTATGGTTCTTGGAGAAGTGAAGGTCGAAAGGAACCTGGGAGAGTTGGATGCAAATTTTTTTAATGTGAAGTTGTATTGGTAAAGAAGTCATCATTGGGATTTTTTTATTTCCTCACATGAAAGTGTTTCTTTTCATATCCTTTTGTCAAGTAGGTTGAATTTGGGTAAGAGGGAAGTTTTAGTTTTACCGATGATTTCATCCGGAGGCTTAGTCATTTTACCAAAAGGTTTAGTGAAGCCTCCTACTCCGTAAATGTTGTTATGAGGAGATTCAGTCAAATCCAGTGGGACAATTATTTATTTATGGTAGGTATATTTAATTTTCAATTTGCTATAGATACTCCTAATACCATCCATGCAAAAAATTTTATTATTAATGTTTCATTCTGCATTGTCATCGTGTCCTCTTCATCATGATAATTATCAACTTCCATGGATTTTTTTTCTTGGATGACTATCACTAATTATATGAAGTTGTGAAATTTGAAAGAGAAACCTTATTCAAATACAACTTGACACTTCACATGGAGTTCTTATGTGTCTAATTTAATATTGAACAAATATTAAATTTCATATTTATAATTATTTCTCCTTATAGTCCCTTACAACATTTATTTACACCCTTTACAACAATATTTAGGTTAAATCATCGTGAGGGGGAATTAAATGCAGTTCCTGAAAAAATTAAATAAAGTAAGTTTTATAAAACATTAAAAGCCTAGGGATCCTATGTGAGTGACTATGATAGTTTACTTTTTCAATATAATTTTGGATTGTAAGTACACATGTAAATATCATGTAGATTCCATTGAAATATACTTTGTAGACGTTTTAAACCCACAAAAATATCATATTATATATAAGATATTGCATATTGTATCTTTCTCATTGCATCTTCTAAAACTACATTATAATGTCAAGGGTGGTCATTTCTAATCCCATTTTAGTAGAAATTGCAATGTGAGGTTGAAAGGTGTACATTTGGTGTGATGGATTAGGATTCTTATATGTACACGTAAGAATATTATTTAAAGAGACATAGGTGAGAAAATATATCTCACATTTCATATGAGCCCATGGACCATAGAGAAATATGTGATAAGGTGTCTTGTTAAGGCACTCCATGGTGAAAAGGCCACTCATTTGATGCCACACAGGAACAAATCAGTATATAAGTATGGGTTGGTGTGGCCAAGGATAGGTTTTCTCATTGGTTTGTTTTTCTATATTTTAGCTTCCCTTAGGTCAAAGTTTCTCAAGCCACTATTTTGTCATGTCGATTTGTGAACAAACTAGCAAACAGATATATATATGAAAAGATTTGAAAAGAAAAACATCACATTTCATACAATGTATGATATAATGGAGGGAATCAATGTATTTTTGAACCTTATCGTTATATTGGGATCACAAGCTGTATTTTTATGTTAACTATTCTCTCTTAGATATGGATTCAAGAGATATAATTTTTTTCTTAATGTGTCCACCCCATCCATAAGAAACAAGTTTGAGAAAATGATATTTTGTAAAAGGAATGTTATCTATGTGGGGAGACACACATTGGTAAATTACTAAAATGAAAAAAATAAAAATAAAAACACATATTAGTAAATTTAATATGAAGACAAACTAGCTAAGGAAAAATATTAAATCTTATGATGATGGAAATTAGTTGAACAATTAAAATATTTGGTAGCTCCTTTCATGCTAAGGGCAACAAAAGAAATGCATATCACCTCCGACGCCCTTTACCCCTCTGTAGTTCAACCTCATATAATTTATGTTTCTTTTTTTTAAACAGAAATGGAATTTTGGATTATATTAAAAGAACTCGGATCTAACCCATAATCGTTACAATTCTTCTAAAAAATGTGTTCCCAAAATTCCTTAAGGATTTGAGATTGAACTTGTAGTGTCAATCCAAATCCATAGTTGAGAGCTCCGCAAAATAAAAAATTTGTTACCATTCGAGCTAAATATTTTCCAAATAGCATTAATATCTAAATACATTTGCATCCCGTTCTTAATTTTTTTCCATTTTACCTTTGACTAGCTTCTATTTTTTCTTTAGATTCATCTAACTTATTATTTTACTTGGTGAAGTATATATTTCCTTTTTCCTTACTTGGATCTAACATGGGCTATATACTATATCTCAAGGATCATTCTTCTAGTTATTATCTCAAATATTTCTTGTACCTTTAATATTCTTATGTGATTCAGGGCTCTTTCTCCTAATCTACCTAAGAAGTTGTTTTTTTAGAATTATTTTCCAAAGAGATAGAGGAATCACCAAAAATATCAGACTTGTCCTTGGCCACTTTTGGAATATTATACCAAGGTTTTGTTTTTTAAATTATTTTCAAGAGAAGCATTTGGGGAACCAAACTTCTCGGGATTGTCATAGGTATCCTTTATACATTCCACCTCAAGTTGGCTTGTTGTTGAGTTTCCATGAACTTGGTGGGAGTATTTCTTGGATTCTAATGTCTCTTGTTGATTTTAATTGTTGTTGTGATATGTGGTAAGTTCATATTTAAATAAAATATAATTTTCTACCTTGGCACCTTCTCACTATCTTGGTTTGCAACTATTTTTTCCTAGCATTGATCTTTTGAGATTTGGAACAATTTTTGAAGGAATGGTTTGTTTCGTAACAAGCTCTACAGGGGAAATAAATATGCTCATAATCTATATTTTTCAACCATGAATAATTTGGGCTTGTCAATTTGATTTATGCAAGAAATCCTTTACTAAAGTCGATTTTCCCACAAATGTGATAATATGTTGGTTTCAAGTACTATTTTATATCATCACTACGCTCATAAAATCTACTTAAGGAATTTCCTATAGCTTTAAATGATAGAAGAGTCCATAGATGAAAAGGTAGATTATGAGGCCTTACCCAAACTAGAGAAGTAAAATTGAAGCCGAAAAGGGGTTGAAAGAGGGGAACCAATGTTGCTTAAACAACCCTACACTTCCCTAGAACCACAAACCTGAACTAATTTATCAAATATTGATACAAAAAACTATCTAGCCAATGGAAAAATATTAAGTTCATCTGGAATTAGCCGTTTCGAGTGCTCAATAATCGAGGAGTAAAGATATATTAAACATGGCCTTAAACTATTTAATATTCATATCAAGCCATGCTATTAGAATAAATTTGTGTGCTTGAATGCTTAAACCAACAAAGGAATATCAAAATGAATGGGGTTCATGAACTCACGTACTTGAGAAAGAAATTTCAGTTTCAAATTTCACAACATCATGAGAAGATGGGTGAAACAGAAATTTACATGATCCCTCTAGGATTGAGGAAGGAATGACGCTCTTTTCAGCATTTTCTAAAACAAAGGGTGTATTAAAGTCAATCTCCATGAATTTAGAGGATGGAGCAACACACTTTGCAACAATATTTCCTATAGTAGAGGAAAAAAATGGGTTTGTCACTACAAAGAAGGGTGAGCTCATCCCCTTAGCTAAGGATGTGATCTCAAATCCATCCACCAAGGAAGGAAATGATGAGGGCATGAGAACAATAGATAATGAATTCACAAAGGAGTTCAAGTTTATGGTTTCCATGCAATCTAGAGAAGCTATGAGTATATTGAGGTCTTCGATAGATAAAGAGGAACGAGATGATACTATAGCAAAAGAGATGTCTTCCATCTGCAAATATTTGAGAGAGAGGGATGAGAAATGTGCAATAAGGGTCTAACCCTATCCACCACAATAAATAAGCCACACTCTACCATTAACAAATTATTTTTTCACTCCCCATATAATTTATGTAATGTGATATAAAGCATGTAGCATTTTTTATATGTTTGTTTAGGGAATCATGTGCATTTACCTCGGGCCCTACTGCATCATAATTTTGGCCAGTTGAATTTAGTTCTTCCAATGTTTGAGATTCTCGAGACCCTCCATCACATAGGCTACATATCACTAAATAATGTTCAAGCAATGTGGCTAGCATGCCCATTTACCATATCATTGTTTTATTATTTTATCAATATGACACGTGCTCCATCACCAATGCCAATTCAACACTAATAATTTAAGAAAATGTGGACAAATTAGGATGACCACTGTGCACCACAATTCTTACATATTTTTCTAAAGCATGTCACTATATTTCTTTCCCATGTCACTTGACCTGGGATCTGGTATTCTTAAATTGATCACTTTTATTCAAAATTACCCACAATGCCTTTAATGTAAAACAATTATTGAACTTGAGTTCCACTATGTATTTATTTGTATTTTTTAATGGATTCAAATTCCACAATTTGGGTTAAGAGAGAAATTTTACCTTGGATATCTCTGTTGCATATAATTCATTTGAGCCATGAAAATTCTATATAGTAAATGTGGTACAAAAATAGAGAAACATCCTTCATTGCAATGGTTATGCAACTTACTTCTAGTGATGCGGGATTGCACTCTACTTGTCATCATGATGTTTCTGCAACTCACATGCATGTATAATGTGCCACAACACAAAATCAATTATCTCTCAAGAGATCCCATGCAGGAATATATAATATGGAAATATAGGTTTTTGATCCAATATAAGAAACACCCACGTAGGTATGTATATTGAATCTTACTTCTCTATTGGTTTCCAAAAACTCTTAGCATTAAGTGGTTGTGAAGGGACTTTGGATTTTGTGTTTTCAACTTTATGTGTGACGGGGATTTCCATGTTGCTAGTGATATAAGGGTAGTTGGTGTTCCCTTGCATTTTTTTGAGTGAAAATGAACTTGGTTCATTGTCAGTTATATTTCCATGCTCATTTTATTAGTGCAAGGCATTATGTGGAAGCTTACATTGTTTCAAAAAGAATCATCTTAGACTCTAAATTTTAGGAATGTATTCATAACATTCTCAATGTGCTCTCCATAAAATATTTTCCTTCAAGACATCCTCTATGTTTTTGTTTGACATATATTCAACCCTTACTCAATGTAGGCTTGGAGGGAAAAAAAGAAAGAAAAAGTCAATCTTTATGTGACATTATTCACAAATGATTTTTAAATAGAACTTTTAATATAAAAATTACATCAATAATAGATTGCAAAGAAAATGATATAAAAATCTATTAATGCTAATATTTGTTAGCTTAATATTAAGTCTTACAAGTATCTATTTTAAGTAGATAAATTTACTAAGTTTGCATCAGTATGTATAAGCAATTGTTGTCCATTTGAAAATACTTGAGGAAGAACAATTTTGATTCTCTAGTCATGTCTAAAGAGAAAGTCTTCATCTACCACTAAACTTGACATCTTTAATAAAAATAATGTTAACCATATATTTTTACTACCAATAAGTTATTATTATTTTTTTAAACTTGACGTCAATAATAAAAAAATAATATTAACCATATATTTTTGCTACCAATAATAATATTTGATTCTCAATAGTTCATATATATAAAAAAGACTAACTATGTTTCAAATTAATTTTATATATACAAAATTTAATTTAAAAATATCACATAGATTTTAAATATATTTAAATTTTTAATATATATATATATATATATATATAACTAACTTAAATCAATATTATATTCATATCTCTTTTAACCATACATTTTTGTTACATATTTGGTTCTCATTAGTTCATATATATATAAAAAGACCAATTATTTTTAAAATTAACTATATATATATAAATATTAAGTTAAAAATATCACATAAATTTTAAATTTTTAAATTACCATTGTTTTAATATATATATAGATATGCTTTGCACCATAACTCTCACCCAACCACTATTATGCGCACCCAAAGACTGAAAAACGCAGGTTAAAAGAAAGTTTAAATGAAAATATAAAAACGGAAAGTTACGGACATAGATTGAACGGGCTCAATTTTAAAAAATTATCATAAGTTCTAAAATAGTAATACTGAGTTAAAATATTGTTTAATGAATAGCAATTAAAAGATTGGTTTAATGAATAGTAGTTAAAAGATTGGTTAAACCTAAATTTGAACACAACGGTCCAAATGGACATGCATAAAACTCAATAATACTGAAAGTTACGGACAAGGATTGAACTATATGGTCGCAAGTTTTAAAAAGCTCAGTTTTAAAAAATATCGTAAGTTATAAAATAGCAATACTGAGTTAAAAGATGGTTTAATGAATATCAATTAAAAGATGTGTTAAATGGATAGTAATTAAAAGATTATTTAAACCCAAATTTGAACACAACGGTCTAAAAAAAGAAGCAGCATAAAACTCACTATATCCCTGGTCATTATATACTCGCGGGCCTGATGAATGAAGAATAAGAGAGATCGTTGATTGCGATGAATGTTGAATGAGAGGAGGAATTTCAAGAACGAAGAGGAGGAGGTGTCTCATGAATGAAGAATTAAAGGGATCCGTGATTGTGATGAATGAAGAATGAGAGGAGGAAATTCAGGAACGAAAAGCAGGCCGAAAACAACAGCACGAGCGATGGACTGGATTATTCATGGAGAGGGTAATTTTGAGTAATTTTATGTTCCTTTATTTTGTGTATGTTTATTTCATTTAACAGATACATTTGTGTAACCTGAAAAATTTTTTTCCCTGTTCAATCTACAGGTTAAGCATGGATGTTCTCTCTTTCAAAATCTCTTATGTAAAGTTTTCGGTTGTCTGTCTTATGGAGCGCTCCATAAATGTTTTGTGTAGTGTTGTATGCATGAATGTCTTGTGTAGTGTTGTGGTATTCTTGTAATGTGTTGTGTCTTGTGTAAACGTTTTTTTGCGTGCTTATGGTTTTTTGTTAATTGAGACAGAAAGTCATGGCTGCACTGGCGGCTGAAGGGCCAATTGATCAACAAATAATTCAGAGTGAGTTGGTACTCATGGAAATATTTAAATTCATTCCTGTCTTTCCTTTTCTAATGAGTTGGAATTTATATACAGGAGCTGGAGCAGCTTCTGTAATGCTTTTGTAGTAGAGAATGAGGAGTTTCCACGGCTTTTGCAAACACGAGTTTCCATAGTTTCAATAGAAAATGAAAGATTCCTATGAAGCAAGGTTCAATAGCAAATGAAAGATTCCTAAGGAACAAGGTTAGTATTGTTTGCGAATGGCCTGGTTCTCATTTTTTTCTTTTTGCAGTTTAATAATATCTTTATGATATATATCTCTCGAATAATTATGCCAATTGTGTCGGTTTTAGTCCTCTGTGTCCATCCATAATTTTTTTCCATAGAAATTGTGCCGTGGATTTTTGTAATTTCTTCCATAGAGATTGTGCCGTGGATTCATTCGACACATGATGGAACAGCACATCATCCAACCATTACCGAATGGTTGTGATAGCCTTTCTTTCCATTCATCTTTCATCCTTGCCAAGTTAGTTCCATCAATCGTTCGGCCCACAGAACAATAGGAATTCTATCATCCCAGTCGTCCCTATTGACAGAACAACAGGAATTCTGTCATCCCAGTCTTCCCTATTGACGGAGCACACCTTGGTCAATAACGTTCCAAAATCTTGTGAAATGGCTCTATTGTATCATTAGCTTAGCTTGCAGGTGATAGGGTGTTGCAGGTGATAGGGTGTTGTATTGTGGTGATGAATCATGAATTCCTTTACCAATGCAACCACTGCTCCACTAACAAAATGCTGACCCTGATCATTCCTAGGGCAGTTTTTGAAGCCTCACACTCCTCTCACCTTTGCTCCAGTCAAGACCTCCCAAGCCTCATCCCTATCCACCTTTGCTTATAGAGAGATTGAGAAGGTGGTTTAGTCAGTTGAGAGGCACTGCCAAAAACCTGCATATAGAGAGCCACAATGAGAGCCAGATCTAGACATTCTTGAGAGAGACCATTTTTGTTGATTATTGTGCAATTCATAAGAGATAGCTAAAAGAAACCTCAGAAATTCCCGGGTAGGGCCTATCTAGAAATAAATGTGTTCTCCATAGCTTACAGATCTAATTCTAGAAGCATTTCTACATAGCCTACATAGCTAGTTACAATCCAGTTCTATTTTAGACATAGCTTTATATTTAATTAGCATTCATGGGATTGTTTTATTTGTATTATGTAATCAATTCAATTAGCATTCACTGGATTGTTTTATTTCTATTATGTAATCAATTCAATTTTATTATGTTTCTCAACCTTATGGGTTATGGCATTGCATTCGGTTCTAATTGTAAACAGTAAATTAATAAGGTCTAGTAAATTACTAAGGTCTTAATGGAATTTCCAACAATTAATCTAAATTATGAGTAAGTTCATGCAGACTCATGCTATTTTCATGCATAACATGGGAACAAGTACATGTACAAGTTCTCCTGTATGATGAAGTCAGTCAACAATTAGTAGAGACTTATGAGTCTCTCAGTTGTTACAAGTTCAATTGGTGAGATATGTCTATTAGTATTTTTGAGTTTGAGTTCATGGGAAAGAAACCCGTGATTGGTTGGTAGTCAAGAGCAGGTGATATAAAACAATCATACAACTTCACGCATGCGCACTCCCTAAACAATCATACAACTTCCCGCATGCGCACTCCCAAAACAATCATACAACTTCACAACGATCTCCTAAGAGATTAAAAGATTCCTTTTTCCCCTGTGTGTGTTATTAATTACGTAGATTTATAATTAAAAGATTCCTTTTTCCTCTATGTCTGTGTTATTAATTACTTGGTTTTATTATTAGAGTTTCACGTGGCAACTCTCAAATAATCATAAGATTTTTTATTTTTTTTCTCAGTTATTAATTACATTACGTAGTTTTTTCTAATTAATTATATAGCAATGCTTACTTTTTTTATTAAATCTCCAATGCAACATTTATTTTTACTTAGAGATCATATATATTTACCTAGAATCCGTGTTATTCATTTAGAATTCAGATCCTATATTTTATTATCATTACTTATTCATTATTTTATTTTATATTTTAAATGTATAATTTTTTTTTGTTTCCATATGCCCATTGTATCTTCCTTGTGCTGGGAACAGATACTATTTCCTTTTAGCCAGAATAGAGTATGGAGTAGTGAATATCCATATCTTACCCAACCTTATAGTTAAAACCGGTTTCAAAAGCTAGACATGGCTGGGTCTATTTGAAATTTTACTTACTCAATGAAGTTTCATTAATAAAAGCATGCTATTGTTTCATTGAAGTTAAAAGTTACCAAATATGTTTTTTTTTTAATTTAGTGTTTATTATATTAAATTTGTAAATTATATTATATTGATATTATTTTATATAATAATATTGTATTAATAATTTTTTATTATACATTATAGGTTTATATATATGATGGATTTTTTTATGATTTGTACATTTAATTATGTTGCAAGTTTTTATGAAGGGTTTGTATATTAACCATATTATTTGAATTTTTTATGTTTGCAGAAAATTTATCAATGTCAAAGTTGGTCGTGAGTGGAAGACATTAGCTATTTTTATGTTTTGTAATGTTGTAATTAGAAACAAATATATATTTTTGTTTAGATGGGCCCATCAAAGGATGTAAACTATCATTAATAAAAGGAGTAGACTTTTTTTGGGAGGAGGGGAATTCAACCCCTCCAAAAGGCTGTTAGGAAGGTCACATTTTAACCCTCCTTTGAGTTGTGTTCCTTGTGTTCATGGTTTTCATGATCTTTAGTTTATAGTAACTCCAATATGCACAACCACAAATATATCATTTTATTATAATAATAATTTTTAAACATGTTTTAAACATCTTCACTACATACACACAAATAGCAAAATCACTTTTACTACACATAACTAACTTAACATTTTTTCAATGTTTTAAACATTCTCCCACATACACCTAAATGGAAAAATCACTCTTATTCACATAAATCATTTAACATTTTTAAAATGTTTTAAACATCTTCCCAACACATTGCACAAAAATGACATAATCACTCTTATTCACATACATTATATAAAAATTATAACTTTAATTTATTTATATTTTTTAATTTATATTTTTTTTTGTTTTGATTTTGATTTTTTTAAGATTTTGATTTTTTTTTTAATTATATATTTTTATTTTAAGTATGTTATTAAGATATTTATATTATATTTTTTCCTCCTTTTCAAATATATAGAGAAATATTTCTTAATATTTACATATTTCTATTTTTATAGGTTTAAATTAAATACTAATATATTAAATATTTAAATATTTTTATTATTTGTTTTTATAAATTTACTCAATATATTTAGGGTGTTTGCTATTATTTAAATATTTTTATAAATTTATTATATTGAATGTGTATGTATTGGTTTTATTATTTATATACTATAAATATATTCTTGAATGCTTATATATTTATATATTAATGTATCTGAGTTATAATGTATGCTTTGAATTCTTTATTTTGTATGTATATGGATGTATTATTTTGAGAATTGAAATGTTGTTTTTATTAGTTGCATTTAGATATTTAGAATTTATTTGTTCATATTTTTGTTTTGGTATGCATTAATGAATAGGATATCTATTTCTCTATGATATGTGTGAATGTATTATCTAGAGGTTTGCATTAGTTGCATGTACTTCTTTAGTTGCATGCTTTTGAGTATTCTTTCATTGTTTATTTGTATGTATATGCATATGTTGTTTGGGTATGCCTTGAGTGTTAAAGTGGTGGTTTCATTTGTATGAGAATTGTTTACTTGTATGTATATGGACCTATTCTTTGTTGCAATTGATGTGTGTTGTTTACTTGTATTTTTTTTTGTTTGTATGAATCTATTCTTTACTTGCATTTTTGTATGTCTATGAATTTCTTCTTCATGTGTGTGAATATATTCTTTGGTAGTGTGTCTTTTTTACTTGTATTCCCTCTATGTGTATGAATGTCTTCTTCATGTGTGTATGAACCTGTTCTTTGCCACATTCTAATGCGTGTTATTTAGTTGTATTCTTTGTATGTGTATGAATGTATTCTTCGTGTGTATGAATCTACTCTTTGCTAAATTCCTATGTGTCTTGTTTACTTGTATCATTTTGTAACACCAACTTCCACACATGCAAAATGTTTTTTTTCCATAGAATAAGCGCTCTTCTCATTTTACAACTTCCCTGAGAATTTATGAGCCACACTGTTGTCTATTAAACTAATACACAGGGACACAACCCTACGCCTTTTCCACTTTTAATTTCCTATACTTTTATTTAATATAATTGTATGTTTAATCGATTCTCCAGAGTATATAGATTCACAAGTGTGTAACTTATAAAAGTTTAGGTATAAACACTTGAATATATATTAATTGTTATACTTTCTAACTTTAAATCTTTGCTTCGATTCCCTATATATATCGTAACTCTATATAAATAAAATCCCCCAACATATAAACCATATACATTCCACCATATGTAAACTCCACAAGACATAATACATCACATATGTATATGCTCATAGGTGCACTCCTGTGTCGAATTCGTCCTATGTAGATAAGATGATGGTTAGGCAGCTCGACTTCGAGATTTAGTTAATGTAATGAGTTTTTATTACAAGCACAATTTCTATGCTTTCTGGTCGTGACCCTACGACACTTGTCCAACAAAATATATGTTATTCTTTTAAAAATTTTGGCAGGCGTTATTGCCGCGTCAATGTATATCATTTAATAGCTCCCTAGCTTATTTGATATGAGGTACGTCTCGTGGCTTTTAGCGTATGGGTTTGGTAGTTTCGTATCCCATCACTTTTATCAATCCGGCTCATCATACCAGTGACTTGATTTGGAGATATATTCATATCTGATAACAATGGGGTGAAACTATAGTTTATAGCGTTATTTTTCTACTGCTCTAAATGTGCATTAATTTGTTATGGTACATGTACGCCTGACTTGTATGAAACTCTTTTCATTCAGATCGTTGCCGATCTCGGTGTAAGTCCACCGATTCATGCCACTTGTATGGCTCGATTGAAATAGGGTTATCGTTTCTAATATTTATAAAAGCTGAAAGTAAAACCATTGTTCGCTTCTCTTATTTGCACTATCATTCGTTCAATCCTACCTTGGGGTTATCACTCTGGTAGCTCTGCTCGTTTTCTGAGATTTAATGGTGCCATACGTCGACCTTCGTCGAGTTCAAGCGGCTACACGTAGAGGTAAAATCTGGCCGCATACGTTTTTGTTTTTAATATTACAGAAATGCAATGCGTTTTCAGCCATCGTGATTTTTTTTCTTGTCATACTATCAGTTCAGGCATTTCCCACAAATTTCTCCAGTATATAAAATCCAGAACGATAGTCAGAACACTCTTCATATTCTTAGCATTCGTTGTGAGGGTTTGTTCTTAGACTTTTATCTCTTTCTTGCGCTCAGTTTTATTAACCTATTACCAAGCTCGTGGTCTCATTATACCTTTTGAAAATTGTTTTGTTGATTATTCATTTTTCAGTCCATTTCATAACTTGAAATTCTAGTTTCACAAAGTACATTGACTGATATAAATTAACGTCTCATCTTATGGATGGCCAATTTGGATATTCGACGGCTTTTCTCTACTGGACGAGGGTTTCTATTCTCAGACATCTTCACCGAGATTTAGGACGCGTCTAGGTATGGTTTCTATTCACGGTTTAGAACAATCGCAGCCCTAAAATTTTGGCTATGCGTTCCAGTTGAAATGCCAAATTCTCTAATCTATTTCCATTTATTTTCTATATTTTAACTCAGGTCCATACTGTCGAAATGGTTCATTTCCGAGGTAATAATTTATTTCTCATTCGTCAGTTAATGTTTGACAGATACAATGTCCATATCCTCCCTTACCGTATCTAATGCTATTCACAAAATGATGTTCGTTTACAGGTAACTATTTACTACCTACTTCGTGTGAGTATCTTCCGAGAGCTCTTTGCCTTCTTCGTCGAAGAGTTGTGACGCCTTGCTCTCTATCACAGGTCGGTACTCATGAGCAACTCGACTATATGTAAACTCGTTGCTTATACAACGACTTGTTTGCTTTAAGTCAGCTCGTTGAGGACATTGTTGACTCTCCAGAGAGTCGTCTCCTTGTTTCCTTAATTTGTTTATTGTTTAAGCCGGACTGTATATCTATTGACTTGGGGTTAATTTGTCCATGTCAAGACAACATAACTTCGCTAATAATTTTTTTTTTTTTGTTATGCTTTACTTTAGTCTTGTACCATCTGTATATAAGAGAATATTTCCACCGGCTTATGACATTTTCTATCGGAAATATTTGATTTTCCCTGTACTGTCAGCTATGTGAGTTTATTTTTAATTCCATGTAGTACTGGCGTTAAGAAGAACTCTTTTAGTTTACTACCTGATTACTAATTATAGAATACTCGTATGTAAAATTTAATAGTTGATATAATAACTAGGCATTCTCTCTCTCTTTTTTTCAGAACTGAACTCTTCCATAAAAAAATAAATGGTCTAGTAACTGTTGTATTTTTACTCTAAAATTTTTGTTACTGTTTAGCCATTTCCTACAATTCTTAGCTCGGTCCTTTTTGGTACTGCTGTAACTCCAGATCTTTAAGGTTCCAGGACAAAAATACATTTATAATATTTGAGTCATCATCCCATTGAGCTTTTATTTAAGTTTGGTTGGTTATAATTTTTATAATTAGAATGTATTCTCATGTATAATAGGCCATGCTAATTTGTCCTCTAATAATCTATATATTACCGTCCTTGGGTTTCAATATAGATAACTATGCCATGCAGTAAGTATACATCTGTGTATAATTTTAGAACTGAGATTATAAGTATGTTGATAACATGTTCAGATTTTTCCCATTCATTGACTTTACTAGTTCCTAACTATTTCTGGCACTTTTATCATGTATATACTCTTTATTTTCTAGTTTTTTTATTTCGTTTTGTTTCTATAAGCAAATACGATTGGTATCTAGTTTCCCTTTTTTTTTCTTTTCTAGTTAGGATTTAGTTCATAGAAACAGAAGCAGATTAAAGTTAAACTTGAAAATCATCTTTGAGAAATAGGTATTCTCAGATTTAAACCGATTATGGTTTAGAGATTCTCATGAATTCTTTCCCATCGATGTGATTCCTACAACTGTACAGAAATTGAAGGCTAGTTTCTGCTGAGATTTATGTTAAATGTATGGAAGTATTTTCACACACATCATGCACATATAATACTTTTACAGTTCCATTCAACATAAAATTTACATTTACAACTTATAATAGAAAAACATAACCGAACTATGCATACCACTAAATCAGATGACCAATCCACCCAACCTTAGAATTTGTTTATCTCCAGAATTCACCCTCGAGTTGAGATCCCTCCTAGAACTGATCAACCTCTAATCTGTTTAGGAGTAGCTTATTTAAGCTGTTGTCCCCCCAAAGCCTGTTTCCAATTCTTCGTCTAGAATATCAGGATGCTTTTCTTCCTGTTTGCCTAGGTTTCACTATTTAAGGACTTTTAAAGCTGATTTCTGCTTTTCCCAGCTTTTCCATCTTTTTACCTCTTCCCAACTACCTTCCTCATCATTGGGGAATTTAGATTTTTCCTCAAAAATCTAAATTAGAAACAATTTCTTTCGGGAATTTTTGAAAGATGGTGGGGAAAGTATTTGCCTTATCCATCCTCATGGATTTAGCAAGTGATCTCATAAATCTCATTTTGGTCAATCTGCACAAAATCATTTTATTCATTTTCTCAATTTAAATAATTAATTACATCCACAAAATACATGTCCTTTGGGGTCCACTCCCTGTAATATCCCTCGCATAAGCCACCATAAAAACTCTCATAAAATGAGGGTTATTAAATAATTAAATATTATTAATTATTATATTGATATTAAATGAAGAATATTCTTGTAATTGTTGATTATAAGAATATTGGAAGAATTATTTCTTAATTATTTTATTTATAACAATTTATATTCTTCCATGGAAATAAATTATATTTCCAAGTTGGTATATTTTATGAGTTTTAGAGATAATGAGTAATAGATTGGGAAAAAGTATGGATAAGTGATATTTTTCTCATAAGGAAAAAACAAATATAGATTTAAAAATAAAAGCATGAGAGATTTATGGATTGCTTTTGTGAGTTAGAAAAACTAGAATGCTTTTATGATTTAGAAAATATGGAATTCTTTTATGATTTAGAAAAAAAAGCTGGAATACTTTTAGGATTTAGAAAAGCTGGAATGCTTTTATGAATTAGAAAAGATGGAATTCTTTTATGATTTAGGAAAAATTTGGAATACTTTTATGATTTATAAAATCTATTCCATTTTAATTAATTCTATTTTTTATTATAATCGCATGAGAGAAATAGAAGAGGAAAATGGGAGAATACATGGAGAATGGAGCCAAGGAAGAGGAAGAGAGTATTTCAAGCATGCATCAAGAGATGAGTAACCATATCCTTTGAAAATATATTTGTTTGCATATGGACCATGATTATATAATGATTGAATTTATCTGCAATAATAAATTCAGTGTATTAAAAGCTAGATCTACACTTATTTATGCATTATTTTGATAAAACCCCAGGGGGATCTTGTTTAGAAGGCTGAGTAGTTCCAGATCTGGTATGGATCTGATGTTTAAGCCATATATCAGTTGTAGATCTGAATATTAACCTACATCAGCTGAAGCTCCTCATATAAAATGTTGTCAAGTCTTTCTACAACTTTTCCAATTGTTTCTGCTATTATTTTTGAAGGATTCTTGCTCTTGCTTCAAGTAAATCCAATACTTCTACAAAGGAACTTGATTATAGATCTGATTTCTTGATGCCATACTATAACATGAGTCTAATGGCTGATTTCTAGTGTCTTCCAGCAGAAACTGCGCAATTTCTAAAGGACGGTTTCTCTATTTACCAACTCTCTCCTTTAGCTGATTTTCAACTAGTGTTGATTGTGGGAGATCTGTTAAAACCTCTAAACTCATTTATTTTTGCCGAAACTTTTCTTGAGGTCTGAAACAGCCTAAAATAAGGGAACCCAGCCCTGTTCTACATTATTTTCACACTGGCTTGCTTATACAATGTCCTCCTTGAGCCTATTGCAGATTTTCCTGAGAGTGGAATTTAGCGCTTCTTCCTAGGTTGGTTTTTACTTCTCTTTTGGATCCATTGTTTAGATCTATAGATCTAAGGTTCCTAAGAGCAGAAAAATCTAAGATGAGTGTGTCATTCCCACACTTGCTGTGTTCCACCATTCTTCTATAGACAGAGTCTGGAATGGGCCAGGAAGCCTCTGGATTTCACCCTTCCTTGTGAAGGTGATGCATCTATTAAATGCCCTGCCAGTCTATCTCTGGTTTAGATCTATTGGTGTAATTCCATATTGTTGTGATTCCATAGTGGAATATCTTAAGATATTCCCTACTGAGCCTATATTTTCCCATTTGGAACATTGCATAATTGTATGCAAGGAAATAATTATTGTGTTTAAACTCTTCAAAATGAATAGAAGATAAAAATATATCCTTGTATGCATTATTGGATTAGATTCTTAGAGAGGAAAAGAGTAATCACATGCTTTATTATGTAAGATTATTTAGAGAAACATATATGCTTGCATGCATGGGAAAAATATATTTTTGAGTATTAGATTTCTAGAGAAAAGGAAGATGCAATCACATAATATTTATTGTGTTAGCCTTCTTTTGGGAAAAATAATAGGTATTTGTCCAACCTAAAGGGATTAGCTATGGTATTAGCTTTATCTTGGGAGAATATTATGCATAGTTATTGGTTATATCTTTTGGATGAGAGGGAAATGTCACTTTGCATGCATGAAATGATAAGTGGTATGCGTTTGACCGTTGGAAAAGAAATGTGTTTATTTTTCCATGAAATATTTATTTGGTTTCTTTTGGAAAGAAATATATGTTTTACATGCGGGAAGAACAAGATATGTTATTGCATGCACAAAACTATAACTTGTATGTTAACTTTGTTTGAAATAGAGTTGGCATTGTTATACATAGTAACCATTATGAATAGATCTTGGGTGGAAAATATGGTTTTGGAAAAGAACATGTATTCACATGCGTAAGTATAACATCTATTGCATTAATCCATATTGAAAAGAAAACATACGATTAGGCAAAAAGAGAAATTGCTTGTTGGGATAGTTATCTTGAACATATTGTTATGCATTTGCATGCACAATATTATTATATAGTATGTTAGCTTTCTTTTGAAAATAATAGGAAAGTGCATGCAAGATTTTATTAGTGTTTGGTGGAAAGAGGATGCTTGATATTGATTTATTTGTTACTAATGCATGTGAAATGATGTTAAATAAGGAAACTAATGTCAATGTGGTTATGTTTTATAAATGCATACAAATATTTGTTGAAGTGCCACAAATAGAGATTGATTATTGGTTTATTAATATTTTATCTAATCATGATATCAAGTGTGCTGACGACAGAAATGGCAGGAAAGAAGGATGACTTGAGAAGAGGAAATTTCAAGTTTAACATTGTGGAAGATAAAGAGTTGTTAGTCCATGCAGGTTTAGTAGTTCCAATTGCACAATGATCCCCTGAAGGAAACAGTCTGAATACAAAGACCGAGATTGATGATTCGTGGGTAAATGGTATCATGATGATTGTAATAACTTATAGCTAGTTATGTTTCGTTTAAGATTATTTTTATATGTAAATTTTATTACAATGGTCAAGGGATGGACTCCCTTATAACCATTGAGTGAGGGGTGACAACCCTCACGAGCGTTTAATAAAAAAATTAAACGTTTGCTGGTTTTCACCCTACGGGGTTTCCAGGGTATATCAGTGTCTATTTATGTGATTGTTAATTGTGTCGTTTTGATGATGTTAATTTCTTTCATGATATGACGTTGATATTATCAATTAGGTGATCTACTAATTGAATTAAGATGATCATGGGATCGATGCATAGTTATAGCAGGAAATTTAAGTTAATATGCTACAACAAGAACAATTAATGGTTGTGTAACTCACTATGATTTTTGCTAAATATTTCTCTAAGTGATGATAATGGGTATTTAAATGGTTAATGCAGAAATATATAAAGAAATTTACAAGGTTACACATTCGTAAATGTTGAAAAAAAGTCCTAACTCCATGCATTTTTTCTGCGAGGTTATTGGGGTATGTTACACTCCCCTTAGGATTAAAGTTCAAATGTCTAGTTTTGAAATTCAAACACATAAACTAGGGGTGTTACATATTCCCCCTCTGAAAGGAAACACCGTCCTCGGTGTTGTTATTTTACTACTAGAGTTCATTTTTCAAACAAAAATGGATATATTTCCATCATTTCAGCTTCTCTTTCCCAAGTAGCTTCTTCAGTAGTAAAGTGCTTCCACTGCACTTTTACTCTCACTACCGTTCGGTTCCTCAATTCAATTTCTTCCCGCTCCAATATTTGAAACGGTTCTGGAAGGAATTCCCCTTCTGGTTCCACCTGTACCACATTGCAATCCACTATGTGAGAAGCATCATGTACATATCTTTTTAATAATGAAATATGAAACACATCATGAACTCTAACATGGGGTGGTAAGGCCAGCTTATAAGCCACTGGTCCCACCCTTTCTAATACTTCAAAAGGACCACAGTATCTAGGAGCTAGTATTGCACAACTTCCAGCATAAAGTGTGCTCTTTTTGGGTTTAATACGCAAGTACACATTCTCCCCCACTTTGAATTCTTGATGTGTCCTTTTCTTATCAGCATAGTTGTTCTGACGATCTTGTGATGTCTTGATGTTTCTTTGTATTTGTTTAACAATTCTTTCTATCTTGTAAAATTTCAGGTCCCAACATTAGGTTATCCTCTGGCTGGCTCCAACTCAAGGGGGTACGACATTTTCTTCCATAGAGTGCCCCAAACAGACTCATTTTGATGGAAGATTGATAGCTGCTATTATAGGAAAATTCAGCTAAATGCAAGTAGTCTTCCCATTTTGATGGCTTATCCATCACATACATTCTCAGCATATCCTCCAAAATCTGATTAGTTCTCTCTCTCTGCCCATCGGTCTGGGGGTGATAGGCGGTACTAAAATTCAGCTTAGTGCCCAAACCTCCAAATAGACCTTTCCAAAAAGCTACGGTGAAATTAGCATCTCTATCTGAAACAATTACTCTTGGGACCCCATGTAATATTACTATCTCTTTTAGGAAAACATCCGCTACCTGAGCTGTCCAAAAAGTAGATTTTACAGGTATGAAGTGTGCAACTTTGGTTAAAGTGTCTACTACTACCATCACTGAATCATGTTGGTATTTGGTTTTGGGTAATCCTGTTATAAGATCCATGGAAACAGTGTCCCACTTCCATTCTCCAATCGGCAAAGGGTTTAGAAGACCAGCAGTGTCACGCCTCCCAAATTTTTTTTTTTTTTTTTTTTTTTATAACCTCTAAGTTTTCTCCATTCTCCAAATATTTAAATATTCATTTGAGTCAAGCGATAATAACCCCCTTTTTAATCTATGTAGGCTAGTACCACCTTGTATCTTAAAATTGAAGCCTTGTGTTATCACTTTAGAACTCTATACATATATAGTCATTATAACAAAACCCACAAGGTTTGTAGCATATGATTTATGTAATACAAAATCATTATATATATATATCTAACATTATATATCAGCACCAACTCGTGATATATATTTTTAATGTTATATATCTGCACAAAATCGTTACATATATATATTTAACATTATACATCAGCACCAACTCGATATATATTTATTTAACATTATATATCAGCGCCGTATGTAATGTATGCATGGGCTTACACATTATATCATCATTGTTATACAACTTGATTTCTAAAAGTGATAATGATGATCGTCAAAGTAAATATGTTGATCGTGAAGGTCGATAGGGACCAGTCTAGTTATATCTTATTTATCTAACCCTAATACTCACGTAACTCTACATGCGTGATTTTTTTTTTTTTTTCACGTGCCGTGACATGTTATGCACCCATACACCCGTATCGAAACTTCATTGTTTTAGGTAGGGATTTCCTGATTATTTTAACTCTTCGCTTGGTTTCCTGCTATGCTAGCGTTCACGTGCGAGGTTGGAGGGTTTGGTACACAGCATTACGCCATCCTCTTGGCTGGAAGAAATGCAATCGTACAGTTCTCCTGCGCTGCAAATTTTCCTGATTTCAAGTTGGTGTGTTCCTCGCTCACGATTCAGGAACCCCTGTTTCAACAAATTTACTCCTGCCTATGAACAAATGACACGTCTCATCCCTAGCTGGAGACGCAGTCAAGAAGGTCACTTTGGCAGGTTTAAATTCATAACTTCGCCGATAATTGGACGATCGGGTACATTGGAGTGTATTGAATAATATTAAAAATTCTTCCGAACAGGACTCATGGTCCGGTTTGATTTGATCCCTACAATCCCCCTCGGGATTTTGTAAGGTTAGCAGTTGTTGAGCGTTAATGCGCAGATCTAACATCTGAATTTCGCAGGGCAGAGTGTCGATTTTGGACTAGGGTTCCTGTTTCCTATTTTAACCCTCCATCGCCAAGACTCATCACTGTTCATCTCGCCCTCTCGTTTATTTTTTTCCTTCCAAGATTCAGGGGTTTATAATGTCTGGATGTACATGGCAGGCTATAGTTTCTTCCTATGATGCATTTCAGTATTTGCTGCTCCACTGCGTGGTATATTTCAGGGTTAAGTAGAGTATTACGATTTTTTTTCCACCTATGATGACTGACGAGTTTACTAATCTGGGCGGTGAGACATTTGTTCCTTCTACCGGACGAACAAACATTTTCTTGCCTAACGATTTCCTTCCAAACGAGTAAACCCCTTCTCACTCTAGTTTTACCCTCTTTCTTTGATTTCTTATTTACTTAAATTCGTTTACAGTCTCTTCTTATTCCGGACGCGTCGGTTTTGTTTTGTTTCAGGTGCATAGATGGCTCTCGACCTTTTTCGTCTATGTTTTTCCATCTCAACTTTCAGACATCTCGAGTTCCAGGTTTCTGCCATTATCAATTCTTCATAGGTGCGATTGAGACGTAGTTACGGTTGCCGAGTTTTGTTTTTTTTTTCCATTTGTTGTTGTATGTGTGTTAGAATCCGGCGCGCACGTCTGTGTGAAAATGTTAGGGGTTTCAGTTATTCCATTGTAGCAACCCTAGTTCAATGATTTATAGTTTTTCTGCTATTACACTAGTCTATCCTTATTAACTAGGGAGAATCTGTATAATAACATGTCTACAGTAAGAGGGTTTTCATTCAGTTTCGCTCTTCTGTTGGTAGCCGGTCGACGTCATGGTTCCGGGTAATAATACTTGTGCCGGAGGACTCGGCTGTAGCCCAACCTATTCATACTCATACGCCCTTCCTTCGCTTTCATTTTTTTTTCTCTCCATGATGAAGCGTAATGTTATATCGTTTGTCACATAGAAACCTTGCATATTAAATTAATGTGGTAATTTTTGTTTAAAAGCCCCAATTTCATACTCAGCGACACAAATCATGTTCACAGTCTCAGGATCCCTGTTGTATTCAAGTTACGGGAAATTTTTTTTCTTTCTATGCCGCGGGAAGTGACCAAGGTCTCACCTCTGCGTATCATATTCCATGAATATCTTTCAGCTATTGAACTTTTGCTAAATCTATGTCTTACCTATATTTTCTAGGCTCGGTGTTAGTATGAATTCTTTGTCGAAGCGTACGAAAAAGAACCACTTTAGCTACGCATAACTAATAGCCCTAACAACAATAAAGGCTGCAAAACATCTTCAGATCTGCAATTAGTAGTTAAAGTGCTGCAACAAACAGATCTATAAATGGAAAGATATTAAGCAGAGAAGTAAAGAGTTTGCTCCATGCATCCAACAGACAAGACAAGAACACGATTTTTGAATGAATTTTTATATTACAGGGCACCTGGGAGGAAACAAGAAGGTGTATCCAGATCTCCTCAATGGGATGGGTTCTTTGTAGTCCTCAGCACTTCAGATCTAAGCTTTCTCTCTCTTGTAGATGCAGAAAACCCAATGTAGAAGATAGAGCTCAATGGGAGCAAAATGGTAGAAATGAGACCAAGTGTATAGACCCAGAGTGATCTAATAGGCAACAAAAGGTGAAGAATGATGGGGAAAACCCTCCTATTTATAACAAAATATTGGGTCATTCTAGATCTTGGTGCATGATTAAAATAATGTTAACCAAATCTAGATCCACCTCTATGGAATATTTTATTATTATTTGTTGGAGGGAAAGGGTGTTTGACTTGGGTCAAATCCCTGGATTAGTGAAAAATAAATAAATAAATGATTTATTTATCTTTTTAAGGAAGTGGTTGGGATATAATCAAATAAATAATGATTTAGTTGATTAATGGTGGTTGATTTGGTCATATTTAACAAGGAATATTATTTAAATAATTATTCCTAGAAAATAACAAGATAACTATGGGTTTATCTCATTAATTTCTTTGTTTTTGGGTTAAACATGACTGGGAATAATAATTAAATTATGGTTTAATTAATTATTCCTTTTGGGGTTTCCTAATTAACATAGTGAAAGCAATTTTACTTGGGGTAAAACTGGTCTTACATGGTGTCCTTGGGTCCATCTAATGATGAAGAGTTAGATGACCAAAAAATGGTGTAACAGATTGCCCCCCAGCGTGCGAGTGTCAGGAGCAAATCGTATGACCGAAGTACGTTGTAAGAAAACAATCACTAGACAACAACAGGGTATGTCAGAGAGAGAAATATGAGGTAGATAGTGTGCTGAAGGACTAGACCCGGAGGAGACGAGACTCGCAGGTGCAACAAGTCTCTGTTATGAGAGGGTACCTGTGCTGAAGGCGGCGGGGGAGGCATACCTATGCCCGCCGTGACAAAGTACAAAAGAATAGTGTGTCCGGTGAACAAGGGACCGAACCATAGAGTACAGCTGGCATAATCAAGAGCCAGATAAAAATACAATGAAGAGTCTCACATACATGCTGTGCCTGGGATAACAGCCAGGACTAGTACAATATCATCCGAGTACATGAGATAAATACAACCCAAATGCCCCCTGTAAATGGGGAAGGGCTCACAAAATCTGACTGATACATGCAAATCATAGAGGTGCTGCAAGTGGCTAAGGCCAACATCATCAAAATCTGGAGCGGCATCAAAGGCTGCAATGAAGAGGT
The DNA here is from genome assembly GCA_034641835.2 of Pinus albicaulis. Lineage (NCBI taxonomy): Eukaryota > Viridiplantae > Streptophyta > Pinopsida > Pinales > Pinaceae > Pinus > Pinus albicaulis. The sequence continues at coordinate 558,651,612 of CM076584.1, forward strand.
CATCAGGGCATGTGGGGGGCTACCTGCAGGGCCACCCCCTCATGAGGGCTGAGACATCTCACACACGCCCGGGAATCATCAAGAGCTGCTGCTGGGTCACTGGACTGTCCGGTATACGAATCTCGATCATGCTGAAAGGAGATGGAGAAGCAACCAAGTCAAAGGGAAGTGAGAAATCCCCCTGCCTGATCCGAGGCACCGAACAAAAGTGGACGCTGGAACCAAGGTACACCGCCCTCTAGACCTTGCTTCTGGAATAAATGTGCTGAGGTCGACAGAAGGAGGTCCGCCGTAGGTGAGGCAATGAGAGAACCTCAACTAAGGCACGAGAGAAGAGCAATAGAGCGACGGACAGACTGATACTGATGATGATGGTGGAAATGGGAAGGATGGAGTGGCGAATGGACAACTTCCCTTGTTAGAGCATAAAGGGCATGAATGACATGGCAGCGACTGACACAATATCGAAGGGGACAGGGGACAGTGGGGCTGAAGGTCATGAGATGCGACACAAGAGAGGAACCAAGAAAAAAGAATGGAGGGCTATAGTAGGGTGTAAAAGGATGCAGGATAGACTTCATGAATGCAATGATGACTCAACTCGGATGCTCTAAGCAAGGGCGACTAGATAATGTTGCCACATAGTAAAGGCCCCAATGGGGGGTCATAGAAACATGAGTACAAAGTGGGTACTCATGACGAAAATCAACACGAACATGGCCAAGTAAGGGGGCGATATGGTGCCCCAAGTACAAGTGGCGTAAGTGAGGAAATTCGATTTTAAGGAGCGGTGAAGTGACCCTTCGTGGAAAAAAAAATGTCCGGGTGAAGTATCAAATCACCAAAAACTAAGTAAAACCCATTTGATAGCTCGGTGAGATCTATCCAGCGGTGTTGACGGTTCGTCGAACGGGGCTACGGTGTGGTCGCAGCAGTCGAAAGAAGAAACAGGTGTTCTCTTTTAATGAGGCAGTTTTCCCTCCAAAATCATTCATTTGCTAGTGTTGCTGTGGTGAATGTGGAGAGGAGAGAAGGCCCTAAATGTTGCGGCGAACGTAGCAGACAAACCGACCGTTGGATTCGAGATCTGTCAGTTGGAGGCGAGAGGCCTAACCTTGCTCGTGCATTTTGATGGATTACATTTGCAGTTGAGGGCCCAAAACCCCCAGAAACAGCCCCTCCTTCATCTCTATGGCCGGGTCTCACTTTTTGGGGCAAAAAGTACGACCCAGGACGCAGGTATTAGGGTAACAAGTGCGACCTGGTCCAGAAAATGGCAGAAAACTGCGACCTGGGAGATAAGGGGGGTTTGGTGTTGTTTGATGGCTGGGAGTTGGGTTGTGGTGTGTGGTTACGGTTTTCCCGATCTGTACCCTGACAAAAAGAATGTGGTTGTGCAGGTATGGCAGAGTTGCGGGTCAATTGGAGAGAGAGGGATCTGGGAACACTTCGGACAGAGATCCAGGCGGATCAGGGCGTTCGTCGTGTATTGGCCAGAGATAGGGGCATATGGTGCCCTCTCGGATGTGTGTAGGGGCAAGTGGTGCCCCCCAGAATGTATGGGGGGGCATATGGTGCCCCCAGTTTTTGGATTTTGTTTGTAACATGCTATGGGCGTGTCGGATGTATATGTATGGGGGGGGCGTATGGTGCCCCCAGTTTTTGGAACATGCTATGGGCATGTCGTAAGTCTATGTATGGGGGGCGTATGGTGCCCCCGGTGATGTATGTAGGGGCAGGTGGTGCCCCCATTTTTTGAGTTTGTGTGACATGCTGTGGGCATGCCAAAATGTATTTATAAAAAGGGGAATCTAACCACATTTTAATGATGTGGTGTGCCATTTGTTCTGGTTATGGTTATGAAGTTTGAGAAAGGAAATGGAGGGTTACCAATCTCTTTTGGTACTGCATATAGGGATCAAATGGACTTTAAGTTTCCGAATTGGCATACCTGGTGTCACTATCCCAAAAGGAGGATTTGGAGATAATGAACTGATGCTCTCGTAGAAAAGCTATAGGTTGGTCAATAATAATGTCTAAGAGACTGGGTTGCTGATGTAAGATGAGGGAACGATAAGGGGTATCGTCCCGAGAGTGATCTGAAGTGATATGAGACTCTAGAGGTTCTTCTAAATGTGGAAGAATACGGGGTCTAGAGTCAACAAGACCAGATACACTAGGAGAGTGGTGGAGAATGGCTTCTCTTGGTCTCTCAAATGTGGGTGCCCCCTTACCCAAACATTGGGTTTCGATGTAATGACCATAAGGTGGATGTGGTGTGAACGCATGGGTTCGATGTAAGGGGGAATAGATGAAGTCAGGGGTGGGAATTTCTTCCATAATGTCGTCATCGTGATAGAAGATGGGGTGAATAGTGGAAGAAGAACTACCTGATCATCATGAGAAGAGGGGTTCACATGCGCATCGTCACAATGGGTGACCGAAGAGTAAGTAGATAACGGATCTACCGATGTTGAGCCCAAGATGACCGCTGAAGGGAGGTCAAGCGAAACAACAGGGGAGGATTCAGATGGAACGTTCCCCAATGGGTCTCTACGACGATGACGGAGTACAAAATGGTAATTTGAGGAGCTCCGTTGAAAATATGACGGGACGGACGCAGATAATCTCTGATCCGTCGAGCGGCCTTGGTAGCATGATCCTGAGTCAGAGGAGGAGACGAGGGTACTAGGTAAGGCGGGGACGGGGTGGGTGTAATGGCGGCTGAGTAGCATAAGCACAAGGTGGTTTGTGCGCAAGTGTTGAGTTTGGGAGTCGGGGATAGTGACATGGACTTCTGGGAGATCAGAGTCGGGGAATGTCTCGTTGACGAGAAGCTTGAGGTGGGGCAATTCAGGACACATGTGAGTGGCATGACCGACGACATCACACAAAGCGCATCGAATGGCGGGCTTTGGTGGTCGTGGGAGGGTAAGGGATGTTGAAATTCGGATGCGTGATGGGTTGCCCCCCTGCGGGCTTTTCCTTTCTTTCCGGGAGCCGACTCAGCAGGAGAAGGGTCCTGTGGAGGTGCTGGGGGCACGTTGGCTATGGAGGAAGCGAGGGGGACCGGTTGAACCGGTGTCGAAGCCATGTAAGGTTTGGGGTGACCAGGGGGGGTGGCGGCTGGGGGGTCAAGGTACCAAACCGGAATACCCAAGGTCAAGTTAGGGAAAGAAAGGGTGGCCATGACGGGGACGGAATATACTCCGGGAGGGGGAGCCAAGAAGGGGATCTGTCCAGCAGGGTAATGACCAGGAGGTACGGCGCCAAGATGGTTAAGGCCAGGGGGGACCGAGCCTGGAGGATAAAGAGGTTCGGGGATACCAGCTGTAGGGGGAGGGCCGGAAGGAGGAGGTCCGGCTGGCGGAGATGAATGGCTAGGAGCGGGTTGCGGAGGGCGGGGGGGAGGGTGCGGACTAGCCGAGGCATGCCGTTTATGGGCAGCCTGAGACGATTGCAGCATGCAAATATTCGACAAGCTGGGATCCGTAATAGGAGGGGGGGGAAGGTGAGGAAAAGTACCAAGCAGGGTGGAATCTTTATAAACGCCGGGGGAGACACTGGTCAAGGAATCGACAGTTTGCTTGTTGGTTACAGAAGAGATGGTGGTCTCGGAGGAGGTCTGAGATGGCGGCTCATGATAAGATAGCTGGTCAATGGTGACTATCTTCCCATTATGTGGAAAAGACATCTTGCGGAAGACCGCGGATGGGACAGCAGACATGGCATAGGTGTAGCTTCGCCCCAATATAATGTTGTAGTCTAGAGGGGCGTCAATGACTTCGACATCAACGCAAACGGTCTTACCGGCGAGAGTGATGGGACAGTTATGAAACAGGCCAATAGGCTGGGAGGCATGACCGTCCCACGCTCGGAGGGTGATCGTTGAAGGGGCCAGCTCAGGGGATCCGAGTTGCTTCCAAACCGAAGCGGACATCACACAGGTGGATGCCCCCTCATCAATTATACACCGGGATACAGTGGCGTTCAGGATTTTGACTGGGATTTGGAAAGCAACGGAAGGAGGAAGAGGAGGGTGGTCAGATTGAGTGGCGTCGAAAACAATCATTTCGAGGTCATCGGATATGATCAACGACCCACGGCGAGAGCAAAGTAGAGCCTTCTTTGAAAGGGAGCCGGCCCGGAGGGGTTTCGATGTGGAAATGGCGGCGGTTGGCCTTCGTCATCTACTATCTTGTGCGATTGAGCGCTCGGCCAAGACGACATTCGAGCGTAATGAACATTCAGATCTTTGGATGAACCTCAACTTTGGGTTGAGGGATGTGTAGGGAGCCACGGATGTCGAAGGGCTGCGCGGGAACACCGAAAGATGGAGCTCGGGGACGATTGAGCGAGCATGGGGGTGCGGCGAGGAGAAGGGTTTGGTGAAAGGTCGACGAAGACAGTCGGAGCGCATCATCGGGATACGGTAGTCGAGAGAACCGAAATGGACGAGGTGTGTTTGCATAGGCATCGGGGTTGGTATACGAATCACTGATGAGATCGTGTTCCTGGTGGTGGTAGTGACATTAGGAGGAGTGTGAGGGGAGGCGTGTTGTCCGCGCAATGTGGCTTGAGACTCCCACATCTGTCGCATCTGGGGTAAGAGAGGACAATCGTGAGTGTAGTGACCGTAAACACCGCAACACGAACAGGGCTTGTTGGTGCGAAGCGGCCTGTCCGGCCTGGGCGAGATGCCCTGAGGCTGGTTGCTAGTGTTAGGGTCCATACCATAATTGGGTCCTCGGTTACCGGGGGCAGATGGGTTCTGGTTGCCTCGCCGCCTTCTTTGAGAAGAAGGGGGATTAAACGCACCCTGCTGCGCAAATACTTGCCCTGGAGGGGGTTGTAAGGGCTGTTGCAGGTGGTGAGGAGGCAAGGGAGGCGGAAGCGCATATGCTGGAGGAGCTGGCGCACCAGGCTGCGGATAAAAGAAAGGGTTGGGTTGGGCAGCATTGAGGTAAGCAGGAGGTTGGGCAAAAGGAGGAGGCATGCCGTATCCTGGATACATGTTGCCGGGAGGGGGCAGAGTGCTAGAGGTGCGGGCCCCTCCCTGAGGGAGGCCATGGCTCATAGGAGGGTGAGCAGAGGGGTGGGAAAGAGATCCAACAATACCGTCGGCGGAATGAGATGCCCCCGGGGCGTTAGCGCCACCGGGCCTGGGGATGTCGGGAAGAACGGTATAAACATAACCAGATTGAGCGTAGATCAGGTCATATTTTAAAGCTATTTGGAGGGCGGCTTCTTCAGATTGAGGAAAGTGAGAGGCGACATCTGTGCCGATGGGAGATGGGAGGGTGCGAAGGAACCAGTCCATGTAAACCCGATCTTCAAAGGGAGGGGCTCGACATAAGCTCCGTCTTCGTCGCCATTCCAGAACATGGGCAGAAAGGCGTGTGGAAGAGGATTGCTTAAATGAAGTCAAGAGCTCCGTACCAGTGTCGTATCGGAGAGGGAGCTGGAAGTACGACAAGAAGGCTTGGGCAAGAGTCTCGAACGTGGTATGGGAGGAAGTGGCATGTTCGACATACCATTTAGAAGCTTCGTCGGTAAGCGTGCGTTGGAACAAACGAAGACGGATGGAGTCATCGGTAATGGAGTTGGAGGAACACCACATGTGGAAAGACCGGACGTGATTGGTTGGGTCTTCGCCATTAAGGCCCTCGAACTTAGGGATATCAGAGGGTAACTTGGTAGGCATAGTGGGCCAGGTAGTAGTATGGTGAATGGGGTCGTTAATCAACTGATGGAAATCGGGAGAAATTTGGAGCCTGTGATGTCGGCCTTTGACAGGGTGGTAGGATGGTGGTTAATGACAGTTGCTAAGAAAGTAGGGCCGGCATTAGGCGGGAGAAACCGCTAACGTGGGCCACCGATGGGACATGGTGAAGGTAGAAGGTCGGAGGGAGAACGGAAGGAGAAGGGACACGATGAATCGGGAGAGAAGTCGGATGCGGACTCGGGGTGGGCCCCGGCTCGGCAGCCGGCCGGTGCGGGCGAGTCGATCAGCCGAGCGAGGATGAAGCCCGAAGTCTCCAGGAAAGGCGCCTTGGGGGCGCAATGATGACAGGAAGAAGGAAACCGACAAGGGCAGAAAGGGACAGAATCAAGAAGGTCAAGGGCAGATAAGGTGCGGTGACGATTGATTTTAGAGTCTTTGCCAGGCGGTGTAAACCAGGCGCTTCTTCACTTAGGGTCAGTGTGTGGTGTGCGTTAATTTTAATTTTTAAACCCTTTCCGTTGTTGAGAGCAAAAAAGTGTGCTGCGTAGCTGAAAATAAACCTACAGAGAACAGAGTAAAATGCTGAAATAACAGAAAAAATAACAGCTACGTATGCATCTATCTAACCCAAGAAGGTGGGTCTCTCAAAACTATGCTGAAAAGAAAGGGGAAAAACTATGGAAACACACACAAAGGAAACTCAACAGATCTAGGGTCAAAGGGGACAGAGATCTGGAGGATAAAGCTGCAGACAAGGGGTGCAGATCACAGCCAAGAGACAGAGGCAAGGTGGCTGGAAAAAGGGAAATCAGCAAGAAACCGGGGGGAGGGCAAGGCAGAGGCCTTTAGCAGAGGTCCAAACAAAACGACAAGAGGTGATTTGAAAGGAAAAGAGGCTGATTTCAAAGGATCTGAAAGTGAGGTAACAGATCTGGAAAAAGAGGGGGCTGAAGCTCTGAAACCGACGGCTGAAACAGCTGAAACTCTTCCACAAAAAGTGGAGGGTACTACAGCCCTAAGGGGCTGGGTTCCCACTTAGATGAGTAAAAACAGATCAGATCTTGGTCAAGAAGCTGGTAGAAATAGTGGAAAACACGCGGAAAATTTGCGTGAGAACCGAAAATTACAGAAAAAATCTTGCTGGAAAAAAGCTGATCGCGGGGTCGAAGGAGTAGGAGTTGGTCGCGGAAACGACTAGCCTATTTGTTACATCGCGGGTTTGAGCCAAAGATGCGACCCCGTTCATTTCGGCGGCGGTTACGAGATTGCCTCAGTTGCGGCTGGTGTCGCTTACCTGCGCAATAGGGCCAGAAACACACGGAAGTTAGAGATTTTAAGTTTTTAGGGTTTTATGTGAGAAAAATGACATGAAAAGAGAAAAACTAAGCAGCTGAAAAGAAGCCCTAGGGCCTGAAGTAGCTGGATATGCAGGAATATGAAAAACGACAACGGTCGTAATTTAAAACCCGTGTGGAGTCGCCATTTGTTAGTATGAATTCTTCGTCGAAGTGTACGAAAAAGAACCACTTTAGCTACGCATAACTAATAACCCTAACAACAATAATGGCTGCAAAACATCTTCAGATCTGCAATTAGTAGTTAAAGTGCTGCAACAAACAGATCTATAAATGGAAAAACATTAAGCAGTAAAGTAAAGAGTTTGCTCCATGCATCCAACAGACAAGACAAGAACACGATTTTTGAATGAATTTTTATATTACAGGGCACCTGGGAGGAAACAAGAAGGTGTATCCGGATCTCCTCAATGGGATGGGTTCTTTGTAGTCCTCAGCACTTCAGATCTAAGCTTTCTCTCTCTTGTAAATGTAGAAAACCCAATGTAGAAGGTAGAGCTCAATGGGAGCAAAATGGCAGAAATGAGACCAAGTGTATAGATCGAGAGTGATCTAATATGCAACAAAAGGTGAAGAATGATGGGGAAAACCCTCCTATTTATAACAAAATATTGGGTCCTTCTAGATCTTGGTGCATGATTAAAATAATGTTAATCACATCTAGATCCACCTCTATGGAATATTTTATTATTATTTGTTGGAGGGAAAGGGTGTTTGACTTGGGTCAAATCCCTTGATTAATGAAAAATAAATAAATAAATGATTTATTTATCTTTTTAAGGAAGTGGTTGGGATATAATCAAATAAATAATGATTTATTTGATTAATGGTGGTTGATTTGGTCATATTTAACAAGGAATATTGTTTAAATAATTATTCCTAGAAAATAATAAGATAACTATGGGTTTATCTCATTAATTTCTTTGTTTTTGGGTTAAACATGACTGGGAATAATAATTAAATTATGGTTTAATTAATTATTCCTTTTGAGGTTTCCTAATTAACATAGTGAAAGCAGTTTTACTTGGGGTAAAACTGGTCTTACATGGTGTACTTGGGTCCATCTAATGATGAAAGGTTAGATGACCAATAAATGTAACATTCATACATGCAATCATTGTACATACATGCTTTTAAAGTGCTCGAAAGCTCATCATCATTGAAGTCCAAATATTATTAATTAATAATATTCGAAGACATATCTGTTTTAAATGAAATAAAAATATATTCTTTAATATGTCAGACAGTGTATGTAATGCTACAATAAAAAACCATCCACAAATAGCATCCTGCAACTCATAGAATATGATCGACATGTCTAAAAATAGACATAGTCTAAAAATAGAATTTGCGCCAAAAATAGCCTATGGGCCCACTTAGTGAAGGCGACTCTTTTCACTAAGCTCATCATCTTGTTGAATCTCAACACTCCATATCAGCAAGATAGGGATTGTCTGCCACCCCATCCTGTCTCTATGGTATTTGACTTTTCTCCTGGTGAGCACCTTCGTCAGAATATCTGCATCCTGATCCTCCGTAGGAATGTAAGAAAGCAACATGATATTCCGCTGCACACAATCTTTGATATGATGATACCAAATGTCAATTTGTTTAGATATATCATGAAATACTAGATTAACCGAGATTTTAATTCAACTCTGATTATCAAAATATATCATAGTAGGATCTAAGTGTGAACCGAACAACCCGACCAGGATCTTCCTCATCCATATAGCCTCGCATGCAGCAAAACTTGCTTCCATGTACTCGGCCTCCACTGAACTGAGTGCCACGGATCTTTTTTTACTACTGTACCAAGAAACTGTTGTAGACCCGATACTGAATATCCCTCCAGCTGTGCTCTTTCTGTCCGTTGGGCTCCCTACCCAATGTGCATCCGTGAATCCATGCAGCTTCAACTCATCCGACTGTTTGTACCACAATCCATATCCCGATGTGCCCTTGAGATACTTCAGGACATGCTTGGCTGCCTTCCAAACAATCTTGGTAGGCTTAACCATAGCTTATGAAATCTAGTTAATAGCATAGCATATGTCCGGTCGTGTATTGACTAGATACATGAGCAAACCAACCAACTGTCGATAAACAGTAGCATCCACTACCTCTACCGATGTAGCATCCTCTTTCCTCCAACCACTAGGAAGAGGAGTGTCGATAGGCTTGCAGCCTTGCATGTTGAACTTCTCCAGTATCTCCCAGGCATACTTGCCTTGAGACACAAACATTCCACCCTTCTGCTACCAAATTTCCAATCCCAGGAAATAATGAAGGAGGCCCAAGTCCTTCATCTCAAACTCCTTTGCAAGATCTGCCTTGCATGAGTGTATCAATAGTTCATCACCTGTTAGTATTATATCATCTACATAAAGTACAATGATCAACAACTTACCCTCAACCACAATATTTTATAGGTTCGGATCCGCCTCACTCTTGGTGAATCCAAGTCCAGTGAAATAACTATCTATCTGTGTGTACCAAGAATGAGGTGCTTGTCTCAGCCCATACAGCGCTCTTTTGAGCCTGCACACATGCGACTCAATGCTAAATATTTCAAATCCTTTAGGTTTCTCTATGTACACCTCCTCCTCAATGACTCCGTTGAGGAACACAGTCTTCACATCCATCTGAAGAATGTGCCAACCCTTCTGTGCTGAGAGAGCATGGATGGTCTGTATGGAAGAATACCTTGTGACAGGTGCAAAGGTTTCTTCATAGTCGAACCCCTCGATCTTTGGGAAACCTCGGGCAACAAATATTTCCTTGTACTTCTTGACGCTCCTGTTAGTAGCTTGCTTCACTTTGTAGATACATCTCAAACCTACCACTGATTTCCCTTTCGACCTTGGGACAATCTCCCATGCACTATTTCTGACAATCAAATCATACTCTTCTACCATGGCATCTACCCATGCAAGGTCCTCCACAACTTCCTCGAAAGAGGATGGTTCTGTCACAATACACTTGCTCATCATAGCCATGTATCTATTAAATCGGTCAGGTGACTATCTCTGTCTGCGTCATGCTTCTACATTTTGCGCTGCATCAAGATTCAGTCGCTCAGCTTCTGTAGTGCGCTTCCTCCCTCTGATGTTTGGCGTTGCATGAGTGGTTTCCTCCACTCCATGAACCTCATCTTGTGGCTGATCCACATCCAAAGGCTCATCTTTAGGAACAAGTAGCTCCTCATCTCCATGAAAGTGTAGCTCCCTCTCAAGCGACAACTTCATGGCTTTCTCCTCATGAATTTGATATCCCATCGCACAACAGTCTTCCGACTGTCTGGAAAATACACACGATAGTTGTGGGGTGTTTCTGTGTACCCCAAAAATATCCCAACCTCTGAGGTTGGCTCTAGCTTCTTCTTGGCATCCTTCGTCACATGAATGTAAACAGGTGAGCCAAAAATATTCAAATGCGAAATATCAGGATTCTTACTTTCAGGTGTCCTCATGCCAAGCACTCTATGAGGACAACGGTTTTGCACATAAACCGCAGTGTTGCATGCTTCAGCCCACAAGTGTATGGGAAGGCCCTGATCATGCAACATCACCCGTGCAGGACCCACGATATTTCTAATCTTTCTCTCCGCGACCCCATTCTGCTGTGGGTTATGAGGCACAATGAGCTCTCTTCGAATTCCTTCTACGCTGCAAAAGTCTTTGAATTTTCCAGAGATGAATTCACCACCATTATTGCTCCTTAGAGCTTTCACCTACTTCCTCGACTCTTTCTCAACCAACACCTTGAACTCACAGAAATTTGAGTATGTCTCGCTCTTCTTCTGCATGAAGAAGATCCAGCACTTATGAGAAAAGTCATCAACAAATATCACATAATACCTGTGCTTTGCTTTCGATGCTATTGAGAAACGTCCACACACGTATGTGTGAATTCTCTCAAGGATCATCGTGGCACAACTATCCTTCTCATGAAAAGTGGTCTTCACAAATTTTCCCAAAGTACATCCATTGCACTGATCTGACTGCACAAGTGTACCATTGTGAAGCCTGGTAGAAATCTGTTGCAAAATTTTCAAAGCGCCATGGTGAAGATGGCCCAATCTCCTATGCCACAATTCGCCCTCATCCCGGCTCACCACTCCTTCTGCTTTGCCTGCCATTGCTACGCAACCATCTACCTACAATTGATAAAGGTTCTTAACTCGAACCCCTATCCTTCGGGTTTCACCAGTTGCTTTACTGCATAGGAAAGCCTTTCCCTCGCTAAAAAAAATATCATATCCCTTGTCTTCCAACATCGCCACAGAGATCAGATTCTTCTTCAATCCTAGAACATGCATGACATCCTTCAAGATGAAAGGTTTTCCAGACTCCCTCTCAAAGGAAATGGTCCCGATACTAGTCGCATTGTATCTATCATCATCACCCATCTCGATGTGCACTCCAAGATCCTTCTCATCCAGATCACTGAACAAATCTTTGTCTCCGGTCATATGGAAAGACGCAACACTGTCAAGAAACCACACTGATCCCATCACACTTAAAACCAAGCATGTGATCAATGAAAAATCTAGCTCAAACTGTGAGGCTAAGGCCTCTCCAGCTGCAGATCTAGCAGCCTGCTTATTTTTCTTCTTCTGTGGACAATTAGTGGCGTAATGTCTATGTTGGTGACAGTGAAAGCACTTCACCTTGGACAAATCCTGCTTCTTTCCTTTTTCACTGGATTGAGAAGGATTTTTCTTTCCCTTCCCTTTCCTTGCTTTGGCAGCCAAAGCGCAATTTTCTTCATCTTCATTCTTCGATGAAGATCCATCCCTAGTACCCCGCCTTATCTCCTCCTGCACAAGATCTGACCAAAGTCTCTCCCATCCTGGCAGTTTCTCCCGACCATTGACAGAGTCCTCGTAGCTATGCCAACTCTTCGGAAGCCCAAGGAGAGCCAAGCTCACCAAGTCCTCTTCATATACAGTAACCCCCACACTTCCCAGCTCATCCCTGCACTGGAAAAAATTCGTGAAGTACTTGGGTATACTGTCGCCTTTCTCCATTTTTATTTTTCTGAGCTTGTCTTTAAGCACCAACTTCCTCTGGTCGCTTCTGATTTGGAACAAGTCTATTAAATATTTCCACATCAAGAATGGAGAATATTTACCATGAAGGTTGGACACTATGTGATCCTTCACACCTTCCAAAAAAATCCTTCGACACTTTTTTGTCTTCTTTTTCCATGCGTCAAGTGCGGCTACATTGCTAGAAGAAGGTTTTGAAATTTCTGCATCTATGAACTCCTTCAATCCATTATCATCCAACACCGCATGCATCCTGTCCTTCCATGCAATATAATTCGAGCTGCCCTCAATGGAATACTCCAATCGCAATCCATTGAAAGACATTTCAATGAATGCTCAACTTCAACACCAAGAAAACACTGCAACAAATTCGAATTCCACCAGCACAAAACTCAATCGCTTGAATAATTGCAATTTGCTCCAATGATCAACTGCTTCGATACCATGTAGAAATTATATAACTAATGTGTTATATATCCAATATTCTCCTGATCACACACTATTTAACTTCATGCACAGTACATAATCCTTTACACCATTGATCATCACATGCGGAAATTAAATCAATTGCAATGCACACATGAAACCATAAAAATTCACACACATTAACACAGTGATTTAACGGGAAAGCCTGAAGCTAAAAACCCCAACTATCTGTATATAATATATGTCATAGAGATCATGTAACAATCCTCATACAAAGCTGAACATGTCAAGCTCTCAGTACAATACAATCGCTACACACTATTCAGGCCCGATCTAGCAAATCCATGCACCAATCTCTGCCACCTGCTAGCCTTCCCCTACTGTGCAATCCCTATTGAAGAATGGCTCTGAATGAACTCGAATCCTCCTAGATTTCACTGCGCAATCCTCATTGGCATCTCCACTGAGTGTTGGATGCAATAAATGCATCACTATAGTCACAACTGATAGTCTATCTTGCCCTTTCACCTATCTCTCCACTGGTCTCCACTAAAACTGCCATGCACTATAGTTAACTTGTGTATTCTTTAGTTGATTAATGAGTTATTATTTAGTGAATTAATTCACACCACTCTCACTAGTGTATCAATCAGTTAAACTAGATACAACTAGCTCAACTGTGTCTAACTGAGTTAAACTAAACACAACTCCACCAAACTCTGTCACATGAGTTCTAACTGAAGTCCTCATGCATTAGCTCTAGTAAACACTCAGGAATAGCGTAATTCATTTTGTCAACCGTTGTGCCATATATGTGCACTTAACTGAAGTGCTCTAATAGAATAAGATAATGTTTAGAGTCCAAATATTATTAAGAGCTAATAATATTCGACATGTCTTTTTTTAGGCTGGAAATCTAAAAATAGATTCCGCCCAATATGTATAAAAATAGAAGTCCATATATTTTTCCAACTTGACCAACCATCCACAAATAGCATCCCGCAACTCATAGAATATGATTGACATTTCTAAAAATATACTTTGCGCCAAAAATAGCCTGTGGGCCCACTTAGTGAAGGCGACTCTTTTCACTAAGCTCATCATCTTGTTGAATCTCAACAAAAGAATTATTAGAAAAGAATTCAGGTGGGTTTTGTCCCAGAGGGGGTTTCCACCTTAAAAACTATGTGCATTTTTGTTCATTTTGTTTACTGCTATCATTGTACAAACACTGATAATAATTGAATATTAACTAATGATATGAAATATTAATAATAATACTAATTGAAAGGAATATTGATTCACCCCCCCTCTCAGTTTTTCCAACACCTGCTACTGCTACGCGCTACTCAATTATTTTATTATTATGCTAAACAAATTTTACATGGATTAACATACACCCGTAATCCAGAAGACTTGAATTCTTTCATAATATGCTAACCTTTTCATGAAGTAAAGTTGTTTCTCTCACAAATCTAGGAAATACCTATTTTCTAGAAGCTCCCATGACTGACCATCCTCACCCAACAACCATTGCACTATCCGACTCCTATTCGATGGTGAAATTTGTTCCTTCTATTGATTCTACCAAATCACTTTCTACTCTAAATCCTCCACACCTTCACATCCTCCATGTGAACCACATTTCATAATTTTTTTTATATTGGGTTCTCAATTCACTCAACATGATCAACCCAACAACACCATGGTTCTACACAAACAAATATGAGTCAAACTCTGACCCAGAGGAGGGAAATTCTTCACTTCTTCTCATACCAAAATACTACTCTAAAACAGAACACAAGCTGCTAATTTTCTGCCACAATATAATATCAAAAATGGGGATTAACAGTAATAAAAGTGCCAATAGACAAGTAACTATAGAAAAAATGAAAACACCATTAAAACACACAAACTAGAGCCAAAATCATTGCTGAGCCATTTTATTAATATATTGGGAAAGAGTACATTTGAGGTGCTGGAAAGTTTGCACCTGGGTTTACTCAAGGTAGGCTTGAAGAAAAACTCAAACCCAAGCAAAAAATCTAGCTGAAAGTGCCTCTACATTGTCCTTTTCATGCCTCTTCTATGCTGCCACCTAAGGCCAATTTGACCCCACCACTAGAGCATAAATTTTCCCTTAGGTAATTAAGGAAAAGACTTTATTTGGCTTAATTATTAGGTGTGGGTCCACTACCCACTTTACTTCCACCTGACATTAGGAAATTCCAAAATAAATCAAAATAAATATCCCAATTAGCTAACTGCTAATTTGGAATATTACAGTCCTCCCCGCCAAAAATTTCTTGTCCTCAAGCAACGCCTAAACCAGCATCCTCTCTAGCTGATGCTCCCCCATAGTCACTGCAAAATGTGCTAGGGTCCCATATGTTCCACAGAGTCATACCTGACCTCTGCATCACCCTTACATGAATGAATCCCTCAATACGAGGGTCCCAAGCCATCCTATCCAACATGAAGATCCCCTTGCTCCACTTACCATCCTGCCAGGCATAAGTAAAAAAATCCCTCTACACACCATCATTGAGTAGGGAATAATGATAATATGGCACTATGCCCGATACTCCATGAATTTTCCCTACCAAGTAGTCCATCCCATGCACTCCCAGAGTAAAACCTTGAAGATGCCATCTAATCCCGATAGAGATAGTGTCACGCTCACCTGAGCCCCTCCTACTTGTTAGTCATCAGTATTTTTCACCTGTTTTGATGACTATATGCTTTGTCTAGGTTTTCTAGAAACCAAATTCAAACAATCAATTTGTCCTCTAGAAATCCCCTCAGAGAAATTTGTCACTTTTCCCTCCTCTCTTACCTACTGTGATTAAATTGGTAATCTTGTCGAAATCCCATCTTAAACTGATAGGCTTTACTCTATCCATAACTGTCATATTTGTGTAAATCTTCTTATCTCTGATGCCTAAAATCCCCCTATTTCACAAATTTGCCTAGCCAAGATAACACAAGTTTTTCCATTGTACCCTCCTACTGCCCAAGTTGCTATTGATTACCTGAGTATGTCTAGGAAATCCTTCAAAGTAATGACAAAGTGTCTAGGTTTATAGGTGATGGTGCTTAGTTTGAATATCTGAAAAACCTGTGTCTTAATAAAAACTCTTTTTTCTAACTATCAGTCAAGTGTCCTTTTCCCAAAAATCTTGCAAACAAACCTATTAGTCCTCCCTAAGTCATGCACCATCATGTATGTCATATACTTCTGTTTCAACAAAGCTCAAAGGTGAAATCAAGAAAAACAGAGCAAAGATGGTCATACTTCTAAAAAAAAGAAGGCACTCAAGCAGTCTCCAAGGTGGCCTCTCCTGCTCCAATAGAAAAACTTGCCAAGACTAAGTCATTTTATCAAAAAAACATCTCTGCAGGGATGTCCTGATGTCTGGCCTAAATCAAAACAGGGAAAAAGAGACACACTAAGGAACAACTTCAGTCAAACCAGTTGATATTTTGAATAAAGGAGACAGTGAAGCTGAAGAGCACAAGAAAAATAGTTTGTATCTCTACAAATCAAGGATACCTAAAAAGTTTCACAAGATCATCCACAGTGGCTAATAAACACATCAAACTGGAGGCTGCTAGAGAGAACTTGATACCACTTAAAGGGGTAATTCTCTACTCATTCAAGCTTCTGGGCAAAAACTCAGAAAATTAGTAGTATATGAACAAACATGGTGAAATTCTGGCAAAAATTCCATTAAAACAGTTTTTATGCCTCAAAGCATAATGGAAGAGGGAAAACTGCCTTTTTCCATGCCCCTGCAGAAAAGAAAAAAAACCATCAAAGGCGCCATCAGAGCAAGACTATGACTACTGAAAAAAGACAGTCACACTAAAAAGGAGCAAACAGCAGGTATGTTTTATTGTGAAAATACAATTTGTTTATTATCCTCATAGTGAAATGATTTAAAGGACACTTTCAGAAGATTGGAGAGATAAGTGAATAAGCATGAAAGACCTCCTTCATTAACAGCAGAGGGTGTAATGATTTTTATGAATTATCTTTTAAAGATGAGGAAAGTTTACATTTTTTTGGTTTTCAAGTACAGAAAGTGTCTTTTCACCAAAAAGAGGAAAAAAATAAAAACTTGAAAGTTAAAATGTTACACAAGAGGATAGTCACAGTTTGTTTCTAAGAAAGAGGCAAAACTGTTTGTGAATTTTACCTTGCAAATAACAAACGATATTTTAGGCCCATTCATATGCTCAAAAAGGCTAAAATCCCATCACATTGAAAACAAAACAGTAAAGGGAGAAAATAAGAAATATGTTTTGAACTAAGGGAGAGAAGTTTTTCCCACTAAATAATTTCAAAAAATGGATATAAATACCCCCAATGGCCATCTCTCCATTCATTTCGTTTTTAGCAAGAAGGAGGAGGACGTTTTCATTTTTGAAGGGAAGCCTTGGGTAGAATAACAAAGGAGCTACGTGCCTATAGACTGGCACTATGCGCTTGTAGGTGCATACAGTGTAAGTTTGCACAAGATGTTGCGCACCTATGTAGAGGTGCTTCGTTTTCAATCCACTGCCCGGCATGTAGGAGTCTGCCACCCGCGTGCAGATAATGCCCAAACCTTTTCCTGGCGTGTAGACAATGCCCATGCCTTCCACCCAGGTCACCGCCTGGCATGTAGACATTGTGTGCACGCAACTGTTGTCAATGCACAAACACCCATCTTTGCGTGCAGAAGGTCACCCGGGCCGATGGTGTTGCACACCCACAATAGTCTTCATCGCATTTCTGTGGGCAGAGGCTACCCGGGCCAAGGGCGATGCACACCTATGTGAAAAACATAGTGCTGCCCAAATTTTCACCAAAGGGCCAAATTTTCCTATTTTCGCCCAGTTTTTCTTCTTTATCATGGGGAATAGTTTTTCAAGGTATTTTTCTTCAAATTCATATCTCATTATCAAATTTTTATCTGCAAAAGTGCTAGTTAAGGTTAGAATTGATGTCTAAGGCAGTTTGATGGAAAAAAATCTAAAATGTAAGAGGAGCTTATTTTCTTTTAAGTATCCAACTTTGTTTTAAAATTACTTCGACTCCTGAAAGCCTCCCTCACCTTCTTTTCATCTGCAAAATGATTTTTGTTTCAAAATTTGAAAGGAAATATAACTTAGTCATTATGTCTCAAGAAGAAAGTGATGAACCTCAAAGACCAAAAAGACAAGCTAAGAAAGGAGGCAAACCCAATAGGTTTGAGGAACCAGACATCCAAGAACTGGTTGCCTCACCTACTGTTTTATCTTGTTTTCAAGAATTAGGATGTTTTGATTTTTGTAAAAAGGTACAAGAAGTCAGCAGTCATCCGCATGTAACTGAGTTGTTTTCCCTAAGGTTGCACAACCAAAAGGTTCACCTGGCAGGGTTAGATTTTGAATTGACTCCTAAAGTTGTCTTCAAAGCCACTGAGATCCCTTGCATAGGAGAGAAATGGTTCAAACAGGCATACCTTGACTTAATCCACTATCAGCCTTTTTTAAAGCCTACTTTTCGAGCTACATGTAAAACCATTTTCCCTTTTTCACATATGTTATACAGGTATGCCCTCCTCATGAAAGTTTTCATGAAATATTTCACTTGTGAAGGTAGGTTCTCTTGGGTCTACTCATATCATATTAGGCTCCTTATGTACTTCACCCGAACCAAGTTGCTGAACCTACCTTATTTCCTCTGCAAGAGTATTGAAAAGATGTCCACCATTATGAAAAAGAAACCTCCAACTCAGCAAAGGGTAAGCCTATTTCATCACTCCCTTGTCAAAATAGTTGTCACTCACCAACTAGAGCAACAAGCTATTCCCTGGGAAAATATTTATCACTCATGATGACTTCACCTCTTCATCTTCCATTCTATTGCAAATTATGCCATATTCATCTCAAAATATTCCTCATAACCTTGATTCACCCTCCATTGATCATGTTCCACTTTCCTCCCATGAGTCACCCTCCCAAGAAAACATTCTTCAGACATTTTCCTCTGGTAAAGGTGATCATGAAGAAAACAAAGATGGCCCAGAAGAAAATAGTAGTGGCCCTGAAAGTACTACTGAGCCTCAAAACAACACTACTGCTACCAAAGAAAACAGTCAAGAGGAAATGGATGATGACAAGGAACAAACTAATGAAGAAGAAAAGGAGAATAGTGAGGAAGAAGGAAGTAAACAGGAATACAATGATAACAGAAATGATGAGAGCAGCCAAACAGAAAATGGTGAAAAGGAAGAGGGAAATAGCCCAAAGCACAGTAAGGACAACAAAAATGATGAAGGCAACAGTAGGGAAAATAATCAAAACATTAAAATCCTAAACAGAAATGACAGTGGCACAGTAAAATACCAAGGTCAAGAAAGAAGCAGTCACAACAAAGAGGAAATTGATGAAAACAGTCAAAACAGTAGAAAGATGGATGAAGACAGAGATAGCCTTGAAGAGGATAAGACAGCAGACCTAGGCATTTCTCACCAAACAGAAAAAGAGCAGGACCTTCCTGATTATCCTCCTGGTGATGAGATCATTGCAAACATTGACATTAATGATCAGGGAGGCTTCCCAGAGAAAAGTGACAAAGAAATGCAAACAAGTGTTGATGAGGAAAAATACAGCCCTAAGGTTGTAGGTGAACCAAATGAACAAGCCCAAATGTTGGCACCTTTTACCATTTCTCATCAACAAGGTCAGGAGCATGTGTTTATTGCCTCCCCAAGGCAAGGGGCCATGCATCCTCCATCACAAACAATGAGAGGAAAAACCACTCAAACAGTGCAAAGAAATGTCACCAGGGCATTAAGAAGTAGAGGTAAATTTCCAAAGAAGGATAAAAGCGAGTTGCCAAATAAACCCAAGGGGGAGAAACCCAGGAAAGACAAAGGCAAGGAGAAAGTTGAAGAGCAAGAAAGCAATCATGAAAAGGAGAGGGAGTTTGAGCTAATACACTTGGATAGTGATGATGATGAAACTGAGGCAAGGATTCTTAGATCCTTCTTATAAGACTGGGATGCTCAAGTTAGATATTTTGTGAATGATATAGAAAGATCAAAAGACCTTATCCATTTCTTACAAATGCAAAATAAGAAGATGAGTGGTCAGCTTGTTATTTATGAAGCTTGGGTGCTCAAGTTCAATAGAGAAGCTCAGAAATCACAAGTGAAACTACAAGAGTACATGGGCGAGTATGAGGAAAATGATGAAGAGGAAGGACAAGTAAGAAAGAGGCCTAAGACTATGGGTCTTAGGAGAGCATTAGAAAAGCAGAGAGAGGAAGAATCAACCTAGGCATAGCAATTCCCTCTCACAGAGCTACTTGCCTTAGAAATTGAAAATGACAAAGAATCTTGGCTAGAATGGGAAAACCTGCATTTAGAGTCCAAATTGGAGAAATCAAACAAGGATTTAGGCTTACAAAGGAAGATGGCTCAGCATTATAAAAAACTAAATCAATTTTCTAGAAAAAAGCTCAAAGTTGCCCTTGCCCAAAAGAGGCGCCCGACGCGAAAATATGGAAAAGGCCAAGTTAGACTTAGAATATTTCCCAAGCTTCAGAACAGGTTTCCAAAAACCCTTGGGGGAGCTACTCACCAAATTTGGGCAAATTTGGATACCTTTTTGTTTTTTGTGAAATTTCAAGCCTAGGAGCGCAGCACCCTGGACACTGCGCTTTTTCTAAAAGAATCTTCAGTAGGTAAAGTTTATATTTTTGGATTCCTTGGCACTAAGGGAGTATCCTCATAAATTTTCAGATCATATGGAGCTATTTTGGTCCCTCAAAAGGTCCAAAAACAACCATTTTTTCACCTTTCTACCACTGTTTTTGAGCAGGTGCTGCGCTCCTGGGTTTTTGCATATTTTCCACTTTTTGACATAATTTTAGAGATCATATTGAAAGAAATCAAGTATATTTGGAAATTAGACATCCATAGCTTTCCAGTGAGCCATCACGGAACCTTTTTCGACATCGGGAAGGCCTCGAAAACCTCACTGCAAAAAGGCCTATTTTGGTGTTGCACGCCTGGAAATTCTACTAAAAAAGAGACAGTTTTTTGCATTCCTCTATGATGGCTGAGCCAAATGTGCGTTAGGAAATTTTTTCATGTATGTCAGAGCCTAAAATTCAATATTTTTGCTATTTTGGTCCGAAAAGGATATTTTGAAGAGATATTTTTTGCCTTGGACCTTGTAAGGCCTGAAGGGCAGTTTTAGATATTTTGCTTTGGACAATGGCCTTCTAGCTACTCTAGTGAGCTCTTTCTCCTCTTGGCTTATATAAACCATAAGGATTTATTGTAAAAATAGGGAGAACTTGACATGTTAAGAGAAATACATAGTTTTATGAACTTGGAGAAAATATTGGTTTTATGAAGTGGATGAATGTCTTGCTTGGCTTGATGTTGGAGGAGAATTGTGCGCAGGATTCCATAGCTTAGTGAATGGTGATGTTTCCATAATTTTTTTATGTCTTATTATTTTCATGAATGTTTCATTCTTCTTATTTGTTGTAGATCAGAAAAGTATAGGTTGAGATATGCTCATGGAAGCACCTCAAACCTCCTGTTTATTACAGCTTTGATGTTTTCCTCTTCTTGGTCATTATAAGGAATTCTTAACTGCTCCTTAGGTCCACCAAGAAAATTCATTGGTTTCACTAATGGTCAGTATGTTAGATATCAAATCTGATTCAAGGTATGCCCTGCTTATTTGAAGTTCTCAAAACTCTATTTCCGAAACCTTTCTATGAAATATTGATTTCTTAGGTTAAGTCAAAGAGGTCTTGTTCGAACTTTCCCTTTGTCCATGCTTACCAAACTTGTTTCAGAGTTCCTGATAGTTCGATATATGCTATTTAGGAGTTCCCTCTTCATGTATTAAGTTATTTTTTTATCTTATATGTTTTCTCAACAGCTGAAGGTGAATTTCTAAAGTTAGGAGATCTTATGCCCCTATGTCTCACCTGAATGTTTATCTTTCATGTTTATCAGTTTGAGTATTATTCATAGATATTAATGGTTTGCCCTACCTCGTGAGTATTTTCTTTCGAAATATATATGTTTAAGACTTCTTCATTTTTTCACAAACTTAATGTTCATTTCACCTCATACCTCACCCAAAGGATCCATTGACCTTGCTAAATCGGCCCTGCAGTACACCTTGTCCATAATTTAGAAATCCTTGACTTTATCTAACCCCATAGCCCTGTTTATTTGATAAACTCTCTTTCTAGTTTCCCTACTTGATCAGTTTTACCTCAAAACCAAAACAAACCAAAATATACTTAACAGCTAGCCTAAAATCAAACATATAAAAGCGAACAAGTTCACATCCTTCGCATAATAAAGAGAGCCCTCTCTGAGTCCAGGAAGGCTAGGTCCTAGGACTCCAAATATTGGTTTGATTTTTCCCTGCCATTTGGTTTACCAATCTGCCAAATTACGAGACTCCAACATAATGGCGATCACGGTGGGACTCTGGGTAATAAACAAACTTAGACTTCCCTCAACATTTTAGCAGCCCTTAGGAAAAATATCTTGTGGATTTATCCCACCGCTCACTAACATAATGGCGATCACGGTGGGAATTTGAATAAAAAACATCCTAGGTATCCCTTAGGAACTCTCAAAGTCTCAGTCAAACATAGAAGACTAAATTATTGTCAAAAGAGTAGAATTTGGTTGTTTCACCATTCTAGAAAAATGATGACTCAGCTGTAGGACACTCTCACAAACCCTAGGGCTACATAAAGAAACTTAGAAAACCTCAAAACATCCTTATATTGGTTTTTTGTCAGTATTGGTGGTGGACCATACACATATACCCTCAAAACAACTAAAAACATCCACCTGGCGACTCCACTAGCCTCCAGTATACCTATTACTCCATTATTTCTTATAAACTCCCCTGGGAATGCATTAATAAATCCCAATCATGTTGATGATGGACAACAAAGTTCAAATATTCCACCTGGCGACTCCAAAACCCTCAATAGACCAAAATAATCCACTGGTAGAGAACTCTAGACTTGTTGAAAAGACACAGTGATCATTTTTTATTAACAAAGATGGATCCAAGGATACAAAAGAGATATGCTCCGATGATTAGAGATCATATCCCTGGATTCCCACACAAAATGCCTGAAATAAATTGGATAAAAAACCTACATATATTTCAAGATGAAAAGTTGATGACCCCTTGTTACACCTTCTCAAATTTCATATACACATATGGAGGTTAAGGTTGAATGGCACAAGGACTGCCTCATGAAAATGTTTATGGAAACATTAGAAGGTAAGGCGAGAAATTGGTATGAATGGCTAGAACCTGGCATCTTGTTTTCTTTGAAGGATTTCAACAAAGTATTTTATAAACACTATATAGGGCATTTTCCATCTCTATCATTGGCTAAAAATTACTGTGATCAATCTGAAGACCTCAAAAAATACCTTGTAAACATTGATGAAGACTTAGGAAATTGGCATCCTGAAGATTTATTAGAAGAACTCCATGCATTTCATTCTCAAGGTAGCTACCATGACAGCCTAGAGGAGTTAGTTGAGGAAGAACCCAATCAAGAAATAGAGGAAAACCCATAGGATATCTCTGAAGGCACAAGTGATGGTTCACCATCTCTTCTAGGTGAGGCTCAAGAAAAAATTCAACCTCAAACCCAACCTTTACAAGAGAAAGAGAACTGTTGTATTATTATCCAAGGGAAGAGAAAAATGCCTCCTCCTTTAACTGAAGAGGAAATAAATCAGATGATAAACACACAGCCAGCCTCTAAACCTTCATGTGACCAAAAATTTTCTAATCATTCTCCTGCTATTTTTTCATACCACAAGTCAGAAAATAGATTTGTAAATCAATTCAAAGAGAAACAATCTGATAGTCCAATATGTATGGCTGGTGACATTACTTATATTAATGCTTCTCCAAGGTATGATCAATATATTGATGATTATGATATCCAAGCAGAAGCTAACTTTGCAGAGCCATCAACAGTTGATTTGTGGGATGAAGTTCACTATCATCAGATTGAAAGCAGTTGTCAACTAAGATAGGTCACATATGACACTGATGAGGAAAGCCTTGAAAGTTTAGAAGTAAGTGAAGAGTCTCTGACTCTTTGCTTTTCTTCACTTCAGTCCATTAGAAATAGTTTTCATGTGATTGTAAATCAACTGTCTATCAGGTTTTCTGATGAGATTGGGAAAGCTAATGGATTTCTTGAACCAGTTGTCATTAAGAAGCCTTTTCCTAAAATGGTTGACGAAATCATTTGGGAAATGAAGTCCTCCTTAACTCCATATTTGTAGCCACCAATTTCCATTGAATTACAAATTGCAGATGAAGGCATAGAAGTTGATAATCACATGATAGTTGTTGCACCACCTTCTCAAGACGATTTACTGCCAAAGAGTATCCCTGCTACTCAACATGATGACCTTCACACAGATTCCATTCCAATCAATAAGAGCACATCAGCTTGGAAAGAGGACTACACTGCAATATATGATGAGTCTGACAGTTCAGGATATCATGAGTAAGAGGAGGAGTTTCTTTCCCAAAAGATCCTCAAGCATAGCCAAGTGGAAGAAGGAGTAGTCCTGGATGAAGCTTATGTCTCAAGTCCTCAAGATCAGGTATCATTCCAAGATCCATTTGATGTTTTCCTTGAGAAATCTAAAAGAGGAGTATTTTCTGCCAAGAACAGTTTGATTCAAGGTTTAAAGAGAATTTTAGGCACTATTGTTCAAGCACAAGTGAGGTGCAACTGGCCTTTTGATTTCTTCAGCATCCTCAAAGAGCTGAAACAAGATCACCAATGAAATCATCTACTTGACTGGTTATATTGGAAAAGAGAGTTCACCAAATAAATTTCTATGATGTATAGGTTAGATTAGGATATATAGGCATGCAAAATAAGCTCATCCCTATGAGCATATTTTTAGTTTAAGATTGTTTTGAGAAAAAATGAAAAACACAAAAAGACACATAGAAATAGAAAAAGAGGGCATATTTGAAAAAGGGTACATCCCCATGCCTTAAAAACAGTAATACTGAAAGTGCGCAAGTCTAAATGCCACTGCAAAATGCCCAAAAGATGTCTTGTTTAGTTATCTAGCCTAATCATAGCTGAGCATGTTTTAAATTGATTGCTGATAAAGTTAGTGAAAGGAATGATAGTCAAATTGTGAAAGCTTGAATTATCAAAGAAAGTAGATTAGGAAACAAAGATGTTGGTGTCATATGCTCAAAACTGAACCAAAGAGGAAAATAGGGATGAAAAGCAAACTATGTATCCTAGCCCTGATTTTTCTAAATCTAATTTTGTACAAAAATAACATTTGTGTGAAACTTGTTGTTATGCCACAAACACATGACAAGTCAAACTGTCTAACCCTGATTTAATCATGTTTTAAATTTCATGTTTTTAGTCTAGTGAATGAAATCCTATAAAACAACTTAATCTTGACAGTTGATCTAGTATAGGTAGAGAATCAAAAGGAGTTCATTAGCTTAATCTGATCTCCTGGAGGATATAAGTGTAGAAGTAGATAGTTTGTTTTATTTTTTCAAAAATATGATGTCAAGGGGTTTTCCAGTTCAAGTGCACCCAAGAAGAAAAAATGTTAGGCAAAGTAGTTAGGTAAGTAGAGATGAAGTTGATGCTGATCATGCTTTCAGTTTTTCAAAAACACCATTTCAGAAAAAGCAGAAATAAGAAGAGAAATTTTCGCCAATGGATGAGGCACTAGTCTTCACAAGCTAGAGATCTGCAATTCTGGACACCTCTTGAAAAGGAGCTGCCCTCCCCAAATGGAGCTACTATTAGTCATCAGTATTTTTCACCTGTTTTGATGACTATATACTTTGTCCAGGTTTTCTAGAAACCAAATTCAAACAATCATTTTTTCCTTTAGAAATCCCGTCAGAGAAAATTTTCACTTTTCCCTCCTCTCTTACCTACTGTGATTAAATTGGTAATCCTGTTAAAATCCCATCTTAGACTGATAGGCTTTACTCTATCCATAACTATCATATCTGTGTAAATTTTCTTATCTCTGATGCCTAAAATCCCCCTATTTCATAAATTTTCCTAGCCAAGATAACACAAGTTTTTCCATTGTACCCTCCTACTGCCCAAGTTGCTATTGATGACCTAAGTATGTCTAGGAAATCCTTAAAAGTAATGAAAAAGTGTCTAGGTTTATAGGTGATGGTGCTTAGTTTGAATATCTGAAAAACCCGTGTCCTGATAAAAAATTTGTTTCCTAACAATCAGTCAAGTGCCCTTTTCCTAAAATCCTTGCAAACAAACCTATTAGTCCTCCCTAGGTCATGCACCATCATGTCTGTCATATACTTCTGTTTCAGCAAAGCTCAAAGGTGAAATCAAGAAAAACAAAGCAAAGATGGTCATACTTCTAAAAAAAATAAGGCACTCAAGCAGTCTCCAAGGTGGCCTCTCCTGGTCCAATAGAAAAAATTTCCAAGACTAAGTAATTTGATTAAAAAAAACATCTCTGCAGGGATGTCCTGATGTCTGGCCTAAATCAAAACAGGGAAAAAGAGACACACTAAGGAACAGCTTCAGTCAAACCAGTTGACATTTTGAATAAAGGATATAGTGAAGCTGAAGAGGACAGGAAAAATAGTTTTTATCTCTACAAATCAAGGATACCTAAAAAGTGTCAGAATACCATCCATAGTGGCTAATAAACATAGAAAACTGGAGGTTGCTAGAGAAAACTTGATACCACTTAAAGGGTTAATTCTCTACTCATTCAAGCTTCTGGGCCAAAACTCAGAAAATCAGTAGTATATGAACAAACATGGAAAAATTCTAGAAAAAAGGCCATTAAAACAGTTTTTATGCCTCAAAGCATAATGGAAGAGGGACAACTACCTTTTTCCATGCTCCTGTAAACAAGAAAGAAAACCATCAGAGGCGACATCAGAGCAAGACTAAGACTACTGAAAAAATACAGTCACATTAAAAAGGAGAAAACAGCAAGTATGTTTTATTATGAAAATACAATTTGTTAATTATCCTCATAGTGAAATGATTTAAAGGACACTTTCAGAAGATTGGAGAGATAAGTGAATAAGCATGAAAGACCTCCTTCATTAAGAACAGAGGGTGTAATGATTTTTATGAATTATCTTTTAAAGATGAGGAAAGTTTACATTTTTTTGGTTTTCAAGTACAGAGAATGCCTTTCCACCGAAAAGAGAGAAAAATTCAAAACTTGAAAGTTAAAATGTTTCACAAGAGGATAGCCACAGTTTTTTTCTAGGAAAGAGGAAAAAATGTTTGTGAAGTTTACCTTGCAAATAACAAAGGACATTTTAGGCCCATTCATATGCTAAAAAATGCTAGAAGCCCATCACATTGAAAACAAAACAGTAAAGGGAGAAAATAATAAATATGTTTTTAACTGAGGGAGAGAAAGTCTACCCACTAAATCATTTCAAAAAAGGGATATAAATACCCCCAACGACCATCTCTCCATTCATTTCACTTTTAGCAAGAAGGAGGAGGACGTTTGCATTTTCGAAGGGAAGCCTCGGGCAGAAAAACAAAGGAGTTGTGTGCATGTAGGTGCATACACTGTGAGTTTGCACAGGATGTTGCGCGCCTGTGTAGAGGTGCTGCGTTTTCAGTCCATTGCCCGACGTGCAGGAGTCTGCTGCCCACATGTAGACAACAGCCAAACCTTTGCCCAGCGTGTAGACAACACCCAAGCCTTCTGCCCATGTCACTACCCGACGTGCAGACACTGCGTGCGCACAATTGCTATCATCGCACAAACACCCATCTCTACATGCAGAAGACCACCCAGGATGATGGTGTTGCGCGCCCACAATAGTCTTCATCGCATTTTTGCGGGCAGAGGCTGCCTGGGCCAAGGGCGCTGCACACCTGTGTGAAAAACATAGTGCTACCTATATTTTCACCCAAGGACCAAATTTGCCTATTTTCGCCCAGTTTTTCTTCTTTATCACGAGGAAGAGTTTTTCAAGGTATTTTTCGTCAAATTCATATCTCATCATCAAATTTTGATCTGCAAAAGTGCCAATTAAGGTTAGAATTGATGTCTAAGGCATTTTGATGGAAAAAAATCCAAAATGTAAGAGGAGCTTATTTTCTTTTAAGTATCCAGCTTTGTTTTAAAAGTCCTTGGACTCCTGAAAGCCTCCCTCACCTTCTTTTCATCTGCAAAAGGCTTTTTTTTTCAAAATTTAAAAGGAATGATAACTTAGTCATTATGTCTCAAGAAGAAAGTGATGAACCTCAAAGGCCAAAAAGACAAGCTAAGAAAGGAGGCAAACCCAATAGGTTTGAGCCAACAGACATCCAAGAACTAGTTGCCTCACCTACTGTTTTATCTTGTTTTCAAGAATTAGGATGTTTTGATTTTTGCAAAAAATTACAAGAAGTTAGCAGTCATCCTCATTTAACTAAGTTGTTTTCCATAAAATTTCACAACCAAAAGCTTCACCTGGTAGGGTTAGATTTTTAATTGACTCCTAAAGCTGTCTCCAAAGCCACTGAGATCCCTTGCATAGGAGAGAAATGGTTCAAATAGACATACCTTGACTTAATCCACTATCAGCCTTTTCTAAAGCCTACTTGCCAAGCTCCATGTAAAACCATTTTCCCTTTTTCACATCTGCTGGATAGGTATGCCCTCCTCATGAAAGTTGTCATGAAATATTTCACTTGTGAAGGTAGTTTCTCCCGAGTCTACTCATATCATATTAGGCTCCTTATGCACTTCACCCGAACCAAGTTGCTGAACCTACCTTATTTCCTCTACAAGAGTATTGAAAATATGTCCACCATTATGAAAAAGAAACCTCCAGCTCAGCAAAGGGCAAGCCTATTTCATCACTCCTTTGTCAAAATCATTGTCACTCACCAACTAGAGCAACAAGGTATCCCTTGGGAAATATTTATCACCCATGATGACCTCACCTCTTCATCCTCCATTCTATTGCAAATTATGCCATCTTCATCTCAAAATATTCCTCATACCCATGCTTCGTCCTCCACTGATCATGTTCCACTTTCCTCCCATGAGTCACCCTCCCAAGAAAACATTCTTCAGACATTTTCCTCTCATAAAGGTGATCATGAAGAAAACAAATCTGGCCTAGAAGAAAACAATAGTGGCCCTGAAAGTACTGCTGAGCCTCAAAACAACACTACTGCTACCAAAGAAAATAGTCAAGATGAAATGGATGATGACAAGGAAAAAACTAATGAAGAAGAAAAGGAGAATAGTGAGGAATAAGGAAGCAAACAAGAAGACAGTGATAACAGAAATGATGAGGGCAGCCAAACAGAAAACAATGAAAAGGAAGAGGAAAACAGCCCAAAGCACAGTAAGAACAAGAAAAATGATGAATGCAGCAGTAGGGAAAATAGTCAAAACAGTAAAAGCCTAAACATCAATGACAGTGGCACAAATAAAGACCAAGGTCAAGAAAGAAGCAGTCACAACAAAGAGGAAAGTGATGAAAATAGTCAAAACAACAGAAAGATGGATGAAGACAAAGATAGATTTGAAGAGGAAAAGACAACAGACCTAGGCATTTCTCACCAAACAGAAAAAGAGCAAGACCTTCCTGATTATCCTCCTAATGATGAGATCATTGAAAACATTGAAATTAATGATCAGGGAGGCTTCCCAGAGCAAAGTGACAAAGAAATTCAAATAGAAATTATTGATGAGGAAAAAGACAGCCCTAAGGTTGTAGGTGAACAAAATGAACAAGCCCAAATTTTGGCACCTTTTACCATTTCTCATCAGCAAGGTCAAGAGCATGTGTTTACTGCCTCTCCAAGTCAAGGGGCCATGCATCCTCCATCACAAACAGTGAGAGGAAAAACCACTCAAACAGTGCAAAGAAATGTCACCAGGGCATTAAGAAGTAGAGGTAAATTGCCAAATAAGGATAAAAGCAAGTTGCCAAATAAACACAAGGGGGAGAAACCCAAGAAAGACAAAGGCAAGGAGAAAGTTGAAGAGAAAGAAAGCAGTCATGAAAAGGAGAGGGTGTTTGAGCTAATACACTTGGATAGTGATGAAGATGAAAATGAAGCAAGGATTCCTAGATCCCTCTTACAAGACCGGGATGCTGAAGTTAGAGATTTTGTGAATGATCTAGAAAGATCAAAAGACCTTATCCATTTCTTACAAATGCAAAATAAGAAGATGAGCGGTCAGCTTGTTATTTATGAAGCTCGAGCGCTCAAGTACAATAGAGAAGCTCAGAAATCACAAGTGAAACTAGAAGAGTACATGGGCGAGTATGAAGAAAATGATGAAGAGGAAGGACAAGTAAGAAAGAGGCCTAAGACTAAGGGTCTTAGGAGGGCATTAGAAAAGCAGAGAGAGGAAGAATCAACCTAGGCATAGCAATTCCCTCTCATAGAGCTACTTGCCTTAGAAATTGAAAATGACAAATAATCTTGGCTAGAATGGGAAAACCTGCATTTAGAGTCCAAATTGGAGAAATAAAACAAGGATTTAGGCTTACATACGAAGATGGCTCAGCATTATAAAAAACTAAATCAATTTGCTAGAAAAAAGCTCAAAGTTTCCCTTGCCCAAAAGAGGCACCCGACGCGAAAATATGGAAAAGGCCAAGATAGAATTATAATCTTGGCCCAAGCTTCACTACAGGTTTCCAAAAACCCTTGAGGGAGCTACTCACCAAATTTGGGAAAATTTGGACACCTTTTTGTTTTTTGTGAAATTTCAAGCCTACGAGCGCAACACCCTGGACGCTGCGCTTTTTCTCAGAGCATATTCAGTAGGGAAATTATATATTATTGGATTCCTTGGCACTAGGGGAGTATGCTCATAAATTTTTAGATCATATGGAGCTATTTTGGTCCCTCAAAACGTCCAAAAACAACCATTTTTTCACCTTTCTGCCACTGTTTTTGAGCAGGTGTTGCGCTCCTAGGGATTTGCACCTTTTCCACTTTTTAACATACTTAAAGAGATCAGATTGAAATAAATCAAGTATATTTAGAAAGTATACATCCATATATTTCCAACAAGCCATCACGAGACCTTTTTCAACATCGGGAAAGCCTCCAAAACCTCACTGCAAAAAGGCCTTTTTTGGTGCTGCGCGCTTGGAAATTCTACTAAAACAAAGACAATTTTCTGCATTCCTGTGTGATGACTAGGCCAAATGTGCGTTAGACAAGTTTATCATGTATGTCAGAGCCTAAAATTCAATATTTTTTCTATTTTTGTCCGAAAAGGATATTTTGAAGAGATATTTTGTGCCTTGGACCTTGTAAGGCCTCAAGGGCAGTTTTAGATATTTTTCTTTGGCCAATGGCCTTCTAGCTGCTCTAGTGATCTCTTTATCCTCTTGGATTATATAAACCATGAGGATTTATTGTAAAAACGGGGAGAACTTGACATGTTAAGAGAAATACATAGTTTTATGATCTTGGATAAAATATTGATTTTATGAAGTGGATGAATGTCTTGCTTGGCTTGATGGTGGAGGAGCATTGTGTGCAGGATTCCATAGCTTGGTGAATGGTGATGTTTCCCTAATTTGTTTATGTATTCTTGTTTTCATGAATGTTTCATGCTTCTTCTTTACTGTAGATCATAAAAGTATAGGTTTAGATATGCTCATGGAAGCACCTCAAACCTCCTATTTATTACAGCTTTGATGTTTTCCTCTTCTTGGTAATTATAAGGAATTCTTAATTGCTCCTTAGGTCCACCAAGAAATTGTCATTTGTTTCATTAATGGTCAGTATGTTAGCTATAAAATCTGATTCAAGGTATGCCCTGCTTATTTTAAGTTCTCAAAACTCTATTTCTGAAACCTTTATATGAAATACTGATTGCTTAGGTTAAGTCAAAGAGGTCTCATTCGATCTTGCCCTTTGTCCATGCTTACCAAACTTGTTTCAGAGTTCTCGATAGTTTGATATATGTTTTTTAGGAGTTCCCTCTTCATATTTTAGGTTATTTTTTTATCTTATATGTTTTCTCAACAACTGAAGGTGAATTTCTAAAGTTGGGAGATCTTATGCCCCTATGTCTCACATGAATGTTTATCTTTCATGTTTATCAGTTTGAGTATTGTTCATAGAGATTAATGGTTTCCCCTACCTCATGAGTATTTTCTTTAAAACTATATATGTTTAAGACTTATTCATTTTTTCACAAATTTAATGTTCATTTCACCTCATACCTCACCCAAAGGATCCATTGACCTTGCTAAATCAGCCCTGCAGTACACCTTGTCCATCATTTAGACATCCTTGACTTTATCTGACCCCATAGCCCTATTGATTTGATAAAATCTCTTTCTAGTTTCCCTACTGTTGTGTAGATTAATCCGTCTTGCGGACAAGACCGATCTCTCTAGTACAAAAGGTAACTAGGAACAAACAGCCAATTATACTAATCTCTCTCTAAGCATATAAGATTTATAAAAACACTATATAGGTGTAAGGCCTACCTTATGTCCAACGCTTGCTTGATTTTGTTGAAGTCCTTCCCGTGCACTGAAAGAACGTTCCTCGTGAATCTGCAGTCACAAACAAGCAAAAATATTAAGCAGCACCTGTATAGACATTATTACAAATCATACTTATCATAATGATCAAGGAATTTATGAAATAAACCATGAATAGACAGTTTAATGAGAGAAATGAGTATATTTGTATTAACTTCAAATGTAGAAAACCTTTAAAACCTGTGCCTTGATGTTGTGCAGGTCCTCCTGGGGTCCGAAGCAGGAATCTCCTCCACTTTGACAAGCATTGCACGCTTTGAACCAAGACAAATGGAGATGAGTGATTTAACCTCACAGAAAGTCTTAGTTAACTAAGTCTGAATCTCAACAGCATTTAACTTCAAATATCATAAGCTTTAACTCCCTTTGAGGCTACCCAAGGCCTCTTTTTATAGTGGAAAAGAGGAGGTTTCTTGTTCCAAATATGAAGGGATAGAATCCTCCTTCAAAGGGATAAGCTCCTTACATCAAGGGGTTAGCTCCATCAAGTGAGGGATGCATGAACCTCTTCAAAGCGTATCCAATCCCGAAAATTCCCATCCAGAATCTTCTAGAATTCATCTGGAATTCATCTTTTATCTTTACTTTCTCGCCTTTTTATGTTTTACAGGGGTCCGCACCCATTACACAAATAAAGTGCGTTATGGTTCCGCATGCAGGCTGAGATTTAGGTGCGGGACCGCAGGGAATGCATAGAGAAAGTGCGATACCAATTCTTAGGGGATTTTAGGGATTTTTCTCTGATTTTGAAGCTTGACATGAGGAGCTGATATATTGGACTTGCAAAAGGAGGAAGTATGAGTAATGATGAGCTCATACTCAGCAGAATGTCAAGGTGACATTTTTCAGTGTAACAAATTGCCCCCTAAAGTGCAAAGTCTGGAGTAGATGAAGCTGTAGTCTGTCATATATGAAGAGTGCAGTACTTTATCATTTCAAAGATCATCCTGTGGACACCCCAGTCGGTACCTGTAAAAACATTCAATGCAAAATATATACATGTATATGTCATCACTGAGGTAGGCATTCCCATACTCAGATAAAAACTAACTATAAACTAACTGAAATCGTTCTGATACAGGAATGATTTTGAATACATCATAGTACAGATATATGTAGACACGGTATGGACGCAGCCATCTGTTTATCAATAGTCTACTGTATAGATGACAACAAAATTCCTCGCAGCCTGGATGGTGGAAACTAGATCCAGGGTCTTGATTTCCACATCTTGAACCAGTACGATTCTATCCATGTGAATGAATGTATTGCAGTCGAACATGGTAGAAACCACTTGATTACCAGTCAATGATGTGAACTGTTAACAAGTGTGAGAGAAACCACCAGTAATGTCAATGGCTCTCAAAGTACTCAGTACAATCCATGAAATGTGAATGAATGAATTGAAGTCGAACATGTCACGGAGTCATTCGATCGAAGGTCAATGATGTAACCTGTCGTCAAAAGCGAGAAACCTGCCATTGAGGCATGCAGATTTCAAGGTACTGACGATTTCTGGATCAACTTCCTAGATAATGTGTTGATGTCGATAGAAAGTGATCTGTCGTAGGCAAGCCCACAACACGAAATGATAGATCAAGTTTTGAAAATATATTGGCAAGGACTGACTCAGGGATGGTCAAAGATGGATGATAGATATTTTGCAGATGAATGGTTTTATTTGAACTGTTCTCTTGGAGACATAACGACACTGTAGATGGCTTGGTGACAATTGACCCAAAGCTAATACCCAGAAACCGGCTGAAAATCTTCAATGTGGTTTGATTAACTGTTAGGCAAAGGATTTCCCAACCCAGGTGAATATAAGTGTCGTGTCCAAGAGTGGTCGACTGAGTTTTCGGACAATTTAAAATACAACAAACACGCCCATTTTTCTCTCTTTTCCCCCACCATTTCTGGCAAGTACCTCTTTATTTTTGATAAGCTTGAGGAGGATAACATTTGCTTGATTATAAGCTCATCCTTCGGATGAGTCCATCTTAGTTTAAAATTCGAACCCTAAGAAGGAGTGGTTCGTTCCTGTTGAAAATTAAACAGGTCCTTTACTGTTAAGTTTTAACGAGTCCAGTATAGGAGAAACTCGGTGTTTTTCAGTTTTAGGGAGTCAGAAGAAAAACTTAAGAAAACTCCATGGGTGTTATTTTTCGTAAATTTAGTCTCTCGAGCCTGAAAAAGGATAAAATAATGCGGGAGAGAACTCTATTGACCGTATTTAGTCAACGTATACCTTTTTCGTAAATAGTCCATTTCAGTCCGTAAAAGGGGTAAACTTATACTGAAGGGACGATTGTTCATTTACTTTAACGAGTTCGAATAGTCAAGTACTCGGCAATATTTTCATATTTAGAGAGTCTGAAAAGGGCTTAAAAGAGGACTCCAAGGTTTCGCTTTTTCGTAAAATTTTTGAAAGAGTCCGAAAAAGTGATAAAAGTATGCTCTTTGTTGAAAAACGATCATTTCACTTGAAAAATCCTGTTTCTGCACAAAAACTCAAAACATTACACATACCTGTTTAAGATAAGTAAAAATGCTTTCAAAAATACCCTTTTAAAGTGAAAAATAAATAAATTAAAAATTCATTCATTCGAAAAAACTTATAAAAAGGACTTTTTCTATTTCATTTTTACCGTTCAGTTGCAGAGTGAAAAGTAAAAAGCTTTTGGTTAAAAAGTTCCCGTGAAGATTCTGGAAAATTCAATCGTTGGAATCAAAAATCGTCAGCCCCAGGTAATCCACGACCTCCTTATCTTGTTTTTCATCCGTTTGAAATTCATTTTTAGGCTTTAGTTTGATTTTTTAGGGCAAAAATTGGTTCAAAAATGCACCCGCGGGGTCCGCAGGCGGGACACAGGTTACCTGCGGACCCCGATTTTTTCTGAACGGGAAAAAATCGAGGGTACCGCACCCGGCACACATCTCGCGTGCGGAGCTACGCTCTGTTTACAAAGAGCGGGTGCGGTACCCGCGCGGTCATTTTTAAAACACAGTTTTCTCATTTTTCTGCCAAAATTTTTCAAATGAAATCATTCTAATTTGCCTTATTTTGTGTTGCAGGATTAACAAGATGCTTATTTGGCGAGAAAGGGAGCATGAGGAAGTGGATGAAGCTGCAATACTTCATTTTCCCACACAAAGGGCATTAAAAACATGCTGCTTATACAAATTCTGGGCCATCTCTGGCATGAGGGCACAAGTGGAACTCTTAACATGGTTGGTAGGCAGATGGCATGTGGAGGACCAGTGTTTCTTTATTGGTGGCCACCGGCTCGAAATTGAGCTGGAGGATATATATTTTTTGACTGGTTTGTCCAAGAGGAGCGAACATGTATCCTTGTTTGGGACTAGGCCAGGTGGCCAGACTGTCGCTAGTCTTCAACTCGAATTTTGCAATGATCAGGCAAATCCTCGGGACAAACGGATTGACATAAAACATATCATCCATCCTGAACTGAAAGTTATAGCATTCACTAATACCAAACTGTGTGGGAGCGTCGCGCTTCATGTGGCTACTGGTTCCCAAATGCGTGTTGCAGTGGACTGTTTTCGCGGCACCATCTTCAACTGGTGTGAAGCTGTGTTGGCCAATATAAAAGGCCAACTTACCAGAGCAAAAACCGGGAAACTGAAAAACTTTGGATACGGTTCCATTGTCGTTTCTTTTGCTCTAGAGAGGATCCCTCAATTATCTCCACAAAGTATTGCTGTTGATGCCGGTCGACCTCGAGAACCGAGAATGGTTCGCTGGTCCACGCTGATGGCCCATCATGCTGTTGAGGGCACTGAGATTGTACGATTCCCTGCTTCATATTTTCGTTGGCTGGATCGCCAAGTTTTCATGATAGAGGATTTTCCATATGCAGGGATAGATTTCCGCGGAGACGGAGAGATGTCTCTCCCTGCAGGGGAACAGTGGGATGATTCAGGTAAAATCATTTTCAACGTTTGTTAAGTTCTATTTTTTTTTTAGTTTTTTATCGTCTCAGAAAACTAATAACCAATTTTTTTTTGAATACAGACGTGGGTCCACAACGACCAGCTCATCTCCAACCTTTCGAGAGGAGACAACCAGTTGCGCCCGCACCAGCCCCAGCAGGCCAATCAGTAGAGATTTTGACTGATTTGGAGCATCATCTAGAGCGCTTGACTCTAGATATACCAAAGACCAGCATAGATGACATCCCTCTCAGGCTACAAAGATATGTGATTGGAGTCCCAGGACCTTTCAGGAGGTTCCTATGTAGGGTGGCCCGAGCAGTTGTTTCTTATCGAGATCATCATCAGTGATGGGATGATCGTATAGACTCATTTTTGTACTTTTGTATTATCATTTCTGCCGATCATAAGGTGTTTCCAACCTATGATCGAAGACGATGTATATTTTTTGAACACACTCCTATGATATATATCACTATTTTGATGGCTATCTGTGTACATATGTGAATGTTGTTTGTTTTACTGCTTTTAATTATTACAAATGTCTATTTATCATACTAGAAGCAATTGAATCTGCTAATGTATTTAAATGTCTTGGAATATGCTGATATTCAATGTAATCAAACTCACGTTCCAAGAGACGAACTCTCAAAAATAATCGTAATAACACCGGATTTCTAATGGTATAAACCCTGTTAAGCTGTAATACAACAAGTTTAGAATCCAACCTTACAATCAAACTCCGAATTCCAAATGATATGGACTCAGATAATAACTCAATCACTGCACTATACTCGGCAATGTTATTTGTTGTTTGACCAAGGCTAACCCCATGCATGGATACTAACTCGTCAGAGGGTGAATAGATAACCCAAGCTGCGGAAGAAATGTTTCGTGTACTACGACAAGCACCATCAGCAAAACCAATGTAGGTTTGAAGAGACGTCGACATCTGCAATATCAAGAGTAAAACTCAGATAAGCAGTCATAGTGACAAAACACACTTCTAAACTAGGCACACTTTTCTAATCTAAAACACACCAGCAGTAAAGAAATCTAAACTAACAAAAATCTCCACACCTCGTTTAAGCATAATATCGCTTTAGATAAAGCCCATTTATGGGTTTATCCAAAGGGACTCCATCAAAATATATCAACTCATAGGCCCCTTTTGCTAACTTTCGTTTCACAATGTAAGGACCATGCCACATAGGCACGAATTTTCCAGCTCCTAGCTTGTCGTTAGCTTGATCATAAAGTAAAACTAGGTCTCCTTCTGAAAAATTTCGAGGGGTCACATTTCTATCATACTGAGCTTTAATCCTTTTAACATGAGCCTCGTTTGCTATTGCAGCGTTTCGTCGATTCTCATCTAATTGGGCCAAGTACAAAAAACGTTTCTCCTCTTCAGAAGTAGCTGGAAGTAATTCTACGGCTAATTTTAGTGACGGTATTTCGCATTCAATCGGCAACACAGCTTCCAAACCGTAAACCAGTTGAAAAGGAGTGAAACCCGTTGATGTTTTGACTGAGGTTCGATATGCCCAAAGTGCTGAAAATAACATGGAATGCCAATTCGTCTTGTGAATACCAATGATTCGTTTGATCATGGTGACTAAAACTTTATTAATGGCTTCAACCAGACCATTTTCTTGTGGATAGTATGGAGTGGAACTATCGTGGCGTAGGCCAAGTTGTTCTATCAGTTCAGTCATCATGATATTCCGAAAATGACTTCCATGATCCGTAATAATAGCTTGAGGAACACCGAACCTAGCAATTATGTGATTAAATACGAATGTTGCAGCAGTCTTGCCGTCAGCTGAATATGTAGGCATTGCCTCGGCCCATTTCGTAAAATAATCTACTGCGAGAATAATATAGGCATGCCCCCCGGCCGAGTGAGGGTTACATGTGATAAAATCGATACCCCATTTTGCGAAAGGACCAACATCAATTATAGGGTGAAGAGGAGCGGGTGGTGCGCGCATTTTTCGATAAAAAATTTGACAGTTGTGGCATTTCCGAACCGCATAAATGCAATCTTTAAATAATGTTGGCCAGAAATAACCTGCACGCAATATCTTTTGGGCAGTGGCATACCCGGACATATGACCGCCACATGCTCCAGAATGACAGTCATTTAAGACCTTCTCAGCTTCTTCATGAGTTAAACAACGTCGGAAAACAGAATCCGCTCCTCGTCGATAAAGAGTATCACCAATGATATTATATTGTTGGGATTGGAAGCGTATTTTCCGTCGCTGAGTTCGTGAAATTTCAGGCCGAAAAGATTGGGTTTGGAGATACACAATAATATCCCCATACCATGGATCAAGCGTACTGATAAGAAACAAATATTCGTCCACAATGGACTCTTCTGCCACTGTTTCAGTATCAGTAGAGGGGAAATCACACATCAGTTCCGCAAATACCAAAGATTTATTTGCCTTGGATTTTTCAAATTCCAAGTCAAATTCCTCCAGGATAACTATCCATTTAGAATATTTTCCCCCTAGCAATTGTCTAGTCAAAATATACATCATAGGGTTGCAATCAGAAATTACTGTGGTTTTACGTAACAAGATGTAATGTCTAAAACGTTGGACAGCTTGAACAGCTGCCAAGGCCAATTTCTCCACATGTGTGTATTTGATTTCAGTCGGATTCAAATTTCGACTAAGATAATAAATCACATGTTCGTTGTGAGATTCATCTTCTTGAACTAATACCATCCCAATAGTGGAATGAGAAGCAGCGAGATACAGAATGTAATCCTGGTTGTAGTTGGGAGGATGCAATAACGGTGCATGGGTCAACGCGTGTTTAAGTGCATCAAAAGATCGATCAACGACCTCGTCCCAAAAGAACGGAATGTCCTGTTTCAACAACCGGGTAAAACCCTTTGCAAGCTCAGCATAGTTCGGAATAAATCTACGTAAAAAGTTTGCTTTCCCCTGCAAACTTTGGAGTTGGCGCAATGTCGAAGGAGGAGGCAATTTAACAATAGCTTCGACCTTCGAAGGATCAACACGAATGCCTGACTTCGAAACAACAAATCCTAGTAAACGACCCGATTCTATGCAGAAAACACATTTATGCGGATTCAACCTTATCCGATAATGCCGACATCTCATAAAAATTGCTCGTAAATGAGTGGGATGATCGGCCCTACGTAATGAATGAGCAGGTAAATCATCGAGATATGGCTGAACAATGTGCTTAATTTCATGAAATGCATAAGACATAGCCCGTTGAAAAGTTGCTCCAGCATTCTTTAGTCCAAAAGGTAGTTTACAATAAGCAAACGTTCCCCATGGACAAATGAAAGCTGTTTTGGGTTGATCTGCAGGGAGTATGTTTATTTGATTGTAGCCGGAAAAACCATCCATGAAGGAGAATAGTTCACTACCAGCACAATCATCGATTATTTGATCGATATAGGGAGTTGGATAATTATCTTTTGGACACGCTCGATTAATATCCCTATAATCAATACATACTCTTATCGTTCCTTGTTTTTTAGTCACAGGAACAATATTCGATACCCAATCCGTTAAGGGAATTGGATAAATGAATCCTGCTCGAAGTAATTTTTCAACTTCAGTTTTTATAGCGGCAGCTTTTCTAGGATGAATTTGACGTAATCGTTGACGAACAGGTTTAGCATCCGGGTAAGTCTTAATCTCATGAACTACGATCGATGGATCAATTCCTGGCATTTCTTCATAAGACCAGGAAAACACGTCACAGAATTCTTGAAATAGGGATTTATAAGTCTGAATTTCTTCATCTGAACAACAAGAACCTATATGAATGTTTTCAATTATTCCTGGTTTTACTGAAATGTCAATTGGAACCATTCTAGATATATTTTCCAAATTTAACTCAGAATCAGGATTTTGCAATGGATTCTGAGGTTCCTTGGCATATTTAGCAGTAAAATTGAAGCGAAATCATTTTCAAAATGATCTAATTCAGGTAAGAATGAAGACCGGTGATGGAGATCTTGCCATGGTAAATCATCAACATACAAAAACTCACGAATTTGCTCATCTGAATGAACAATTTCAGGAAATGTCGTTGTAATTGAACTAGATATAGAAAGCGATTGCTCTTGGATCCCATTCATTGGATCGGTTTCGGTTGAAGAGGGGTTGGAAAAAGACTGTACAGCCTGGTACGCAATTTCAAATGGACTCAAAGGCATCGCGCCATCAAATGAATCTATCTCGGATTCTGAAGGAATAATCCAAGGATCATCAAACATAATTGGGTCTGACGAAATCATATGAATAGTTGCAGTAGAAGACGATACATTAGGAGGAGGAAAGGAAAAAGTTTCGAGCAAACCAGAATCTTTAACCAAACCTACTCCGACATCCTTATAATGGATAGCCATTTTACCAACATGCTGGATTGTTTCTGTAGAGGCTGGGTCGGACGAAAAATAAGTTAACTGATCTATTGTCACGATCTTTCCTTGATATGGGAATTTTATAAGTCGAAAGACCGAAGAGACAACAGCAGTCATAG
The DNA here is from genome assembly GCA_034641835.2 of Pinus albicaulis. Lineage (NCBI taxonomy): Eukaryota > Viridiplantae > Streptophyta > Pinopsida > Pinales > Pinaceae > Pinus > Pinus albicaulis. Next base: position 558,692,260 of record CM076584.1, read on the forward strand.
CATAGGACCAACTACGACCCAGAAGAAGGTTGTAATCTAGAGGGGCATCAACCACTTCCACATCCAGATTAACGATTTTTCCTTCAACCCCTATGGGTAAATCCTGCAAAATACCATAAGGTTGAAAACCTCGACCATCAAAAGCTTTTAGAATCGTCGGAGATTGGTTAAGTGTAGGAGAACCAAGATATTTCCAACACTGAAGTGACATAATACACGTTGAATCTCCCTCATCAATCACAGTCCGAAAAATAGGTCTGTTTTTTACTAACACTGGAATCTGGAAAGCCATTTGGTGAGGAAGACGCGGTGTACTAGTTTCTAAATCGAAGATAATAAGGTTAGAATCCTGAACATCAACAACTCCTATAGCAGACAATAATAATTTACGCTGTGCTGGACACGATTGCAGCACTTCCAAAGCCGACATTGCTGAAGGAGAAACAGCTAAATCTTCAACAATGTTGTAATTCTGAGTAGCTCTCGCATGTGGATTGAAAGCTGATTTACGAAGAACACCTTTAGCAGGCGGTTTGATTATCAAGTCTGGATTTTGTTTCTCGATCTGTACCGGACCGGAAACAGAAGGAGTTGTATTTGATGCATTCGCATTAGAAGACTCTCCTTCTTTGTCATCAACGGGATTCTTAGAACTGTAATCTTGCGATCGCGTCGCAATCCTTACATGAGACATCATCATAATAGGCTCTTCTAAAGTAGTCGAGGAAGAACCAATCATCTTACTATCTTGAACTGGAAAAGGATCCTTCAAGACAGTAGGTTGTTGCGATCCTTTAACGAGTTTCGTAACTTCCTCTCGATATGGACATTCTTTCGTGAAGTGATCTTGTTCACAAATGAAGCAAGGATAGCGAGGTTTACATTTCTCATCATTGGATTCTTCTCTATCTGTTTTCTCTTTCGAATTTTTCTTGTTTTTGTTCCTCCCCTTCTTTTTACCACCAGATTTTGATTTTGCCGTAGATGTTTCAACGACATGAATATCGGCAGAAACTTCTTGAGAGGATTCTCCTTTCGGGGAATCAGGTAAAGTTATAATTGGAGAATAATTCTTTGAGGATTTCTTCTTACTTTTAGAACTAACTGTACAAATCATACCATCAGCGGCATGAGACCCTGAAGGAGCAGCAGCTATTTGACCTTGTTTGGGAAGATCGGGAATTTTCTCATGAAGAGTACCTGACTGCGTATAGACGAGGTCAAGGTACTGAGCTTGAGCAATTACTTGCTCTTCAGTAACAACACCAGCCTTAGCTACATCTTCAGTGATCTTGGGCAGTAATGATTTCACAAACCATTCCGCCAAAATTTGATCCGGAATATAAACCTTCACCAAACGTCGTCTACGTCGCCACTCATGAATATGATCAGAAATATACGTGGACGTAGATTGTTTTAGCGAAGTTAATAATTCTGTGCCATTGTTGTATCTGACAGGCAACTGGAAATGAGTTAAGAAAGATGTTGCTAACTGACTGAAATTATGAAACGAGCTTCGTGGCAACTCAATGTACCATTTGGCTGCAAGACCTATAAGGGTTCTTTGGAAAAGACGTAAGCAAATCAAATCATCAATAATCGAATTAGATGCACACCAAAGGTGTTAAGTCATAACATGATTTGATGGATCCTCTCCTGACTTACCTTCAAATTTTGGTATATCACTGGGCAACTTATGAGGCATTGACGGCCAGTTCTGATAATAAAAAATAGGATCATTTGTAAGGCGCGTCAAATCAGGTAAGTCCAAAGTTGCGATGAACGGTAATTGACGGTTAGGGTCACGAAAACCTTGAGAAGCCAAAGCAGATCCAGGAGGCGGATACCCAGGATAACTAGGAATTGGATTAGCATTAGGTATCGTGTAACCTCCTGGATAACCAGGATGAATCGGACCATACTGAGGTTGTTGATAAGTATAACCAGGGTATGGTTGATAGCTCGGATTCTGTACATAGGGACCGAATTGCGGCTGTCCCTGGTACGGTTGATAAGTAAATTTAGGTTGACTCGTAACAACTGTACTTGTACCGGCTTGTCTTGCAGGCATCTGAACTGTAGTCTGAACTGAGGGTCCTGACTGAGGTACAGAGACTTGAGGGATTTGCACGGATACAGGGATAGCCGAACTCGGGGCTACAGATACTCCAGAAACAGGTGTAACAGGTTGAACAGACGTTGCAGCAGTTGCAGCAGTTTGGGGCGGAGTCTGAGGTGTACTAGGCCCAGCCTGCTGAACTGAACTAAGTGCAGGAGTTTGAATAGCTGGCTGAACAGGCTGCTGAGTTGAACGAGAAACCATTGGCTGACCAGGTTGATAAGGTAACTGCACAGTAGGCTGCAAAGGCTGTTGATATTGGGACGGATCCCACACCATCATTCCGGGGTATTGTCCCGTAGAAGGTTGAACGTAAGGACCAAAACCTGGTCGAACGTAGGGTTGATAATAACGTAAAGTTCCGGCTCCTTGAACAGATGGTTGACCAGAAGGCTGTTGGTAACCTTGCATTGGGTACTTCCCTTGAGGTTGATAACCTTGAGGCACGTACTGAAGTTGGGGTTGTTGAGGACCCTGAGGAGCATATTGAGTTTGGGGTTGACCTTGAGGAATGTACTGTCCTTGAGGTTGGTAACCCTGAGGTATGTACTGTCCTTGGGGTTGCCCCCAAAATAATATGGATCCACAGTTTGTCCTGGCAAAAAGCTACCTTGAGGTTGTGCCCCGGGTGGTAACTGACTACCTTGAGGTTGCCCCCCAGGTGGTAATTGACTACCCTGAGGCTGCCCCCCAGGCGGTAACTGAGTTCCCTGAGGTTGACCCCCAGAAGGAAACTGACTGCCTTGAGCTTGAGGATTAGGAATGTTACCAGACATCATATAAACTTGCTCTGCGTTCGACGTTTCAATTTTAAGTCCACCAAGACCAGATGATAACACGTTTTCGATGGGTTGAGGAGCTGCTCCCGAGAAAGTACCAGACAAAGACTGATATCCCGAAGGAACAGAAGGACCACCATGTAAAAAATATTCAAGCGTTTGTGAAAACATGGATGACTCACCAGCCATAATAGATGACGGATAATAACCTCTGGGTGTAGGATGAAATGGAACTCGAGGTGGATAAAAAGCAAGACCCGGATTCTCTAAAAAATCAGTTAAAGAGAGATACCAGGGATTAGTTTGAATAGGGCTGTAGAAAATAGATTCACGCTCCCTAAGATTTAACGATTGAGGGGAGTTGGGAAGAGATATGTCTTCGTCTGGATTAGTAAGTTCTTCAATAGAAATAAGTCCAGAGGGAAGATTATCAGTAACGATATTTCTTATCCTAGGTGAACCTGGATCGCTAGAAGTTGGTGAGATAAATCCTGAGGATGTTTCTAACACAGAAGATTCAGTTTCAGGTTCAGAGATTTCAGGTTCGTCAGATAATTCACCAGAAGGAGAAATATTTTCAATGACTTCAGAAACTGAAATCGGTTCTTGAATATATTCTGTTGTAGGTATTTGATGATCAGGATGTATAACAATAGCAGAGCTTTCAGCTTCTGTTGATCTAAGTCTACGGCTACTATGTGGTACCAGAGCTCGAAGCCCTTCAAGTTGACCTGGTGAAAATTCAGGGGGTTTCCCTTGTATTCTCCGGGATTGTCTCGGCAATTCCGCCACGATGAAAAATTATCTAATCACACGCAAACAAAGAAAAATTTTAATGAAAACACCTAAAGTCTCTAAGAAACAAACAAGAGAATCACTCGCTTAAAAAATCTAAGAGTTCAAACCACACACAAACAAGTAACTTTCCGTACTAAAATCACTAGTTGGTGATGAAATCCAACTTAGTAGAGTTTTAACACGAAAAGGGCGGTTGGAACAGTTACCCCGACAACCTGCTTAATGAAACAGACTGGCACAAGTTCCTTCACATAACCATCTCGAGTGAAGAGAACCCCCCAGAGAGTCCAAGTGAGTCTAGTCGACGTCTGTTCCAGGTACAGTGGGATCTTCCCTCCACCGTCACCTTAGGAAAGAATCCTAAATATTATGGTCACTAAGGTTACCAACTGAAACAAATATACCTGGGGGAACAGTCTACGATCCGACACACACGCAAGGGAAGAGTAACAAAGCTCAATCCCCTTGAAGGCTCCTTGAACAGAATCCAAGGTTTACCGACAAGTGACCCCTGGCTCCTCGACAATGGTCTATCCGAGGTTTACCGTTTTTAATACGTGTATATCTTCTATCTTTCCCAATGAGGAAGGATTGATTACCCCACTGGTTCAGATATGATCTCGTGCTTAACTCCTTTAAGAGGAGCTTCCCAGAGCATACATGCAACAACTGGAATTCTTCCTACCGCAAGATATATCTACTTGTTTGTTTTAACTATCTTGGAGAGTTAACTAGTCCCTACTCCAAGATACTAGCCTAAGCTATGTTGGTGATGAGAGCCCTAGAAATAAAAAGATTACTAGATGAATTTTATTTAAGCGTTACTTTTAAGAGTTGTTTCTTAAGTCAATGGGTGCGGAAATGAAACTTTGAATGATGTGAAGACTCGACTTCCAAAAAACACTAAAATGCACCTATGATGATATTCAATTCTTTTTCCTTTCAATGAACTTTCTATCTAAAGAAAGAGTTAGAGAATGCAATCCTTTGAATTCCTCCTTTAAACATGAAAAATAATTGAAAGAAACTATTTTGTCTTTTCAATAAACTATCAAAGCTCACAAGAAAACTCTTTTTCTTTTCCAAACAAGAAGCTACAAAACAATTTTCTTCCGAAAGAAAGCTACAAAACTAAAACTACTCAAAACTACAAAATCTAATCTTGAGAACTATGATCTAAATTGAGTAAAAGCTTTTTAGATTTTTTTATGAATGTTTCCCTTAGTTGTTCAGCAAACTAAGAATCTATTCGTTCAGATAACAAACAGATCAAAAACACTCAAAATATGTTTTTTCAAAACACTCAAAGAATGAAATTCAAAACTTTGAAGCAAGTTCTTTCGAAGATTTGCAAAGAAATCAAAAGGCTTAATTTCTCAACATAGGATGTTTTCACAATCAGGTCGGATTCAAAAGACAAAAAGAGATCAATGTAATCTGAGATACTGCAAATTGTCAAAAGTTCGAATCACCACAAAGACCAAGCAAGAAAAACAATCCAATCGGCAAAATCTTCTAGAAAATCATCAAAACATTAACACTGTTGGAGTTCATTCACAATAAATTCTTGATAGACACAATAACCAGTCTGGGCAAAAACCAAAGATCTAAAAATAAACTAGAAAAGAAACCTAGAAATTTTCTAAAATTTTTACAGGGTCCGCAGGTAACCAGTGTTGACAGGTGTGGTCCCGCACTGTATTCTATAGAGAATGTGCGAAACTGCCCGCACTGTCAAAGTTATGCAGAGTGCGGTCCTAGGAAAAATTATAGAAAAACTCAAAAAACTTCTAAATTTTCAAAAACAGAAAAAATATAAAGTACCCAGACAGATGTGTATCAATCAAAAACCAGGAAAAACGTTTCCTCAAGTCAAAAATAAAAGAGAACAAAAAAAAACAAGTTCATCCCCAGTGGAGTCGCCATTTTGTTGAGTAGATTAATCCATCTTGCGGACAAGACCGATCTCTCTAGTACAAAAGGTAACTAGCAACAAACAGCCAATTATACTAATCTCTCTCTAAGCATATGAGATTCATAAAAACACTATATAGGTGTAAGGCCTACCTTATGTCCAACGCTTGCTTGATTTCGTTGAAGTCCTTCCCGTGCACTGAAAGAACGTTCCTCGTGAATCTGCAGTCACAAACAAGCAAAAAGATTAAGCAGCACCTGTATAGACATTATTATAAATCATACTTATCATAATGATCAAGGAATTTATGAAATAAACCATGAATAGACAGTTTAATGAGAGAAATGAGTATATTTGTATTAACTTCAAATGTAGAAAACCTTTACAACCTGTGCCTTGATGTTGTGCAGGTCCTCCTGGGGTCCGAAGCAGGAATCTCATCTACTTTGACAAGCATTGCACTCTTTGAACCAAGAAAAATGGAGATGAGTGATTTAACCTCACAAAAAGTCTTAGTTAACTAAGTCTGAATCTCAATAGCATTTAACTTCAAATATCATAAGCTTGAACTCCCTTTGAGGCTACCCAAGGCCTCTTTTCATAGTGGAAAATAGGAGGTTTCTTGTTCCAAATATGAAGGGATAGAATCCTCCTTCAAAGGGATAAGCTCCTTACATCAAGGGGTTAGCTCCATCAAGTGAGGGATGCATGAACCTTCTCAAAGCGTATCCATTCCCGAAAATTCCCATCCAGAATCTTCTAGAATTCATCTGGAATTCATCTTTTATCCATTACTTTCTCGCCTTTTTATGTTTTACAGGGGTCCGCACCCATTACACAAAGAAAGTGCGTTATGGTTCCGCATGCAGGCTGAGATTTAGGTGCGGGACCGCAGGGAATGCATAGAGAAAGTGTGATACCAATTCTTAGGGGATTTTAGGGATTTTCTTCTAATTTTGAAGCTTGAAATGAGGAGCTGGTATATTGGACTTGCAAAAGGAGGAAGTATGAGTAATAATGAGCTCATACAGTCAGCAGAATGTCAAGGTGACAGTTTTCAGTGTAACACCTACTTGATCAATTTTTCCTCAAAACCAAAACAAACCAAAATATACTTAACAACTAGCCTAAAATCAAACATATAAAAGTGAACAAGTTCACATCCTTTGCATAATAGAGAGAGCCCTCTCTGAGTCCAGGAAGGCTAGGTCCTAGGACTCCAAAGATTGGTCTTATGTTACCCTATCATTTGGCTTACCAATCTGCCAAATTACGAGACTCCAACACTACTGTCATCTTGCTGACCAACCTGCCATACTAATGAAGTTTTGCACTCCATTAGTGACTCACTAAAGCCCAATGGAATATCTGCATAATCTCCCCATGTAGTATACAACTCATCCCCAAAGGCTATCGAGTTGTGTGGAGTTGTAATTCTCTGGTCCTCTATTAATATCATAGTGGTACCAGCATAATGACGTTGCGCTACTCTGACCATGAGATACTCCCCATCATGCGCAGACTATATCCTCCTCTCCTGAGGCCTAGTGGTAAGAGATCTGTGATAGACAAGCTCACCCGGCCCAAGCATCACCATTATGCCAATATCTACCCCTTCGAATGTAAATCCATCCATATGTAGCAGCAGATAAATTCGACCTCGTCATCCGATCAAGGCCTCTGAGTACCCCCATGTGCCAACCCAATAATGAACTAGATCACTCTTTGTCCTGACTCTAACCATCACGAGATAGAATGGTCTATCAAGCAGCTGAATCTCTGCATGCCATAGCTGGAAATGCTGCACCATAGCTCTAACAACTATAGGAATCTCTTCGTGCCTCATCTCTAGTCCCTACATGTGAACAAGATAGAGGGTCCATATATCATGGGAAAATATGATGCATGCTAACCTACCATGTGCCTTCCACTGTGTGGTGTCGATGACCCCTGGAAGCCACATATGACAACTAATGACCCCCTGAATGCAACCAATAAATGGATCTATAATACTCGCAAGAAACTCAAGGTATGTGGATCCCTCCTGAATACGCCAACCAACTCCACTGGGTTTTCCATCCACCCTCTCAATAATGTGCCAATACATTGTCTAAAGCCCAGACACATACTGGGATACTACCTCAGTTATACCCAGTATCCTCTGCTCATGCATGTCTCCCTCATGACCCTCTCCCCAAGAATAGGCTCAGTGATGACTGAAATTCCACCCCTACAAGTGATCATCTCATTCCCCAACCCGTGGCTATCAACTAGCACACTAACCCAATGCCACTGCTGTGAATTTTCTCCCCTAGTGTGCTGAGTTTCATCCAACTATATTAGGTGAGCCTCACGTACCCCACTTCTCATGCCCGGAGTGCCAAAGGACAAAAAAAAAATCCACCGTTCCCATGAGTGATTGAGAAGAGGGTCAAGCGTTTGAGTCCCCATGGATATTGTCAAGCGTCGCTCATTTTTCTCCTTGTAGATCCTGGGTGAAATACCCCCAAAGGTATGCCTCGTGTCTCCATCCATGAGTCTTCCTAGAGGCAATACTCTAAGACCTCATTTTGCAGCACCATACACCCTCGCATACCACCGATCATCCATGTACTCCTTGATATTACATTGCACATTGCGGCATACCCCTATACTCCATTGGATATCCCCTGCTACTATTGTACCACCCTGTACAGTCCCATTTCTTGTCTGTGTCAAGGCACCAGTCACTCCTCACATGTACTCAATGTGATGTAAGACACTCCTACTCCATAATGCAGTCCAACATACTACGGTACACCACCATGCACCTCCATGTCCACCAGTAGTCCACCGCTCAATGCTATATGCTCCCACACATCCTTGGATGTGATGACCTAGAGTTTTTTCTCTACATGACAAACAACCCCCAATCGGTATCATCACCTCCATTGTCGCATCACTACACCCACCGATGAATGGATCATCACTCGAAACCCTCCCTGAGGGGTTCAAGAAGTGAATCAATTTATGTGACAATAGAGATGCCACCACTGCTTTGCTCCACTGAGACCTTTTTTCCCCACACAGAGGTGAAGAATCATTGGCTCCATACAAGGTATTGTCTGGTGGCCTTCCAATTCCACCTCCTTCGACAAGCTCCTGCTAAGGTATGTTGATCACCCCATGACCCTGCATACACATGGTGTACCAAGACAACCTGTTGGGTTGTATTAATTACTATTGAATGAATAAAAAATACACATAAATTTTCAATCTAGGGACGTCTTTTATTCCAATGACAGTTGCATTGTCTGTGCCAATACACTTAACCAGAAGAAATTCCAATTAAAAGAAATCATTTTTGAAGTAAATGTTGGAAGTAAATCACTCATGCAGAAAAAAAATGATCTATAAGACTGTAATCACACTTCAATTAATCTTCTCTAGCGTGCCACACAACAATTATCCAGCTGGCATCTCTAATCTCATATGTGTAACAACATACAAAATATTGAAATTGAAGCAGATATATTCACAACTGAAACAACAACAACAACACCTATACTGATACACAAATTGAAATACAAGCACATATTCACAACTACCTTAATCACTGCAATCCTTGCTAAGAAGGAGGGCCTTTCCTCCCTAGCAGGGTGCAGGTAGAGAAATAACTTTAACGAAAACTAAATTGAATAACGCATGTAACAACAATGACAAGATAATCTGTATTAATATGAGAAAAATTATAGAGCCAAAATACTATTTTTCTCCGCTAACCTTTCGACCTTTAGGGCCGAGAACTATATAGTGGTTACAACTCAGAAAATCAAGGGATAGATCAATCATGAGAATATTATGATTCTCATGTTGATAGAAATAGAATACATATGGTTATAACCACTTCTTAATAAAAGTCTGACTAGAAAATTATAGATTGCAATCAAAACTGTCCATAGGCTGTTATCTAAAAATATAATGCTAAACAACTTCTACAACTATCGCAATAAAACCACAGTTGTAGCGTAACAGCTAAAGGATAGGTCAGCAACAGGAGTTGATGAGATCTAGTCAGCGATACAACTGTATCAGCAGTTCGCCAGCGGGTCTGTAATAGTAGAGTGTAACAACAGTTTGCCGACAGGTCTATAATAGCAAAGTGTAACAACATCAAGGTGTAAAAAGCTCATTGTAATTAGACATCTTTAACTGCTCCTGTGTACCTTGTGCTCATGATCTTTGGTGCTACAAATGACATCTAGAAAGACAACGCAAAGACCATAGATCTTCTCCAAACGTTCATCCTCAATTAGTCATAAAAAGGCACGATATATCATAATAATTGATGAAATGGCAGAGTGATGAAAATAAGGTGAAACAACACAAGTTAGTATAGAAAGGTAGGAAAAAGAGGCAAAGATAGTCCCATTGGTTATATTCATGAGGCAAAATAGGGAAAACAAATGTAGAAAAAGTGTGCAAAACTAGCACCCAACATCTCCCCCCAACTAAAACACTTGCATGCCCTCATGAAAACTCATCTCTTATGGGAATATATATGGTGCAGGTCAGTGATATCATAAGCACCAACTGTATCTTCTTCTGCAGACTTGTACCCCTGATTGGCCATCAGCTTCCATACCCAGAACTCTGACTCATACTTACTCAATTCATAATTACTATGATAATCCTCAATTGGCAGCCAAATCAAAGGAAACTTGAATCTCAATCCAAGCCACAAAGAACCAAGGCATTGTATGATCTGTTCATACGTTGGTACATGTGTAACAACCACCACAAAATTATGGAATGAGAATGGTTCCCCCTTTAGTAGCTCAGCACTGCTGGCTTCCGTGCAATTCAAGCACCCAGTCAAAGTTTGACTCTTCATAATTGTGAACTGATTGAGGCAGAAGTTCAAAATCCTTCTTATGTAAGTGGCAATTTGTTCCTTTATCCTAGGAGTACTCAACATTCTCTTGAATTCTCGCCTTAACTCGGCAGCCCGTCCTGGTTCTACCCGGACCCATAATGCCATCTTCTACTCATTAGCATCCATAGATTTGATGGCCAAATGCCACTCAATCTAATTCTTCATGAAGGACACGAAAAATAACAACTGAAGATCCTCCATATAGGATAATACTGTCACAATGATCTACATAATCACATGCTCACAAATGATATTGTGTAAGAATAACTCACACAGCAGTCTTTGCTCATCGAAATCGGAGGCACAGAAAACATCTAAAAATGTGCGCGTGGAAGAACATAAATAGGGTCTATCCTCCATAACGGCTTTCATCTGGAATAGGAAGTAACGTTCCCATAGAAAAATAGGATAGGATGGGGAAGGCCGCCTACAACCCAGCAAATTGAGGGCGAGATCATGAAGTTTTTGCTTGTCTATGGTAAGATCCCGAACTTGCTGTTGTAACAACATCAGTTGTTCCTCCTATTTCTTCAAAGCTTACTTCTTCTTATAATTCTCCCATCCTTTCTTTAACTCTTCTTTCATCCATATTTCATGTAAGGTGTCTATTTCTCTATGATGTTCTTTCCGGGAAATCGTCCCCTCTCGAAGGGAGATTGCTTCCTGTTTCCACTTTTGTAATTCATAAATTAACAATATTTTCTCAGAACTCCATCCCAAGATGGGACCCAACGTTCTTATGCATCCAATATCCACATCAATAATGGGTTTAACAGCCTCTGCTAAATGGGGTTGTTCCACCTCTGCTACTGGTTCTTGTGTAACAACAGCTTCCTCAGTGGGTTCTTCTGTGTCAGCCCCTTCGTTTCCACCTAGAGTAGCCTTTGTGTCCATTGTTGTTTCTTCTACAATAGGAGTGGCCTCCACATGTTCTTGTGGGTCGGATTCTAGGTAAATTATTACAGTAGGTTTTTCTTTAATTGCTGGTTTTTGTGTAACACCAGTATCATCAGCAGGTTCTTGTGTAACAGCCTCCTACTGTACTATTTTTGTTTCCATTGGGCTGATTTTTTCTCTACAGACCTTATATCCCACTAATGTTAATTCTTGACAACATGTCGTGCATACAGACACTAGGATTTCCTTCCCCCCAAATAATTTTTTCTTTAATTATTCATTTTCCTTTCTTAAATTTTCAAGTTCTCAAAATAGGACATGAGTTTCATCCTTACTAGTTGAGGAGGGTTTCCTTTCTTCTTCTAATACTTCTGCTTCTGGCTGCTTTCCAGTCATAGGAAAAGTTTCTGCAGGTATGTTGACTTTCACCCTTTTTTTTTTTCCTTCTATCCCCAATTGGTTCATTAGTAGGTTCTTTCCCAATTCTAACTTCAGCAGGTCGAGTTTGGGTTTCCGCTTCTACCTGACTTCCTCCTGAAGTCGTGGTTTGTTTCCCCCAGCTTGTCCTTGGCCTCTTTCGCTTGAATTCTTCCCAATTTTTTCCTTGCTGACCTAGGGCATCCCGCACGATTAATTTGATGAATCTGTGATTGGTCACACATGCTTCTGGGTGTGATATTGTCTTTATTGCTACTGCCATATGCTTCATGTTCCCTAACAAGTAGAATGGAAGATTAATCTTTTCTTGGTGTCGAAGGTGATTAAGTAGAGGAAAGTGATAGTTAAAAACTATTTTGGATCTTCCCTCACAAGTGATATATTTAATTAAACCCAGGGCAACATCTTCCTAAAGCTGAGGAAGTGACGACTTGTCAATTCCTCTCCCTTTCTTCTCCCGTTTTTCTTCTCCTTCTAGGAAGTCTTCTTTCAAGGAGGGGTCATTGATTTTTCTATTAAACCACCTCCATCCCTTTGCTGCAAATGTAGTTACCCAAGCAATTACCTCTTCAGTCACCTCAACTTGCAGACCCCTAACTCAGGTCTGATTTTTGTTCAAATTCTAAGTGAGTTCAATTGCCACTGTCCTGTCTGAGCCTTCTAGCTTGTGGAAATACTCAATCCATACGGCGTCTATGAATATATGGTAGGCTTCTGGAAAATTATACAAGGTGTCCATAGAATCTGGCTCGTGCCTGACCGCTACTCCACCCATCTTGCTGTTTGTTTCTAAATTCGCTTCTTACTGGTCATCCCCACTGTAATATCACTGCACTACTCACTGCTTCTCAGCATCTCTTCTTATCCCAAATTACGAATTTGCAATGATGATACAAGGTTTCAGTCGAGGAGGTTGATGGGAGGTGAAAAATTTTACGGATTACCAAATTTTACCTCACACTAATCTTCATAAATGTCTCATTATGGAAAGTAATGGGTTTTAGTACACATGCTCTTTTCCAACCGGATGTAGTCATCATTGGCATTTTTGTTATTAATTGGGTGCATGCGTATTTTATAGAGGTTTATGACTATGAATTTTTACAATGATTTCAAGACATATCCTCTCCCCTGCCTTAATGGTGATGGCTACCCACAGTCATCACATAAATATCATTACTTTTGCAAATAATCACCAAATCATAAATGATAATGTTACCTTTTGAATGACATACCTGATGTGTCATGGAGGAATATTTCGAATTCGTGGCGTTCTGCTTATAGAACTCATGTTGTTGCATTTGGTTGGCATGATTATTGTTGTTATTGGATGAAACATAATATACAAAGTTCGTGGCTATCGGTTGTTACATGTGTAACAACCAAGACAACCCTTAGATTATTGTTTAAAAAAAACATGATAATCAGAAGAAATTGGTACAAAAAAAAATTAAATGAATACCATCATCCTATAAAATAGATCAAGAAGGGAAGATGATGTTTCGAAAATAAAAATATGGGTGTAACAGCCGCCACAATATTGGTTTTCAGTTATTACCAACTGTATGGTTGTGCCCTAGAAAGGGGTTTTCACAGTTAGATTTATTATTTTTGTTTTATTTTATTTTTATTTATTATTTATTTATTTAAAAAAAAAAATTTAAAACAGGTGTAACAACTGCCACAAAGGTGGTTTTCAACTGCTACACTTATTTTAATTGCAATTTTCAGGCTGCACAGGAGAATGTTCCCCTGCTGTTGTAACATGAAGATTAGAGTTCGCAACAATGTTGACAAATGATTCCTTTGAAGCAGGTTGATGATATAACCTTAGACAATGCCAATTAACTAGTAACGGTGTCTTAGCACTGTTGATGTTGACCAATTGTATAGTCCCATTGTCAAAGACAATGTCCACTTCGTAAGGACCTAGTCATCTAGTGCAGAGCTTGCCTTTGAAATCTTTGAACCTTGAATCATACAAAAGAGCCCAATCTCCTTTCTAGAAATTTTTCTTCTTAATAAACCCATCATGCCATCTAGATCTTTGCTGCTGAATGATCTCTGTCTGTTGAATAGCAGCCAACCATTTCTCTTCCAAATCATTGAGTTGGTTCAGTCTTTGTGTCTGTGCCGTACTCAAATCCAGATCGACTTGCAATGTTGTTATTAATTTCTTTATTTCAAACTCTATGGGGAATAGAGTATTCTTACCATACACCAATTCATATGGTGAGAAGCCTGTAGTATTCCTCCATGTTGTCCTATAATCCCACAGTACCTCTAGAATTTTCTCAGCCCAGTTTCTTCGGTGGCTGGCTACTGTCTTTGTTAAGATTCCCTCAATGACTTTTTTAGTGCTTTCCACTTGATCATTTTCTTGTGGGTGATATGGTGAAGTGATTCTGTGATGAATTCCATACTTTCAACTAGCTTCTTGATTAAATGAGATGTGAACTAAGTCCCCCCATCTATCACTATCTCTCTGAGTATCTTGAAGTGAAAAAAATATCTTCAAACAGGTAGTTTAAAACAACCTGCTCTGTTGCTCTAGTTAGTGTCTTTGCTTCAACCCATTTTGTGACATAATCAGTGCATACCAATATGCATGATTTTTTCTGTGATGAAGGATTAATTGGCCCCACAAATTCTAGGGTCCATTTCTCAAATGGTTCTATCACTATCTGAGGCTGTAATGGCATCTCATCTGATTTCAGAGGCTGGCCCATCCTTTGGTAGCTATCACATCCTTTCACAAACTTCTTCACATCCTGGAATATAGTTGGCCAGTAGTACCCTGTTGAGAGTACTTTATGTCCTATCTTCTTGTCAGCTAAGTTTCCTCCACAAGGTTCCTCATGACAAGCCTTAAAGACCTCAAATACCTCATCTTCTCTAACACATTGCCTAATCTTAAAATCTGGCCTGGTGTGATAGAGATTGCCTTCTATCTAGGAGTAGGTAGCACTCTATTGTATAATATTCCTCCTTTCCTTGGAAGAAACTTGGTGTGGGAATTTTCCTACAGCAAGGTAATTGGTTATATCTACATACCATGGTGAGTGAGTAGAGATGGAAAAAATATATTCATCTGGAAAAGAATCCTCAGTGGCAGTGCAGTCATCACTTATAGTTAATCTAGAAAGAAAATCAGCAACTACATTATCTTTTCCAGGTTTATCTAAAATAGTAATATCAAATTCTTGTAACAGAAATAACCATCTTGTAACTCTACCATTAGTAATAGGTTTGTTCATCAAAAATCGAATTGCAGCATGGTCAGTGTGTACAAATACTTGGTACTCGGGGATGCAGTGCTGAAATTTGTTGATAGCATGAATTACTGCTAAGAATTCCTTCTCAGTAACAGTGTAGTTGAGTTCTGCTGGAGTTAATTTCTTTTTGATGTAATAAATGGCGTAAGGTTTCTTCTCCTCCAGATGCCTGAGAAGAGCACCCACAACTATGTCAGATGCGTCCGTGGAAATATGAAAAGGAAATTCCCAGTTTGGTCCTCGTAAAACAGGTGTTGTTGTTACAAAAAATTTCAACTTTAAAAAGGCTTGCTCACACTTCCCTGTCCACACAAATTCCACATCTCTCATGAGTAATGAAAATAGAGGAGATGAAATCTTTGAAAAGTTCTCTATAAATATCCTACAATATCCTGTATGTCCCAAAAAACTACATACCTCTTTTGGAGTCTTAGGGGTCGGGATTTTCGAGATTACCTCAATTTTTGCAGGATCTACCTTGATTCCATTTTCTGAAATGAAATGTCCCAACACAATTCCCTCGTTCATCATCATGTGGAATTTCTCCATGCTCAGAGAAACATTATTTTTTTCACAACATTCCAACACTTTTTCCAAGTTAGCTAATGTTGTCTCAAAGGCATCCTCGTAGGGTGTAAAATCATCCATAAATATTTCAAGGAAGTCATTCAAAAGTTCAGAAAAAATACCCAATATTGCCCTCTGAAAGGTTGTTGGTGTATTACAGAGGCCAAAGGGAAGGACTATGTATGCAAAAGTACCCCATGGACAAGTGAACGTTGTCTTTTCTTGGTCTTCTTGGGAAATTTTTATTTGATTGTAGCCACTAAACCCATCTAGAAATGAAAATATTTTTTTTCCAAAAAGAGTATGCAAGCCTTGATCAATGAATGATAAAGAAAAATGGTCCTTTTGAGTGGCCTTATTAAGCTCTCTATAGTTAAAACAGACACTCCATTTGTCATTATTTTTCAGAACTATGACAAGCTGAGACACCCACTGGATTTCAGATATGGGATAGATGAAATTAGCATTAAGGAGTTTCTGCAATTCTTATTTCACTATATCCTTAAGTGCGAGGTTCATTCGGCGCTGCAGTTGTCTACCTAGTTTTCAGTACTCTTTAAGGTAAATGCAGTGAGCGCATATGCTATGATGGATTCCTTTCATATCCGTATAGTCCCATGCAAATGCATTTTTGTAGTTTTGTAACAGTTGTATCAACAATATGTTTTTTTCAGAAGTCAGGTTAGGATTGATGTTTAAACATTTCCCAAGTTCTATTTGAACGGGATTGTTGATAGTATGCAGAGTTGTTTCCAAATGTTCAATAATTGCATCATCTACCTCATATTCTTCCCCCAAATCTCTAATGGAGGCAACAGAGAGTGAATTAATAATAAAACCATTAATGATATCATCCTCTATTTCGTCCTTAAAGTGTTGTGCCTTTATGAGCGTGAGAATAGGTAGGGAAATATCATATTCAGGTGCAAATTATTCCCACCAGGGACTACTCAAATCCATATGAGGTTTTGCGGGGGGATAAATATTTAGGTTTTAAGTGGCCTATCCATATGAGATCATAATAGATCTGGACCTACATCTGATATATTCGTCTGCAGTGGCTAGCCACGTTCTTCCCAAGATTAAAGGATGACCCCCCAGGTTGGATTTGGTTTGTAAAATGATAAAATCAACTGGATAACTCCAGGAATCCATAGTGATAATCACATCTTCTATCATTCCCTCAGGCTTGACACGGGACCTATCTGCTAATTCGAGCAATGTGGGTGTAGGTCTAAGTCCATGAAGTCCTAGGGAGATGAAGAGGTCTTTAGTCATGACATTAATAGCTGCCCCTAGATCAATCAAAGTATTGGTTATAGGTTGATTGTCAATATGGATAGTCACTGTAGGGTTTCCTAGGTAATTATATTTAGTCAACAAAGGCTAATCAATCATGAGATGGGAAAATTTTCCCATGGCATGGATAGTAGCAGGGTATTTAGGTTTCCTTCCAGGTCTTTTGATGCATAGATCCCTCACTTTTTTTCCATATATAAGTACTTCCTTAAGAGCATGTAACAGTGGAATTCGTACACACAAATTTTGCAATTCCTTGAGGAATTTGGATTCAAGTTGTGAGACTAGCCCAGTTTCAGTTAATTGTTGAGGGTATGGAGGATTTTGAATGCTAACAACTGAGTCATCTATCACAGATGCACCAACCTTTCTCGGATTGGCTGTTATAGGAACATCATATCCTCTCGAGCTAGATGCTACATATGTAACAACAGGTGTTGTATCAGTTGCTACATGTGTAATAGCTACCTTAGAATTGTCCATATCATTTCTAGGTGATTCACATTCTTCGGTAATAATGGGAGTATGTTCATATATGATTACTTTCCCTGATCGAAGCTAAACCTAGTTAAGTCCAATATGAGTGATAAGATAAGTCTGGAGGGTAACCAGAGCATCCATGCTCTGGGATGCCTTATTATTTGGATTGGGGTTAGGTTGCACTGGTAATTGGGGTCAGAAAAAAGGTATAGGATTTTGAATAGAAGGCAGTTGTAACTATTTCTACAGTATTGGTATTGGACGGGTACTAGACCTTGGCCATTACTTCTCCAGTTCTAACCCCAACAATTGGGTTGTGATGGAGGATATTGCATTGATGGAGGAGACGACCATTGGTTCCATTGTGAAGGGAATTGTGTTGAGGAAGGAGTAGGATACTACCATGGATGTTGTTGACTATTATAAACATTATTCCAAGGATAAAAAGAGGAAAAATATAAAGGCATACCTATATGTCACAGTTGCCATGGTCTCTTTGATCTGATGAAATAAGAAGATTTAACATCCTCGCTTTATTATTGAATTACTTCCTTTATTCTGGGTAGTTCGGGACATTGATTAGTAGAATGCGCCAAATCACAGATGTTGCACAGGCTGACACTATTTAGTCCACATTCTCTTTCCAAAATTTTCTATTTGCATCGAGGACAGAATATTGCTAAGGCTGCTTTAGTTTTTGCTTGTGCTTTATTGATTTGTACCGTAGTGATTTGGGCAAAGAGAGTTCTAAGGAGATCGGTTTTAAAATCCTGAAATAAGTTCTCGATCTTTGCTCTAGTTACTCCTCCACTTGTGGACTTCTGTATCTAGTCTGAAGGATCCTAAACTGAAACTTTCCCTTTGACTGATCCTCTTGAGCTACGCAGGCAACGCTTCATTATTTCATCAAGCAGTTCTTGTGATATGTCTCCTTTTTCCAATAGGTTTAGATGCTCCAGACAATCATCTCTTATACCTCTTAAAATTATTGGCTTTAGAATTTTCGGGTCTAAGTTACTAAACTCAGACCTTTGTAAATTGTAGTGAAATAACTCCATATAGTCTTCCAGGCTTTCCTCCTCCTTCTGTGCAATTTTGAAAATCTCATCCTTCAAATCCCTAGTTCGAAAGTAATCCTGATACTTAAATAGGAAGGCCTCCCTCATGTCATTCCAGGTTCGAATTGTGCCAGCACCCAGTCTCATGAACCATCTTAATGCTGCTCCTTTCATAGTAGAAGGGAATAATTTTAGCTTCTAGGCATATAAAGTGTAGTCATAACCTCTACACAACACATCAAATTCGAATAGAAAGGTATCAGGGTCTTCAACAGCCATCCCTTGAAAATATGGTAGGGATGATAAAGGAATATTTTTCATAGGAGCCTCATTCTATGTTACTACTATTGGGAATTCAAAAGTAACAGAGCTATATGTCTTGACATTCTCATCCCCCATGGATGAATATTCCTGATGGGATAAACTAACCTCAGAGTGTACTGGAGATTGAAAAATAAAAGGATCAGGTTGTTCCAGGCCCAACTGTTTAACAATACTACTAGCGTCCAAATGATGATCAATTAAAAACAATTCCTCAGGTCCTTGATGCTCCCAACTGGTCTCTCTGTGTCCTTCAATTTTCAGATCTTGATCAATGATTCTCCACTTCTGTTTCGAATATGGAGTCTTGGTATCAGGAGTGGATATGTTGTTCGAAGGGTGGTGAGGTCCAGACATGGAACACACCGATGGCCCAAGCTTTGATATGGCAGTTGCTTTCTATGGTCTTGTCTTCCTATTATCTCTGTATGATGTATATTGTTCCTTTTCTACCCTTGAGATGAGATCTCCAAAGAATCTCCTTCTTCCCAAATCTGCACTCTTCTTTTCTTCTTACAACCCATCTTTCCTGTAGTCAGTAGAGTGGGGGGGTGTTTGTAGATGTTGATGTCATCCTACTGGCACACATGGGCCCTATGTGTATTAAGTCACCCTATAAGTGCTTCAGTTTCTATAGCAGTGAGGCTGCTCAATTTCATTAGAGCGATGAGCAGGTTCTTACCTTTCGCCTTACCACCCAATGACTGTATAGCTGAAGACACCCTAAAATAACACCCAAAAATTCAACTTCTAAGTGTCCCACCAAGACATTGGTGAGCCCGCTTAAGTTCGTTAGAGTGATGTGAAAGTTCTTACCTCTCATCTTACCACCCAGAAATTGTGTCACTAGAGATACTCTAAAAAATGAAATGATCATAAATTCACTCTCCTAAGTGTCCCAGCAAGACAATGGTGAGCCCGATCAATTTCATTAGAGCGTTGTGCAAGTTCTTACCTCTTGTCTTACTTCCCGGAAATTGTGTCGTTGGAGACACTCTAAAAACACACAAAATTTACACTTCTAAGAAACAACTATGATTTATTGGATTGTCACTGCCATCCCCAGAAACGACGCAAAAATGTTGGGTTGTATTAATCACTATTGAATGACTTAAAAATACACATAAATTATCAATCCAGGGATGTCTTTTATTACAATGACAGTTGCATTGTCTTTGCTGATACCTTCAACCAGAAGCAATTCCAATTAAAAGAAATCATTGCTGAAGTAAATGCTGGAAGTAAATCACTCATGCAGAACTAAAATGATCTACAAGACTGTAATCACACTTCAATTAATCTGCTCTAGCGCGCCATAAAACAATTATCCAGCTGGTATCTCTAATATCATATGTGTAACATCATACAAAATAATGAAATTGAAGAGGATATATTCACAGTTGAAACAACAACAACAACACCTCTAATGATACACAAACCGAAATACAAACACATATACACAACTACCTTAATCACTACAATCCCTGCTAAGAAGGAGGGCCCTTCCTCCTTAGTAGGGCGCAAGTAGAGAAAGAAATTTAATGGAAACTAAATTGAATAACACATGTAACAGCAATAACAGGATAATCTGTATTAATATGAGCAAAATTACAGAGCCAAAATAATGTTGTTCTCCACTAAATTTTTGACATCTAGGGTCGAGAACTATATAATGGTTACATCTCATAAAATCAAGGGATAGATCAGTCATGAGAATATTATAATTCTCATGCTGATAGAAATATAATACATGTGGTTATAACCACTTCTTAATAAAATTCTGACTAGAAAATTATAGATTACCATCAAAACTGCCCATAGGTTTTTATCCAAAAATACAATGCTAAACAAATTCTATAGCTATGGCAATAAAACCACAGTTGTAGCGTAACAGGTAAAGGACAGGTCAGCAACAGGATTTGATGATATCTAGTCATCGATACAACTGTATCAGCAGTTCGCCAGCAGGTCTGTAACAATAGAGTGTAACAACAGTTTGTCGGTGGGTCTGTAACAACATCAAGGTGTAAAACACTTGTTGTAACCGCGCATCCTTAACTGCTCTTGTGTACCTTGTGCTCAGTATCTTTGGTGCTACAAATGACATCTAGAAAGACAACACAAAGACCATATATCTTCTCCAAACATTCATCCTCAATTAGTCATAAAAAGGCATGATATATCATAATAATCGATGAAATGGCGGAGTAATGAAAATAAGGTGAAACTTCACAAGTTATGATAGAAAGGTAGGAAAAAGAGGAAAATATAGTCCCATTGGTTATAGTCATGAGGCAAAATAGGGAAAAAAAATGTAGAAAAAGTGTGCAAAATTGGCACCCAACACAACCCAAGGAGCTTTCCCATAATTTGGTTGGCCACTAGAGTTGACCGAAACTCTCCTAGCGAATGTGCATGCTCAACTACTAGGAAAAATGTACCCTCCAAAACAAATTCCACCGACTTGCCTAGGAAACAATAGGTAGTCCCACTGGGATCCCAATATCATTAATGGGTTCCTTTATTCCCAGTGCCTAGAAACTCCTACTGTACTACACCCGGGTCCACCACCATCTCCATAACCCACTCCATTAGGTACCAACTCAAAATCTCTCTCCATCCAACCTTAACATGCGGGTGTTGCACCATGTGTAACTTCAATCGTCCCATCCCGCTATCCAGGTCAACACATGAGATCTGACTAGGTGGCTTTTTCTCTCTCTCCCTCTAATGGGAAGAGGTGACCCAATAGTGATGCTAGCCCCGTCTATGTATGCCTGAAGGGGGCTTCTCTGACACTCCAATGTGCCCTATAGATGTATCATTAAGGAATCCAGTCGTTCCCCAATGTGGACTAGCTTGGCCGTTGATTCGACACAAACCACTCTCATGCTCTCCATTTCCTCATTTTGCAACAAAATAGCCTCTCTTATTGATGTGGCCTCCCCTTTCAAGGCTATAAGGTCGGTCTGAAGCTGTTGTCACTGTTGTGTGCGAGCATCACCCAATACCTCTATATCTCCTAGCTCCTCATCAAAGGTCAATACATCTCCTGGCACCTCACCCATTTTTCGTGTGTTGCTACCACCCGAAGCCTCGTACACTACCCCGGTCATAACCTCAATGGATGACACTACTAGGGTAGGCTCTACTCTCTCTTCTACGATGTCAACCAATATGGTCAAGGAAGTCTCCAACATGGGTGACCCCTGCATCATACTCGGTGTATCCACATGCTCCCCATGATCCTGTATGCCCTCATCCTCCAAGAGTGAGGTAGCAATTTTGATGGATTCCCCCTCTGTTACTTGATTAAGCTGGAAAAAGGTATCCAAATTTTCCACCCGATCCCGAGCTGTGCACTCAATGGATCCATCGTACTTGGGAAAAGGTATCCTCCCAATGGTATGCTACAAATCTGAGTTTTTCATGCTATACCCCCCACTATTCTTTCCTTTATCATCCTTCTCAAGCTTGAAGTAATCTCTAAAGGACAATGCTTCTTTGAATTTTCCCCCCATGGACTGCCATTCTTGGAAATAATATACCATGGGTATATGATCATGTCACCTACCTTTCTCACTCGGTACTAATGGTAGAAATGTAGGCATCGTGGTCCTAGTTGGCCTACTGAAGGTTAGAGAGTGTGTGGATAGTAAAGGGTGGTCACACTGTTGTGAGACCCTTGAAGTCTCCCCAAATAGGAATTCATGATGGATGATCTTATCCCTATTTTGTTGCTTGAGTTCTTCCAACATTCACTTTTTCCCTTTGGCCAAATCATTTAGCGCCTTTAAGATGCTACCAAATGTCGCTTCCCCTTTGCTCCTTGACTCTCCCATATTTTCCACCTCTACCTCCTTAAGTGGGTAATGTTATGCCTACCCTCTTTATTCATAGAAAAATATCCCCATGGCTGAGCCAAGAACGAAGCATTGATACCAATGTAATATCCCAAATGGGGATTAACAGTAATAAAAGTGCCAATAGACAATTAACTACAAAAAAAATTAAAAAACCACTAAAACACACAAAGTGGAGCCAAAATCATTGCTGAGCCATTTTATTAATATATTGGGAAATAGTTCATTTTAGGTGCTGGAAGGTTTGCACCTAGACCTACTCAAGGCAAGCTTAAAGAATAACTCAAATCCAAGCAAAAAATTTGGCTGAAAGTGCCTCTACGTGGCTCAGTCTCTACATTTCCTAGCCCAAAAATGTTGTTGTTGGCTGACTTCAGGTTGCTGGTTGGGATGGTTCCTCTGCTCATAAAATTTTGGGCTTTTAACCCCAAACTCTACTCACCAAACCCACAAAAATCCGCGAAGGAATTGGCCAGATGTTGACCCCAGAATTTTTGTCCAATTTATTCTAGCTCCTTTAGCTTATGGCTGCATTATGATCTCTGTTTGAAGCCTCAAACCTGCCCAATAAATTTTGCTGAAATAATATTGGCTTCTCCTCAACACCTAGAAAAACCCAGAAAGGGTTTTCCCAAAGCTTGACTTCAAAATTTGGCCCTCTTGTGCTTGGCTCACTGCGTTGTTGCATAAATAAAACCTTTGGATGAATTTGTTGGAAAATGCCTTCAAAGAGCTACCAAAACCTCTAGTAGGAGGTGGCTAACCTCCCCTCCAAATCTCATGTTGAAACTTCGCTGCTCTCCACACTCCCGACACCCACATCGAACTAAACTGCACAATCACTATGAAATTTACTCTACCTCAGTGTAGTCCTGAAGGGGCTACACTCTTCTTATTGTTTCTTCTATGTAATTCCCTCGTCAAAATGAAGAAATAATCTCCTGAGTGGGCACTCAAAGTCCCCCGATGTAGAGGTTGAGATCTCTGTTAGTATGAATCTTTCGTCGGAAAAAGACCACTTTAGCTACGCATAACAAATAGCCCTAACATCAATTATGGCTGCCAATATCTTTAAATTTGAAGTTAGTTGATCCAAATAATGCTGCACAAATCCAGATCTAAGAATAAAAGACATTAAGCAGTGAAAATGAAATGTTGCTCCATGCATCCAATAGACAAGACAAGAACAATATATTTGAAAGAATTTTTATATTAAAGGGGCACCTGAGAGGAAAACAAGAAAGGTGTTTCCAATTATCCTCAATGGGATGGGTTCTTGAAATTCCTCAACATTTCAGATCTAAAACTTCTCTCTCTTGTTGGTGTAGAAAACCCAGACAAACATAGAACTCAAAGGGAGCTCACAAAGCAGAAAATGGAGAATGTGACAATGATAATGGCTGAAAGTCAGACCAAGAGTGTAGATCCAGAGTGATCTAATGCAATCAAAGGTGACAAATGAATGTGAAAACTCTTCTATTATAACAAAATATTAGGGTATTCTAGAACTTGGTGCATGAATAAAATATTATTAACCAAATTCTAGAACCACCCTTTAGGAATATTTTATTATATTTGCTGGAGGGAGAAGGTATTTAACTTGGGTCAAAT
This sequence comes from Pinus albicaulis, assembly GCA_034641835.2. Taxonomy (NCBI): domain Eukaryota; kingdom Viridiplantae; phylum Streptophyta; class Pinopsida; order Pinales; family Pinaceae; genus Pinus; species Pinus albicaulis. Next base: position 558,716,595 of record CM076584.1, read on the forward strand.
CCCTTTATTTGTAAATAATAAATAAATAAATGATTTATTTATTATTTTAAGGAAGTGGTTGAATGAGAATTAAATAAATAATAATTCATTTAATTATTTATAAATGATTTAGTCATATTTAACAAGGAATATTATTTAAATAAGATTTAAATAACTATTCCTAGAAAATAATAAGATAAATAAGGATTTATCTAATTAATTTCCTTGTTTTGGGTTAAATATAACTTGGAATAATAATTAAATTATTGTTTAATTGATTATTCCATGAGGAAAATCAAACAAATAAAGATTTGTTTAATATTTCCTTTTGGGGTTTCCTATTTGGACCATAAACAACTTAATAAATGTGTTTATTTAAGTTATTTTACATAGCGAAAGCAATTTTACTTAGGGTAAAATTGGTCTTACATGGTGTATTTGGGTCCATCTAATGATAATAAGTTAGATGACCAAAAAATGGTGTAACAATCTCCACTTGAATATCTCATGTGCTAAAAAAACACTGCAGACTTGGCTCTCTGGCTCAACCGTGCTTGAGTCAAATGACCAAGAAAATAAGATGAATGCATGTGTTAGGGTCCTATAATAATAGGGTTCATAATCTTTGAATTGACTATGATTAGTCTTGTAAATATGTACATACCTTGCTTTCTACAAGTTGTTTTCCCATATTTTGAAAATAATAAAAAATGAAAAGAGGGTAAAAGTCCTAAAAGAAATATCAAAGGACTTGAAAAAAAAAGATCAAAAAGAATAAAAAATGGACCCCAAAAGAAAAAAGAGATAATAATAATACATGAAAGTGAGCAAGTCAAAATGCCACTACTATTTACTTTTACTGCAAAAATAATGATTATGTGTAGCTTGTCCAAATGCCATGATCCATGATCAGTTAAAAAAGTTTAATCTTAACTTTTCATGCTTTGAATTTCATGTTTTAGATAAAGAATAAAGATATATCAAACAGTTTAAACTTGACAAATCAGTAGATAATTAGAGAATAAATGAGGACCTCAACAGTTTAATCTGAGCCCTCAGATGAAAAAAGGTTAGAATTAGATAGTTCATGCTTTAAAAAAGAAAAATGGATTTAGGGTTGCAAGCTTAAATGCACCCATGCAAATGAAGTAAAAAATGTTAGAATAATGATGGGTAGGTAGAAAGCAATTGTGCAAGGCATGTAACAAAGCATCATCTGGAAAATTACTAGTTTCCCTTTCCCCACAATGATCCAGTATTTAAAACCTTCAGTTAAAAAGGCTCAGAGAATTTCTCTGACTTCCGTTGGGACTGGACCCAAGGCTTACTAACTGATTAGTAAAAATACTTTATTCCCTTCATGAAAACCCATTTCCTCATCATATTCACCCTCTTCCAAAAATATAATCCCTTTTCCTAAGTTAAAATACTTTTTTACTTAGGAAAAATAAATTCCCCTCTTAATTAATTTCATTTCATCCAAAAACACTCAAAAACCCATAAAATACAACGTATCCTAAGTTTAACTGTAAATGTTTAATGGTACAATAATTTATGCTTAAAAAGGTTTATTTTTACACTTTACTTAGTTTATTTTTTGTATTTTCATTCATTACATTTCATTTCATATTAATTTTTAACATAATGTATTAAATCCTTTTAAATTACCCTTCCCGTATATATATTAATTAATTTTATTTAAACATTCCAAAAACCCATTATTTTAACGTTAACCTATGGTCTATATTACCCATGTGTTAAATAAAATCTCACCCATATCTCCATAGGTTAAAAACATATAATATTACGCTCTGCCTATCATATTTATGTATTTGATTCACGTTAAAAACATTCATTTTAAACGTTAAACTAACCGGCCGCATAATAAAATTTTCGAGCTCCATGCCCACATACCGAGCAACTCCCTTGTTTCATCTCCATCGTTCGCACATATACCCCCAGATCCGACGACCCAAATACAATATCGAAAATCTAAAAGCACGAACATTGATCAATTTCATTTTTGCGAAACAGGCAGTTTTGTTCCTTTATCTCTCCTCCACGCAGCGATATATGATTGGATCGCATTCGATCCAAGAAAACCACTTACAACCCTCCACCCGTGCAATAACCACCAATGGTATTTCCGCCTCCGGCACCAAAACCACCCTCTGCTCTGATATGACTGCATTCAATGCTTACCCTATTAAACCTAAAATGTTAAAAAACTTCATATTACGCACAGAAAAGCCCTTTTTGCATTCTATTTGTGTTTATCCATATCCGACCAAGAAACAAAGCCCTCCACCCAATATTTTCGCCCAAGGAACCAAAAAGCCATTGGAATTACTGCCAAGACCAGTGAAAACATCCAACTTGCTTCCAAAAGACTTCCACAACCAACAGAAACCGGTCCAGCACCACTGAAACCCATTTAAAAGACCAAATACCTGCACAAACAGGTATTCTTCATAGAAAAACAACCTGCTTGTCATTTGAAAAATATTTTTTTGAAGAAATTAAGCCTAGTGAAGCCCTTTTACCCACATAAATACCTGTAGTTGCCTGCAAAGAACAAATTCTCTGTAAAAACTCTGATAAACCCCAATTTAGATAATGCATATATTTTTTTAAGCAAAATTCAATATATTTAACCTTTTCAGACATTAAAAAGAATTTGAATTTATCCAGAAACCCTTTGGAAATAATCCCAATATTTATGTGCCCAATTTGAACCATTTTCAGTTCAGTTTATCCAAAAAAGTAGAGAAACCCTTGTTTTATCGTTTCTTGAACCTGTAAGAGTTTGAAGATCAAGTCTAAATCCAAATTTGAAGATTTAAACCCAAGAAAAAGCCATTTTGTGCCTATTTTTATTAAGAAACCTCTGTTAATGTAAAAAACACTTCTGTAAACAATTCAATCTTATAGAAGAGTTCAAAAAGCCAAAATACAGAATTTCAAGCACACAGAAGGTCTAAAAATGTCAAAATCAAACCCAGCAATGACTTCCAAAACCACAATTGTTGTAAACCCTCTACAACCCCTTGTTGTAAGCATTGAACATACACCCTTGGCTGATGTGGATTACAAAATAGTTGATCCAGTGATAGAATTTGAAATTTTATAACTCCAATGATTGAGTCTTGAAAAATCATTAGATCGGGGAGATGAAGTCCAGATTTGGGAGTCAAATCTACCGAAGTATGTAGTTCCACTCACTCATCAATGTCCAAAAGTCATCAGGCTATGTCAATCCTATTATTCCCCTGAACAAAGAGCCATGGTTAATTCCAATAAAGAAATATTGTTTACCATTACTACAGATTCCATTAACCTGATGCTACAGCTCAAACTAGATCCCAATGCAGTTCCCTTATCCAAAAAAGCACTCACAAAGGTTTACATTGGTCTGGAATTTCCTAAAAGGTTTCAAATTTCCAAAATTTCATACCTGCTTATGTTGAAATCCCAAAACTAAACCCTCCTTATTCTACTTAAAAGGTATGTCATATCCATGTTGTCCTTTATCCTAGGGTATTTTACAGATGAGCATATATACGAGTCAATCCTAGTTTTTCTATCTACCTTTGTACCATGACAACCTCCTTCTATCATTTACAATTATGCTGAATACATAGCTGATAATATCCATGATTAGCTTGTCAAATTGCCAACTGAAGGAGTATTTAGGTATACTTCCTTTCTTTTTCACATGTTCTTATATTTCCAAGAAGACAAGTTCCCAATAACACTTCAAAATTTGGATGTACAAGGAAATCCATTATCAGTCATATTTTGGACATATTTGATTAGAAAAGAATACACAGAGTTTAGTTATGCAGAGTTTACAAATTCCTTTATTCACCCTTTGATAAAAATGTTGACAAACAGTGTACAACCAAGAGTCAATGATGAGATGAAAGTTCTACAGCTATCAGAGCAAACTAGAACTAGAGATTGGTACTTATATGAAAACCATACAGAAATCAGAGTTTTTGGGTCAAATATTTTACCCAATAAACTACCTAAGTATGTGCCAATGAGATTTTTTGCCTTGGAGTACATCAGGAAAATCCTAAATTCAGATTCTATCAACTTCTTGGCATCCAAAAAGAAGACCCAATTTAAGTTGAAAAATTAGATAGGACCTTTCATTTGTAATCACAGAGACACAGGAATAGAGGCAAAAAACAGTTGCTGGAGTACAAATTTGAATTTATCTTCTTATGGAATTATGATCCTCAGGGAATTCTCAGCAAAATGAGGGTTAAATGCAAATTGACCCCTTATATTCAAGATAAAAGGCCAGAAATTGAACAATTTTCTAAACAAATAGAGTGGCTAGAAAATACCTTGATTGAAGTAGTTAAACAGGGTGATACTAGTCACACCTTGAAAACTATGAATCAAGAAGATAAAGCTTCCAAAAGAGTCAGAGAAGAAGGTACCTACACTATTGAAACAACCACTTAGACTAGGTTTAAACTCAGATATAATAAAAAGCCTAAGCTCAATCCAGTTGATAAAGAAAAAGAGACCATAGAAGTGGAAGATACAGATGTTCCAAAGACAAACACAGATGCTGCTACAATCATTATAAATGAGCCAGCCACACAGATTCTAAATGAAGAGCATCTTGATAATTCAAATACACAAGTAATAGAGAAGAAACAAAGTATGGAGGCATCCTCCTCACAACCAACAGAGGATAAACATATTGACATCATTGAGAAATATAGTAGATAAAGGCTAAGAATGAAGAAATCAAGAATGATATTTATTCTTAGTATTTAAAACAAACACCATGATCTAGAATAGACTTTTGTCTGCTTTTTATTATTCAAACAAGAAGTTGACAATGTCATTGCTTCAACCAACAGTTAAGACTCCCAAAATAGTGACAGATTACAAAAAATTTGACCTTGAATTGCCTACAAAAATTATTCATGCATTAGATCAAATTGAATTTCATAGAAAAACTTCTGAGATGATTTATTCTACCATTACTACAAAGGAAATGAGTGTCCAAAAGCTCCAGAATACAATAATAAATATGAGAGATCAAATGAAGGTTGAAAAGGCTTCCTAATATGTTAAAGATCTTAGGATTAAGTCTTTAGAAGAATTGGTTATTCAAGTAGGATATCATCGTGCCAACGTAAAGGCTGCAGAAGAATTGGTGAAGAAAAAGAATGTTGATATTGCAGCACTTAGAAAAAAACTCAAGCTTCCACCAACAGAACATCCTCAAGCCAAGGAAATTGTGCAAGGGGAAAGCCAAAAAGATGATATGATGAACTTGATTTTACAGTTGATATCACAGATAAAAGAGATGGAAATCCAAATGGACAAGCTTGTCCATGAAAGAGAAACTGTAAAATCACAGGAAGTTCTTATAGTAATTCCCATGGCAATTACAGTTGTGCCTTCAACTCTGGCAGAAGAGTTGGCACCAAAAGTACCACTGGACACAACAGTATTAGTGACATCTTCTACTACCTCGGCTACAGAATCATCCACATAAATAGTGCAGTAGTCTGATGAAGCTAATAAACTCATCAAAGCTATGGAAGAAATGAAACTTCAAACCAATGAAATCAATAGGTTGAAGAAGATGATTGAAAATCTGGAAGACACTAAAAAGCTAGACCAAATCAATGCCAAAACTCAGGAACAAAGGGCTAATAGGTTAAACGTTTAGTTGAAGAATCTATAGAATGATTTAACCTTGAAAGAGCCAATGTCCTATGTGAAGAATCAACTATGGAGTAAAATCATTGAATCCATCAATGATGTTTGGCCATCAATACAGGTAATATATGAGCAAAATGATTTACTAAAAGCAGCACAAGAAGAGATTCAAAAAACAAAGTAGGAACTAGGTGCCAGACCTGAACAGGCCCTAGAACTAATCAAGTTTCTCAACAACAAGAACATGTAAGAATTAGAGGAGATAGAAATTACTGATAGAACAGAGACAATCCTTGAAATAAGAAAAGTAATTTCAAAGAAGAATTTGATGAAGCAACTATAAGAAAAATGTGAAAACATGAACATAGCTATAACCAAATTCATAATTAAATTTTAGATTTTGAAGCAAAGAGGTTTTCCAAACATCCTTGTTATTAATGATAAACTCATGCCACAAGAGGACTACAACAAGAAGATAAGAGATCATGAAAAAGTGCAGGTAGAAAAAATAGAAGGACAAGGAATTCCTACAGGAAAGGTTTTACATAAAAGTTTTGAAGACTTGTTTTATCTACAACATGAGATAAAACACCTATTTGTTATCAAACCAACATTTTCTAGGTACACTGAGGCAAATGAGAACTTTAGGAAGTTGAAAAAGATCAAAATTCCTAATGAAGAATCTTGGGTATCACTAAATAAATTACTGTAAAAGTCAAATCGCAGAGATGAGGATAAAAACAGTTTGTTGATTTTACATAGTCAAAACAGAGAATTACAGCAGTAAGGAAGTTAAACAGTGGTTAAATTGTATAAATGATTAAATAGTATCAGATGAAAGAGTATCATATAAGAATATAATATTTCAAAACATATTTGAAATACCTTGTGCCAACGTTGAAGACAGCAAAGCAACCAGCTAAACCCAATCCAAAACATCACTTCTATTTTATTTGGATAAATAGGACTGCTTGCTAAGTTGTTAAGCATCTATCACTATTTTGTTGTAAAAGATATTTTATTTCCTTAGAAAAATCCTATGAGTATTCTAGGATATTTTGTAAACATTTTTGTATATATACTTCATCTTTTGAAGTATTATTGTGGAATAAATTGCTAAATATTTCTATAGTCAATATTTCTGTACCTAAAGGCTTTTTGTAGCAAGTTCAAGTAGCAGACTAGATCAAATCATCTAGCATCATATTTCAAGATTCATGTGATGAGCCATTGAAGTGAAGTACTTTCTACTATCATTGTTTATCTTCTCATGTTTTACATGCATCCATATATGTGTTCTAAATTTGAATGATGAACTAGGAATACTATTACAAGATTTGTTAAAAGCACCCTGTCTTTAACTAGTTATCATTTCTATGCTTTTTGTTGATTTCCAGAGTAGGGAACCCTTAATTTCTCCCCCTTTCAAATGACATTTTTCTACTCCTTCCTTATCCGGAACAAAGAATCCTTGATTTCTCTTTATCCTGGTCAAACCACTTCACCAATCAGTCTTCAAAGATCTTCAATGACTTGTCTATCTTGCCCTAAAAATATTTGACTTTTTGACCTTGATCCTAGTCTTATCTTCTTGACATTTGACTCCTTAGCCCAATTGACAAACAAATCTATCACTATCCATCTTATTAAGTGATTTTTTCTCACCAAACCAAACCAAACCAATTTGCACATCATAACTAGCCTAATATCATATAATTAAAACGAAGTTAAATATTATAGAGAGAGCCCTCTCTGAACCCTAGGAAGGCTAGATCCTAGAGTTTAAAATTTGGTCTATGGTTACCTATAATTTTCTTGGACTTTAAATCAAAATCTCATAACTTAAGAATTATTAGAGTGATAACATACTGGCGACCATAATGGGTATCTAACCAATCCTCAGTATTAAAATAGATCTTAAAGGAAATCATTTTTATCATCCTTTTGCCTTAAGACTGTTTTAAAAGTTGTGAGTATAAAAAAAATTAATTCTGGTTTCTAGAAAAATCTACTATACCAGGTCAAACTCGGATCCTAAACCTGTTGTTATAGTAGAAAATCTAGACAGAATTGGAAAAAATAATAAACAAGTAGAATATTTAGGTGCTAAATTTTCCTTAGTTAGAATAAATTCATTGCCAAAAGAGTTAGTGAGTATACAAGACATAGAGTTTGACCTAAATTTTGAAATTCTTTATTCAGAAATAAATCAGAAAGTGACTTAAATAGTGCTGTTATAGATCCTATTTTTATTTCATTTCTTGAAACAAAGCAGGAAAATGTTTCAGTAGATTTTGAATCAAAGATATTTGAAGCTCATAATAAACTTGAAGAAATAAATGCTACTATTCTTAAGGAAATAGATGAAGCTATTGAATTAGCTAAATTATTAGCCTATACATCAAAGCCTTTTATTTCTCATTTAGATACCAACCTAATAAAATCTGTAGGTTCATCTTTTTTTACCATTGCATTATCTATAATTTCCACCACAATCCAATCAACAGATCCATTTATCCCTATACAACCCTTCCAAACTAGAATACTATTTCCATCTACTCCCACATCAACTCCATTCACTAGTTTATCTTCTGCAAATTCAAACACATCATTCTCATTTCCAAGCAGTTCTTCATATATCCCAGTTTCATTTTCTAGCACCCCAACTTCATCCTTTAGTTCATCCACCACTTTTTCTAATATATCATCTTATATTCCAGTTTCATCAACCACTTCATTAATCTCATTAGCTAGTACCTCCAGTTCTACCCCAAGCACTTCTCATCTACCTCCTAGCCAAGCTAAAATTAAAGCTATGGCTATTAGGTATGCTCCCTTGGTCCTTATAGCTCAGTTACATGACATGACTCAAGATTACTAGATTAAATTACCTCAATTTGATGCTACCACACATTAGACTTCCCAACAACACATTAATAAGATGACAGATTATTTTGAGCTTCATGAAATAGATAATTCTGATGTGTAAATGAGACTCTTTTCTCAAACATTAACAGGAGAAGTTAAAAAATGATTTAAATGTCTTGATACTGGTAGTATAGATGATTTAGTAGCATTTCATAGATTATTTTCGAATAAATGGGAAAAGTAGAAAAATCCACTCCAAATATTATATGAATTTTATGCCATGAAAAGAGCTCCTAATGAAATAATCCAAGACCACTGCACTAGATACAACAGTGTTTATAATTCAATCACAGCTAATCTCAAACCCACTACTGACTCTGTCCTACTCAAATTCCCTCATGGATTTGATACAGACATGTCCTATCAACTGAGGGAGAGAAATGTTAAAACTTTAGAAAGAATGCAAACAAATGTTGTTAATGTAGAAGTAAATATTTTGGCTAGAAAATCTAGATTAAGGAATGAGTGGAGAGTAACCATAAAAGAAGAGACTTCTAGTTTAGATGGAAAAATAGATCAATTAGATAAAACTTTAGAGAGAATGATGGATATATTAGACAATCTAGAAATAATACCTCAATGGGATAATCAACAACAAATTAGGAATCCTAACTTCAGAAAAAATTCAAACTCAAGAAAATCTATAGAATCAGCCCCTAATCAGAAAATAAGACCCCCATTTCAAGAGAACTATGCTGAAAGTTCTCAACACAATGTTGATGATGAAGACACCATAAATCTAATGGGTATAAACTATGATAACACTATCTTTCTCTCTCAGGAAGACCAAGAGTTATTTGAAATGCAACAACTTCAATTAGATTCAGGTGAATCATTTGACTATAAACAAGGTTATGATTTTGCTATAAATGAAGTACATAAACAATATAACCTTAGAAGTAAGAGAAAAACTGAGCCTTCTACTAAGAAAACTACACAAACAGAAAATAAGAAAACAGTAGAGGCTCCCACTACAAAATTTCTACAAATTCTCCCTAGGGAAAATAAGCAAAACTCTAATTCATCCCAAAATATATCCAGCCCTAAAATTTCACCTAGTCCCAAGATTTTTGATATAAAAGATGAATTTTTCCAAACATCAACAGATTCACAAAAATATGTTGCTATTAAAACACCTAATTCTACTAAAACAACAAACTTAGACTCCAAAACATCCACTGTTGATCCAAAATCAGCAAATCCAAAAGTTGTCACTGCCAAAATAGCTTCTGATAATTCAAAATCTGAAAAACATCTACTACTTCTCAAACCATTCCTGAAAAGAAAACTAAGAGCAGTAAAATACGAGAAACTCAAACAGAAAATGAAAATGTAATTGTTGAAAAACAAGACAAACCTACTCAAACTACAGTTACTAAAGAGGATTTAAATCAGCTTATTAAATCACAACCTTCATTCAATATACAAGATGAAATTGCGAAATTAAAAATACCAATTCCTTTCACAGAATTGGTAAAACATGATTTGCATAAAACAACTATCACTAAAACCTTAAACATGAATGATGGAAAAGACTCAATAAACTTAAATGATGATCAACCAGAATTGATTTTTGGTCCTGATGTTAATGGAAAATAACAAGATGGAGCAGTTCCACCATTTTACATTAGCTTAATTGTTCATGACCAAATATTACACAATGCAATGTTAGATTCAGGGGCTTCACACAGTCTAATTCCCAAAGCAATAATGGAAACCCTGAACTTAGACATCACAAGGCCTTACAAAGATCTCTTTTCATTTGATTCAAGCAAATTTAAATGGTTAGGTTTAATTAAATATTTGTGTGTCACATTAGTTCAATATCTTGGTAAAAGTATACTCATGGACATTGTAGTAGCTGATATCCCAACCAAGTATGAAATGTTATTATCTCGCTCATGGGGAGCAAAATTACAGGGATCTCTACAATTGGACATGTCATATGCAACCATATCATTTTTTGTCAAACCAAAAAAACTCTATAGGGAAACATTGATGAAATATATGGTGAGTAGTGCAGAAATATCAATAAATTACCCAATTTACACTACACCTACTAACCTATATTCATTCATGTTATATAACTCTGAAATTGATAATGAAATCAAAACTAAACTAAAAGACAAAAAGAAAACACGAGACAATGAAATTTTTTTTCATGAATCATTATGGCACTTAGATTTTGATGGCTCAGTCAATAAACTAGGAGCAGGAGCAGGAGTTTGGATAGCTAATATGGAAAATAATCATGCAGAAGGCCATGCCTTTAGACTGAATTTTAAATGCACCATCAATATGGCCGAGTATGAAGCCCTCATTTTAGGACTCTAGATTATCAGAAACTTAGGAGGTAAAAGATATCAATTATGGGAGATTCAAATTTGATTGTAAAATAGATAAATGGAGAATATTTTGTTTATAATCCTAGATTAGGCCAATATAGAGAAATTGTGTTAGATTTGATAGATGAACTGTTGGAATGTAATTTTTCTACAATACCAAGAAAGCAAAACATACAAGCACACTCCTTAGCAAATTTTTCTAGTACCTGTAATCTTCCCTTTCAGCCCAATCATAAGTATACTGCATAAGTTAAACACAAACCAATAATTCTAGATAACCTCAAATATTGGCAAATTTTCTCACAAGTTCAGTAGATTTACCATTTTATGAATAATGAAGGTGAATCTCAGAATTGTAAAATAGACACTGACTGTACATTAGATTAGGATTTCAATAGTGAAATTGATTTGAATAATATAGATGTAAATAATGTAAAGTTTGTAAGACCCACTAAATTTAGTCAATCAGATATAGATAACTTAGAGAGTACAAATTAATGAGACAATTGATGATGAATCTGATATATTAAATCTCAAAGTTAATTTCTTACCAAAAGGCTTAACCTCTTTAGAAGATTTATTTGACTCAAATGATGTTTCTAGAAAACCCAAAATGGGGCCACTTAGATCTGATATTGAGGAATGTAACATAGGCACTGAGTTAAAACCTAAGATGATCAAACTTTGCAAAGATTTACCTCAGCAAGAAAAAGAAACATATATTGCTCTTTTCAAGGAATTTCAAGATGTTTTTGCTTGGAGTTATGAGGACCTAAAATCCTATGACACCAATATAATACAACATAAAATCCCTATAAAAGAAGACCAAAAGCCTTTTAAAAAAAGTTAAGAAGGATCAACCTTGTTTTGATGCCTTTGATTGAAAAAGAGGTTAAAAAAATGTACGATGCACTAAAAATTGCACCAATCAGATATTCTGATTGGGTTTCTAATCTAGTTCCAACTAGAAAAAAGACAGGAGAAATTAGATTATGTGTTGATTTTAGGAATCTAAACAAAGTATCCTTAAAAGATAATTATCCTTTACCAAAGATGGATCACATTTTACAAAGGGTAGTTGGTTCTTCTAGGATTTCACTTTTAGATGGATTTTTAGGATACAACCAAATTTTAGTCCAACCAGAGGATCAAGCCAAAACAACTTTTACTACTCCTTGGGGCACTTTTATGTATGTAAAAATGCCTTTTGGTTTAATGAATGCAGGGGCTACCTTTCAAAGAGCTATGGATATAGCCTTTGCAAAGGAAATTCATGAATTCTTAGTGATTTACTTAGATGACATTACTATATTTTCTAAGACTGATTATGAACACTTGGATCATCTTAGACAAGTCTTTGTTAAATGCATAAAATTTGGCATCTCTTTAAACCCTAAGAAAACCTTATTTGGATTAGAAGAAGGTAAGTTACTAGGACACATAATATCTAAGGAAGGAATTAGAATAGACCCTGCTAGAATAGAAGCAAATCTTAACATTAGTCCTCCTAGGAACATAAAAGAGTTACAAGCTTTTCTAGGTAAAATTAACTTTTTAAGAAGATTCATCTCCAATTTAGCTTAAATAATTAGAGAAATCAATAATATGCTGAAAAAATATTTGGTTCTTAAATGGAATATTGAGGCCAAACAATCATTTGAATCTATCAAATAGGCTTTAACCAAAACCCCAATCCTTATAAGTCCTGGCTTTAAAAAATATTTCATCATTTTCTCCTTTGATTCAGAACACAGCATTGTTGCAGTTTTACTGCAGAAAAATGACCATGGTTATGAGAAACCCATATCTTTATTTAGAAAAACACATAGATATGCACTTTGAAGTAGAATATCATGGAGAAACAAGCCCTAGATTTGGTAAAGGCCATTAAATATTTCAGAGTGTACATTCTTTACTCACACATCATTGCCTATGTTCCAAATGCAGTAGTAAAAGACATTATAACTCAGGATGGTCCTGATGGTAGAGAAGCAAGTGGATTGCGACATATTTTGGAATATGACATAGAGATAAAACCCACTAAACTTATAAAAGGTCAAGGTTTAGCCAAACTCATGGCTGAATCAAATTGTCATGCCCTAGACATAAATTTTATTGCCCAAGTAGATGATCAGGAAGAGATGGCGACTCCAGAGATCAGTGAAGCCTTTTCAGACTCACCATGGTATGCAGATATCATATTTGTATTACTAAACTTACAATCGCCTCCTGGATTATCAAGAACAAAAGCTAAATTCTTAAAGCTTAAGGCAGTAAGATTTTGTATATTAGAAAATGTACTTTTTTAGAAAGATCATAGTGGAATTTTACTGAATTGTTTTCTAAAATAAGAAGCTAAAAAATGTTTTAGAAGAATTTCATCCAGGTGACTATGGAGGACATCTTTACTGGAAAACTACTGTAGACAAAATTCTGAGAGTTGGTTTTTACTAGCCTACTTTGTTTGCAAATGTAAAAATGTATGTGACCTCCTGCCACAAGTGTCAAATATTTGAGGGAAAGAAAAATCTCTTACCAATGCCCTTAAAACCTATCTCAATAGAAATGTCATTTAAACAATGGGGTCTTGACTTCATTGGTGAAATTCACCCTCCATCATCAGCCCAACACAAGTGAATTTTGACGGCCACTGATTATTTTACTAAGTGGATTGAAGCCATACCCTCTAGGAAAGCCATTGAAACTGTCATTATCTCCTTTTCAGAAAGAAACATACTTTCAATATTTGAATGTCCCCAAAAATATTATTACTGACAATGAAACTGCATTCAAACCTAAAAAGATGATTGAATTTTTCCATAAATATCACATTACCGTAGACCAGTCTACTGCATATTACCCTCAAGGTAATGGCCTTGCTAAATTTTCCAATCAGAGCCTTGTAAACATCATAAAGAAATTACTAGAAGATAACAAAAAGACTTGGAACAAGAAGTTTCAATGCCTTATGGGCAGATAGACTTACCACCAAAACATTTATTAGTACATCTCCTTACCAACTTGTTTTTGGAATGGATGTTGTTTTTCCATCTTCCTTAGGAGTACCAGTAATGAAGATAATCCAAGAATTAAAAGTTGAGACAAATGAAATTCAAGCAAGGATTATCCAAACCATTCACTTACAACAAACAAGAGAAGAGGTTTCTCTTAAGTCTCAAGTTATCCAAGATAAGATAAAGAAATTTTTTGACAAAAAAGAGTAAATAAGATGATTTATACATTGGAGACAAAGTGTTAAAATGGGATTCAAGGAGAGAAGAAAAAGGTAAACATGGAAAATTTGATTTTCTATGGAAAGGACCTTATGTTATTTATGGTTACAGAGGTAATAATGCTTTCTTTCTAAAAGAAATGGATGGATCAGATCTGCTAGGTGGACCAGTCAATGGAAAAATGTTGAAGCACTACTACTCCTCAGAGATAACCAATAGTTAGTTTAGTTTACTTTGTCCATTTTATATAAAAATTGAAGATTTTAGATTGGATTAGATGTTTTCCTAAAAAATTTGAAGCCCGAAGAGAGGGCCCTAAGCTTCAGAGGTAAAATGTCATAAGTATGAACAATTGCAGAGATCAAAATAACACTTACAATGTCAGCTCAGTCAAAATTCAAAGGCTACTAGTCTCAAAGTTCTTGACATTTCACCGGGAAATGCCATCCCCATGTGGAGCCACTATTAGGGTCCTATAATAACAGGGTTCATAATTTTTGAATTGACTATGATTAGTCTTGTAAATATGTACATACCTTACTTTTTGCAAATTTTTTTCCCATATTTTGAAAATAATAAAAAATGAAAAGACGGTAAAAGTCCTAAAAGAAATATCAAAAGACTTGAAAAGAAAAAATAAAAATGGACCCCAAAATAAAAAAGAGATGAGAATAAGACATGAAAGTGAGCAAGTCAAAATTCCACTACTATTTACTTTTACTGCAAAAATAATGATTATGTGCAGCTTGTCCAAATGCCATGATCCATGATCAGTTAAAAAGTTTAATCTTAATTTTTCATGCTTTGAATTTCATGTTTTAGATAAAGAATAAAGATATGTCAAATAGTTTAAACTTGACAAATCAGTAGATAATTAGAGAATAAATGAGGAGCTCAACATTTAATCTGAGCCCTCGGATGAAATAAGGTTAGAACTAGATAGTTCATGCTTTAAAAAAGAAAAATGGATTAAGGGTTGCAAGCTTAAATGCACCCATGCAAATGAAGTAAAAAAGGTTAGAATAATGATGGGTAGGTAGAAAGAAATTGTGCAAGGCATGTCATAAAGCATCATCTGGAAAATTAATAATTTGTCTTCCCCCACAATGATCCAGTATTTAAAACCTTCAGTTAAAAAGGTTCAGATCATTTCCTTGACTTCTGTTGGGACTAGACCCAAGGCTTGATGACTGATTGGTAAAAATACTTGATTCCCTTCATGAAAACCCATTTCCTCAACATATTCACCCTCTTCCAAAAATATGATCCCTTTTCCTAAGTTAAAATAATTTTTTACTTAGGAAAAGTAAATTCCCCTCTTAATTAATTTCATTTCATCCAAAAACACTCAAAAACCCATAAAATACAATTTATCCCAAGTTTAAGTGTAAATGTGTAATGGTACAATCAATTGAGCTTAAAAGGGTTTATTTTTACACTTTACTTAGTTTATTTTTTGTATTTTCATTCATTACATTTCATTTCATATTAATTTTTAACATAATGTATTAAATCCTTTTAAATTACCCTTCCTATATATATATATAAATTCATTTTATTTAAATATTCCAAAAACCCATTATTTTAACGTTAACCTATGATCTATATTACCCATGTGTTAAATAAAACCCCGCCCATATCCCCATAGGTTAAAAACATATAATATTACGCTCCACCTATCAAATTAATGTATTTGATTCACTTTAAAAAAATTCGTTTTAAATGTTAAACTAACCCACCGCATAATAAAAATTCTAGGCCCCATACCCACATACTGAGCAACTTCCTTGTTTCATCTTCGTCGTTCGCACATATACCCCTAGATCCGAGGACCCAAATACGATATCACAAATCTAAAAGTGTGAACGTTGATCAATTTCATATTTTCGAAAGGGGCAGTTTTGTGACTTTATCTCTCCTCCACGTGGTGATATATGATTGGATCACATTCGATCCAAGAAAACCACTTACAACCCTCCCCCCGTGCGATAACCACCAATGGTATTTCTGCCTCTGGTGCCAAAACCACCCTCCGCTCTAATATGACCGCATTCAATGCTTACCCTGTTACACCTAAAATGTTAAAAAATTTCATATTACACGCAGAAAAGCCATTTTTGCATTATATTTGCGTTTATCCATCTCCGATCGAGAAACAAAGCCCTGCATACCATTTTTTCGCCCGAGGAACTAGAAATCCATTGGAATTACTGCCAAAACTAGTGAAAATATCCATCTTGCTTCCAAAAGACTTCCATAGCCATTAGAACCCTGTCTGGCGCTGCTGAAACCTATTTAAAAGACCAAATACCTACAAAAAAAGGTATTCTTTGTAGAAAAAAAACCTACTTGTCATTTGAAAAAGAGTTTTTTGAAGATTTTAAGCCTACTAAAGCCCATTTACCTACAGAAATACTAGTAGTTGCTAGCAAAGAACAAATTCTCTGTCAAAACTCTGAGAAACCCTAGTTTGGATAATGCATATGGTTTTTTAAGAAAAATTGAATATATTTAACCTTTTCAGACCTTAAAAAGACTTCAAATTTATCCAAAAACCCTTTGCAAATCATCCCAATCTTTCTGTTCGCAATTTGAACCATTTTCAATTCAGTTTATCCAAAAAAGAAAATAAACCCTTGTTTTATCATTTCTTGAACCTATAAGAGTTTGAAGATCAATTCTAAAGCCAAATTTGAATATTTAAACCCAATAAAAAGCCATTTTGTGCGTATTTTTATTTAAGAAACCTATGTTAAAGTGAAAAACACTTTTGTAAATAATTCAATCTTACAGAAAAGATAAAAAAGCCAAAATACAGAATTTGAAGCACCCAGAAGGTCTAAAAATGTCAAAATCAAACGCAGCAATGACTTCCAAAACCACAATTGTTGTAAACCCTCTACAACCCCCTGTTGTAGACATTGAACATACACCCTTGGCTGATGTGGATTACAAAATAGCTAATCCAGTGATAGAATTTAATATTTTAGAACTCCAGTGTTGGAGTCTTGAAAAATAATTAGATCAGGGAGATGAAGTCCAGATTCGGGAGTCAAATCTACCCAAGTATGTAGTTCCACTCACTCATCAATGTCCAGAAGTCATTAGGCTATGTCAATCCTATTATTCCCCTAAACAAAGAGCCATGGTTAATTCCAATAAAGAAATATTGTTTACCATTACTACAAAGTCCATTAACTTGATGCTACAGCTCAAATAAGATCCCAATGCAGTTCCCTTATCCATAGAAGCACTCACAAAGATTTACATTGGTCTGGACTTTCCTAAAAGGTTTCAGATTTTCCAAAATTTCATGCATGCCTATGTTGAAATCCCAAAACTAAACCCTCCTTATTCTACTTCAAAATTTCCTGAAGGTAGGCATGGCATATCCATGTTGTCCTTTATCCTAGGGCATTTTACAGATGAGCATATATATGAATCAATCCTAGGTTTTCCATCTACCTTTGTACCGGGACAACTTCCTTCTATCATTTACAATTATGTTGAATACAGGGCTGATAATATCCATGATCAGCTTGTCAAATTTCCAACTGAAGGAGTATTTAGGTATAATTCCTTTCTTTTTCACATGTTCTTATATTTCCAAGCAGATAAGTTCCCAATAAAACTTCAAAAGTTGGATGTAGAGAGAAATCCATTATTAGTCATCTTTTGGACATCTTTGATCAGAAAAGAGTCCACGAAGTTAAGTTATGCAGAGTTTATAGATTCCTTTATTCACCATTTGATAAACATTTTGAAAAACAATGTACAACCAAGACTCAATGATGAGATAAATAAATTTCTACAGTTATCAGAGAAAACTTTAACTGGAGATTGGTACTTATATCAGAACCATACAAAAATCAGATTCTTTAGGTCAAATATTTTACCCTATAAAATACCTAAGTATGTGTCAATGAGAGTTTTAGCCTTGGAGTACATCAGGTAAATCCTAAATTCAAATTCTATCAACTTCTTGGCAGCCAAAAAGAAGACCCAATTTAAGTTGAAAAATCGGATAGGACCCTTCATTTGTAATCACAAAGATCTAGGAATAGAGGCAGCAAAACAGTTGTTGGAGTACAAATTTGAATTTAGCTTCTTATGGAATTATGATCCTCATGGAATTCTTAGCAAAATGAGGGTTAAATGCAAACTGACCCCTTATATTCATGATAAAAGGCCATAAATTGAACAATTTTCTAATCAAACAGAGTGGCTAGAAAATACCTAGATTGAAGCAGTTAAACAAGGTGATACTAGTCACACCTTGAAAACTGTGAATCAAGAAGATAAATCTGCCAAAAGTGTCACAAAAGAAGGTACCTACACTACTAAAACAACCATTGAGACTAGGTTTAAACGCAGATATAATAAAAAGCCTAATCTCAATCTCGTTGATAAAGAAAAAGAGACTCTAGAAATGGAAGACACAGATGTTCCAAAGACAAACACAGATGTTGCTACAGTCATTATAAATGAGCCAGCCACAGAGATTCTAAATGAAAAGCATCCTGATAATTCAAATACATAGGTAATATAGAAGTAGCAGAGTATGGAGGCATCCTCCTCACAGCCAATAGAGGATAAATATATTTACATCAGGGAGAAATATAAGCAGATAAAGGTTAAGAATGAAGAAATCAAGAATGAGATTTATTCTCAGTATTTAAAACAAACACCAGGGATACAGAATAGACTTTTGTCTGCTTTTGATTATTCAAACAAGAAGTTTATTATGTCAGTGCTTCAACCAAAAATTAAGACTCCCAAAATGGTGGCAGATTACAAAAAAATTGACCTTAAAGTGCCTACAAAAAGTATCCATGCATTAGATCAAATCGAGTTTCACAGACAAACTTATGAGATGCTATATTCTACCATTACTACAAATGGAATGAGTGTCCACAAGCTCTAGAATACAATAATAAATATGAGAGATAAAATGAAGGTTGAAAAGGCTTCCTCATATGCTAAAGATCTTAGGATTAAGTCTTTAGAAGAATTGGTTATTCAAGTAGGATATCATCCTGCCAATGTAAAGGTTGTAGAAGAATTGGTGAAGAAAAATAATGTTGATATTGCAGCACTTAGAAAACAACTCAAGCTTCCACCAACAGAACATCCACAAGCCAAGGAAATTGTGCAAGGGGAAAGCCAAAAAGATGATATGATGAACTTGATTTTACAGCTGACAGTGCAGATAAAAGAGATGGAAATCCACATCAACAGTGCAGCAGTCTGATAAAGCTAATAAACTCATCAAATCTATGGAAGAAATGACACTTCAAACCAATGAAATCAATAGGTCACAAGAATATGATTGAAAATATGGAAGACACTAAAAAGCTAGACCAAATCAATGCCAAAACTCAGGAACAAAGGGCTAATAGATTAAATGTTGAGTTGAAAGATCTACAAAAGGATTTAATCTTGAAAGAGTCAATGTCCTATGTGAAGAATCCACTATGGATTAAAATCATTGAATCCATCAATGATGTTTGGCCATCAATACAGGTAATATATGAGCAAAGAGATTCAGAAAACAAAGTAGGAACTAGGTGCCAAACCTGAACAGGCCCTAGAACTAATCAAGTTTCTCAACAGTAAGAACAGGCAAGAATTAGAGGAGATATAAATTACTGATAGAACAGAGACAATCCTTGAAATAAGAAAAGTAATTTCAAATAAGAATTTGATGAAGCAACTAGAAGAAAAATGTGAAAACATGAACATAGCTATAACCAAATTCATGGTTAAATTTGATATTATGAGGCAAATAGGTTTGCCAAACATCCTTGTTATTAATGATAAACTCATGCCACAAGATGACTACAACAAGAAGATAAGAGATCATGCAAAAGAGCAGGTAGACAAAACAGAAGGACAAGGAATTCCTACAGGAAAGGTTTTACATAAAAAATTTGAAGAATTGTTTTATTGGCAGCATGAGATAAAACACCTATTTGTTATAAAACCAACATTTTCTAGGTACACTAAGGCAGATGAGAACTTTAGGAAGCTAAAAAAGATCAAAATTCCTGATGAAGAATCGTGGGAATCACTCATTGAATTACTGTAAAAGTCAAATTGTAGAGAAGAGGATAAAAACAGTTTGTTGATTTTACACACTCAAAACAGAAAATTACAGCAGTAAGGCAGTTAAATAGTGGTTAAAGTGTATAAGTGATTAAATAGTATCATATGAAAGAGTATCAGGTAAGAAGATAATATTTCAAAATAGATTAGAAATATCTTGTGTCAGCGTGGAAGACAGCAAAGCAGCCAGCTAAAACCAATCCAAAACAACACTTCTATTTTATTTGGATAAATAGGACAACTTGCTAAGTTGTTAAGCAGTTGTCACTATTTTGTTGTAAAATATATTTTATTTCCTTAGAAAAACCCTATGAGCATTCTAGGATATTTTTTAAACTTTTTTGTATACATACTTCATCTTTTGAAGTATTATTGTGGAATAAATTGCTAAATATTTCTATAGTCAATATTTCTGTACCTTAAGGCTTTTTGTAGCAAGTTCAAGTAGCAGACTAGATCAAATCATCTAGCATCATATTTCAGGATTCATGTGATGAGCCATTGAAGTGAAGTACTTTCTACTGTCATTGTTTATCTTCTTATGTTTTACATGTATCCATATATGTGTTCTAAATTTGAATGATGAACTAGGAATATTATTACAGGATTTTTTAAAAGCACCCTGTCTTTAACTACTTATCATTTATATGTTTTCTGTTGATTTCCAAAGTAGGGAACCCTTAATTGTTCCCTCTTTCAAATGACTTCTTTCTACTCCTTCCTTATCTGGATCAAAGAATCCTTGATTTATCTTTATCTCGATCAAACCACTTCACCAAACAGTCTTCCAAGATCTTCAATGACTTGTCTATCTTGCCCTGAAAATATTTGACTTTTTGACATTGATCTTAGTCCTGCCTGCTTGAAATTTGACTCCTTAGCCCAATGGACAAACATATCTATCACTATCCATGTCATTAAGTGTTTTTTTCTCACCAAACCAAACCAAAACAAACCAATTTGCACATCATAACTAGCCTAATATCATATAATTAAAACAAAGTTAAATCTTATAGAGAGAGCCCTCTCTGAACCCTAGGAAGGCTCGATCCTAGAGTTTAAAAATTTTTTTGTGGTTACCTCTAATTTTCTTGGACTTTAAATCAAAATATCACAACTTAAGAATTATTAGAGTGATAACAACATGAATGCCCAAATGAGCATTCCCTTCTTCCTTTTATCCATTGAGGCCTAATGTATGCCTTGGGTCCCACCTTGTTCTGTGTTGACTCTCCTTGCCCAATCATGTGCTGCCTTCCTCTAGCCAATCACACATTGTCCTTTTCGTGCCTCTTCTATGCTGCCACCTATGGCCAAATTGACCCCACCACTAGAGCCAAAATTTTCCCTTAGGGACTTTAGGAAAATACTTTATTTGGATTAATATTAATTGTTGGTCCACTACCCACTTTATTTCTGCCCAACATTAGGAAATGCCAAAATAAATTAAAATTAAAATTCCAATTAGCTGACTACTAATTTGGAATATTGCACACAAACAACATAGATTCTAAATCTTCTTCTCAACTCTATCTCTGAATTTTGCACACAAATATTTGATATAACTCTGCAAAAAATATGTGAGCAGTTGTTGCAATATATACTTACTCTCAATGCCCTCACAATTTCATGCTCTCACACTCTAAAGACAACCAACCAAATAGCCTCCCAACCTTCTTCTATTTATCATTTTCTGAGACAATTAACTTAGTAAATTCTACAGGTTATGGACCACTCAACATTTCTTTTTGCACACTTCATATTTGGTTGAGATAGGATTATTGACCAAATCAACCATTAAATCCACTAGAATTTTGATATGTTCAACCTTGATCATCTTATAGAGGCTCTAAAACCTTTTCTGACCATATGCCAAAATGTTATGATCATAAGCTTTGCCACAATACAAAAATTAGTTGAAATGTGTGAGGAATATGGAGAAAAACTTGTGAAGAGGCTCGGTCGCACGCACAACATGGGCTAAACTCGACTAGTTGCATGCACATGATTACTTCCCATCGACTAGAGTTTTTTAGTCGCATTGATGGCCCATCATCTATGTCACTAGGGCATAGGATGGTCAAAATCATTTTTCCTCAGCTCATTATCTATCCAAAATTCTTCCAGAACTTGAAAAGCCTCTATAGGACCTTTGGAAGTGATTAACACCTCTACAATACTTCACCAAGTCACTACCACATCAATATCATCGTCATAAGTTAAAATAGGTTGAATTGGATGCCAAGAAACAACCATACCATCAGCTAAGCCATCAAACTACTCCACTACAACTCTGCCATGAGTATGCATCTCAAGAACAAGTCAAACATCCTCCAACACATGTACAACCATCTCAATAATTCATTAACACTTTTAGATATTCTCCAAGTCCAATGCATAACATCATCAACATGAGAGACCTAATTCGGGACATCGGGACCTAATCAACAAGGTTCCTCAACTCTAACTCATGTAGCAGCCACCAACACCTATATGCAGCAATATGGTAAAGAAGATCATCACATCTCAAGCTATTCCAAGCTAGTAGGAAATACAAGGACCATCTACACATCATCCATATAGAAGCCACCTATAGCCACACATACACATGCATAACCAACTCACCTGCAACCCAAGCAACCAATTTGATGCCAATTCCAACCAAAAATGCATCTGCAACACTACAACACACATCAATGCCAACAAAAATGTGCGTGATCACTGCTGACAAAGAGTTTTCAACATTGCCACTATCAAGTGGGCTTGACTTGTCTTATAAAGTGTGCTTATGAAGACATCAAGGGTTGGGCATGTGAAAGCATGTAGTTCAATACTTAGGATTCCTAAAGGAAGACTTGAACACTTAGACAACAAGACTGAGCATGTCATTATTGACTTGAAATGAAAGATGGCATGATCATAAGGAGGCTCCAAAATTTGGTGGTATGAAATATTTTGAAGGGGGTTGTAGTAGCTACAACACTTTGTGATTCAATGGAAGAACTCCAACTTCTCTATTTAGGTATAACCCTGAGCATGTGGTCTAGCCTTCTAGAAATATTGTTTCATTCTATTGATCACCCTAGCTTCCTTAATTATCTTGCTTAAAGATGTATTCCCTTCTATTCCTCTTTTCGACTTAATAAACTTCACAAGACTCGTCAAAATTTAGTTGTTTCGATTAGGGCGTAAGAGTATACGAGTTCCATGACCTTAAGATATCGAAATTTTTAGTATCATATTTGATGTTGCTCCACTACCAGCATGTCTTTTATTACCCTAGTGGATTTACTTCGAGGAATCACAAGCATTGTTTCACCACCAAAGATCCTTTTTAATACCTTGACGAAGTTACTTGCTTCACCTCTTTGCGCAGGAAGCCTTTCTCTTCTTGTACCCTTTATTTATTTTCTTAACTTCACGCTCATTGTTAGATCTAAGACTTTTGTGATCCATAATGTAGATGAATATCTTTCGGATTAATGACATCATAAATTTTATCTTCACTCTTTAACCTAATAATTTCATATTATATTTAATTAAAATTATTATTTTTAAATAATTATTTCATTTTATTAAATAATAATAATAATATATATATATATATATAATTTTTAACCCTTTTTATTTAAAAATTTTATCTTCACTTTTTAACCCAATAATTTTCTATTATATTTAATTATTTTTTTATTTATAAAAATATTTTATTTTTAAATAATTAATTAATTTTATTAATTAATAATATTTATTAACAAATTAAATAATAATAATAATAATAATATTTTTTCCTAGTAACTAATTTACTAACTTAAATAACTTCTAGTTTTAACGGCTAGTTCTCAATGGCTAATTTTTAACTGCTAGTTCTCAACTGCTATTTCCGGGGAATGATGCATCCCCGCTATTTTTTCATTAAGATCGATTAGCTTCTCCACCTTGTCTTGAGGATGAACCATATTAGTTGGTTTAAAACATCAAACAAATCCTAATGATGTGATTAATCTGAAAGACATTCATCTTCATGCTCATTGTCATTTTATTATCATTTATCTCACCAAAGGAAAAAGAGGGATCCTGACTTATTTTACGAGCAAGGGTGGTTCATGGGGGCTTCACTCAATGAACCTCTAACATAGCATGTACATTCATGGCATACTAAAACATACCCTTAATTTGACTACATATTGGAAAAAACCTCTAAAAATCACATTATTTAACCCCCTACCAATACGAACCCAATACACATTTCCAATTAAAAAAAAACTCTACTTTTACTAGAAATTGTAAGTATCCATTTTTTCATTAGCTTTTTGTATACCCCTTTATATTTTTTCATTAACTTTAAGCTCCAATTTTTATACCTTCCAATATAAAAACCCTTTACCCCCTATTATATGCTCAATATATTAGGTCATTTTTTCCTCAATATATATCCCCCAATATGAGTGCACATGGTATGGTATTTCTCCCCAATGAATCCCCCATTGGGTGGTTGTTCCTTGTTTTGCAAAGTCTCTTATGTATATATCTCTCAAATTAGTATACTTGCTTATGTTTTTCCTCCTTTCCCTTCTCTACTAGACAGAGTTGACATGTCAAAACAATCAATATAAAATCCAATTCAAAGAAATATCATCCCATTATAGATATGAGCATCGTAGATTCACTTGAGCTTTCACTTAGGACGAAGAATATTTTCTGTACATGCATCATTGACCTTAAAATATATTTAGGCTCAAACAAATAAGTATGCCAAAGGTAATCCAAGTGTTGCTAGTTGTAATAATTTCCATTTTGACTTTTCCCACATTACCATAGAGCCAAATAGGATAGATTTCATACATGGTATTATTAAAAACAAAACACAAGCAAAGACACAGAAGAAAGGGACATAACATAAAAGACAAAAAATAAGAAAGAAAAGTAAAGACTAGTAAAGGACATGCAGAGAAAAAATATCAAATGAGAAAGAAGAAGTAGGAAAAGTGCTAAAATGCAATGCAAAAATAAATAGATTGCAACTATACCTAAACCCTAATCTATTTAACTAGAAGGTCGAGATTATGTAAAGTCAAATTTCCACTGTTGCCCCAAGAATTGATTTTGACCTGCGAGCAGAAAGATATAAGTGATTAGCAACAATACAAGGCAATGCAAAAAAATAAAGATGTCTATCTGAATATCTAACACAAAAGGTTGAAGGTCTTTTCTATTGAAATAAAGGTGTGCCATAAATTCTTCCTTTAACTAGTCTGTAGGTTTACCTCATTGGATAGGGTGATGAACATACAAACTCTAAAAGCATCCCTCACATGTGCACTCATCCATGTTTTTATTCTTATAAAACATTAGTTAAGATTGAAAATTATTATTAACAACATAGATTGCTAAATAAGATCTATTAGAAAATTATATATTATGGAGCAATGCAACACATGAAATATGCGGAAAATAAAAGCACACAAAACACATAAAACTAGAGAGACACAGATATATGTGGTTCACCCAGTTTGGGCTATGTCCACCTCGAACAACCAATCCTTCCTTTCTATTATCCAGCAAAAATGAAGAGACAAAACCTACAGCAGATCTGTTGTAATATCCTCTGTTCTTTCTCACAGTCTCCCTCTCTATTTCTTGCTCTTAGAATACACATATGATACACAGCCGCAATACAATGCCCTCACAAAAGTGAGGGGTTGCCTTCTAGGGAAAAAACCCTAAACTAAACATAGCTTCTACTGTCAGATCATTTTCCTAATGAACGGCCCAGATTGACTAGAAATTACTATACTTTTACAAGGAAATTTTACATCTATTTTTAGCTTCGGGGGTGCTGCCCCCGAAACCCCCGCCAGGGGGGGCTCCGAAAAGCGTTGTTGCCCCACCTGGACCCCCCACAACAGCGATTAATTACAGGCGGTGTTGCCGCCCCTTTTAAGGTACAGGGGTCCAATGTTGTGATGCAAAGTAAACAAGATAATCAGGCTCCACACCCAACAAGATCCTCTATCCAATGAATGATTCAATCATCATATTCAAAACAACCCTTTTGAAAAACCTAAAAATCTTGGTAAAATGAACTTTCAATCGACTTAATCGAATTATAAAGAGGATCTTGCAAGGATAAATTTGATCTGAACTTCTTCAGAAAATTTGTCAAGATTGTAAGGATTTTACATAACCATCAACGGAAACTGAAGTGCCTCCGCTTATTGACAAGCATCTGAGTAGTGAAATGATGAATCACAAGAATTTATGGCCTTGATGAGATCAACAAATGTAAAACAACTATCATAAGATACACCGGTGGGAAAATTATTATTTGAAAGATAGTTGGTAAGGCCAGTATTATGATCAAATTAGTGGATTGGCATATAAGATTCTTGATTCTCTATTAGTTCCCCTTGTATTTGGCTATGCACTAAACTAACAACATGAAGGATTAGGAGATTAGAAACAAATTTTGGCATTGTAAATCCAAGAAACCAATTAGGATATCAGGCTAAAAAACTATTAGAAGCATATTTCAAATAACATCTAACATTCATATCAATGTGAGAAATTAGTTTTTAAACACACATGCCTTGTTGTGCTAGATGATTCAAGCATTGAATGATTCTCAAGATGATTTATTGTGCCAAAAAAAATGATTAAATTCATAAGATACACTAGAGAGATAAGAAAATCATATTCATAGAATAATATAATAGGGTTAATCTTTTAGCTAGTCATAATATGAAAGGCAAGTTTCAAATTTATGTAGATCCATAAGAGATGAGTACTCCAACCTTAGGTTTAACACAAGGGATTTTCATGATGATGAATTAGCCAAACAAGAATATTATATATGGTGAGAAACTATATATTGAGGAATAAGAGAAATAACTCAAAAATGTTAAAAATCCTTCAAGAGTGAGCTTACATTCAGTGAAACAATACTAAGAAAAAAATTATGTGAGAAAATTATAATATGACCTAGTTCAGAGATCTAATCAAGATTGCGATAATCAAACATAAATGTAAACTGAAGTTGAAGTGACTTGATGTCCAGATAAGTTCCATAATTTTCAAATGTTGAATTATTAAATTTTGAAAGTAAGGTTAGGTCAATATTTGTGTGAATACAACTATCATCAACTATTTCAGCAAGATCATTAGGAATCAGATGGAAGTAATTGGAATCAACATTTTCATCAAATGTTTCAATGTCACCAAATAGATCACCTCAGTCACAATATTATTCAGGATTCATAACCGAAGATGCACATATCAAAGGGTCTCTTGAAAAACTTGAGAAAATGAATTAATCCCATCTAGGACCAGAGATTGAAAACTATAAGAAAGATGAGTGACCTTACTGCCTTGTGTCAACTTTGAATCTTTTTCACTAGATTTTGGGTATGAATAATATGGGATATTTTCAACATCATTCGATTCATTAAATGCATCGCGACACAAAGGGTAGCAATTTGAGGAAGGAAATTTGGTAAGAAATTCTTCCTTTATCATGTCAGATTCTATATCTGAGCATTTGAAATCCAATTCTTCTTCAGAAATCAAGATATCAACATATGTACACTGATACTTATCACTATCTAAATCAAAGGAGTCATTGGTGACAGGATGATGATCGTCTGACCATTTTATTTTATTAAAAATATTGATTTCATTTTACTAGAACCGGGGTCACAATATTCCCTGGTATGATGTACCAATTATACCTCACACCATTTTGGATAGGAGCCCCATTCAGAATAAAGGGCCAACTAGCATTTACACTTTGATATTTTATTTGGATATAATTAAAACATAAGAGAGCATGCATATACTTTTAGATCAGCAAGTTAGTCCCCTGAAACATACAAGTGAAATGTATAAAAGGTTCTTCCACAAACGGAGTAGAAAGAGTGAGCATTTAAAAGAAAGGTAAGAGTAACATTCTAGTAAAGACACATGGGATCATAATGAGAATCATTATTTCATCTGAAAAATAGTTCATAAAGTAACAAGGATCATGAAAGCAAGTAAGACACAACATTCAAATATATGTGTACTAAAGATAAAAAAATAGTTAATTTTCCTTAATATATATGAGCAAACATATATCATAAAAATTAAAAGAGTAGTCTTACAACATCCATGCTACATTCATGAAAGTGCACCGTCTCTAGAAGCTTCGAATATTAAGTGAAAGTTCCAATATATATAATTACAATGATGAATCACTAGCCCAATAGTGGAACATTGAGCCACTATTTTCTCCTCCAAAGAATGATATTCTCTCCTATACTAAGTTGGAGAAGCCAAGGTGAAAATTCCATTATTTGAGGCATGGGGGATTATTTATAACAAATGGGGTGACCTTTCACCTCTCATGTTACTTTTGACCTCCCTCGTGACTCGTGAACTCCCACACAACTTTTGAGCTCCTACATGACACTTGGACTTCCTAGTAACTCTTCACATTCCATGTGTGAACCTTGGGCTTCCATTAATTTTTACATTTTCCAATTTTTGAAATTATATAATAAAATTTCATGAATAATTTGGAAAAAATACATGGGACAGAACAATGCTATTTTGTTAACACTTTGAAGAGATACAATTTGGTGATTGTGACATGATGCTTCATTATAATGTATCAATTCCAAGTTCTTCTCTTTGTTTCTATGTCTTCAATGATTCATAATAGATCTTTCTTATACTTCATCTTCTCCCTCCAAATGGTTTTCTTATAGTATTAGAGCCTTATAAGTCTTCATGAGTCAACATCCATCTATTGTAGTCCAATATTACTTTATCTCCTACATGATAGCATCTTCATATCTCATATCAACCAATGTATTCTTAAAAATTATCCTTAATGACATCCTTGAGCATCATTTTTATATGTTAGGATGGTAGCACCTGCAAATGATGTTCACTCATGAGAAGACAATATAATCTCTAAATCACCTATTCTATATTTTTTTCTCATGTAAGATGATGACTGTGATGGGACAATGTGCAAGTGTTGAGAGACAACACTTCTTTGGCACAATGCATAGGTTCATGGGGAAACAGATGAGGGTATATCCACAGGGATTTCACAATGTGAAATGGAAAGAGAGAGAGAGAGAGAGAGAGAGGAAAGACTTGGGCGCATCAGGAAAGTCTAGGTGAAAGTGGCTAATAGCTTGAGTACTAAAGCTTCCCAATGCACAATGACTGAGAGGGAGCCTCATATTTGAGTGCAGGTTGCCACTGCAAGGGTCAAAGGATGACCCTACTATCCACTAGAATTGCATAATGTGAAATGAAGGGAAGGCTCACAAAGGCTTTGTGTAGAGGAAACATATAGGAGGAAAGGGTGACAAGCTTGGGCACTGTGACCGTGTAATGTGTGATGATTGAGGAGGAGGCTCTATAAATTCCGCAAGTTACCACTATAGCGGTCAAGAGATGGCCCTAGTGTCCACTAGGAATGCATAATGCACAATATAAGGTAAACAATGTAAACTTTGAATGGGAACAGAAACGAGTACCCATTTTTTTGAGGTAGCAAAAAAGTAATCCGGTTTTGAAAAGTTTGTATCCAGAATACACTTTGTTTTTTGGGAGCATGTTTTTGACACTTTAAATATTCTTATGTATCAAGTTTTTTTTTTTTTTTAAACGTTAGTGATTTTCATGTTGATTTAAAAAGTGTTGATGTAGCATCGACCCTTTTTCTTAGAGGGCTTATTTTTGACACTTTAAATTTTCTATTGTGTTAAGTGTCAATATATTTTTTTAAATGTTGATGATTTTCATGCATATTTTGAAAAACATCACATTTATTTTTTTAAAGACATTTTTGACATTTTAAATATTCTTATGTCCTAGGTATACACATTTTTTTTTTAAATGTTGATTATTTAACAAATTTTCAAGTTGCCTTATTTCTCTTAGTGCTTTTCGTCCTAAGATATTAGTTTTTCAAGGGTTTTTCTAACATATATTTTTTGTTTTTCTTTGCAATGTTTTTTTATAACAAAATTTTAAATTTGTTCTGCAAAATAAAAAAAGTAACATTAATATATATATATATATATATATACACACACACACACACATTAAAAATGTTAAAAAAACAAAATTTCCAAAAAAAAATAAAAATAAAAATAAAAACAAAACATAAATAAAAAAACTATAAAAAAAATAACTAAAAATTAAAAAAATATATTTCAAAACACACATAATTAAAATATATATATATATATATATATATATATATATATATATATATATATATATATATATATATATATAGATCTATTTTACATAATTAAAAAAAACCATAATTTTTTTTTTTTAAACCTTAAATTTAAATTAAAAATACAAACAAATTATAATAAAAATTTAAAACATATAATTTTTTTTTAAATAAATAATTAAAAAATAAATCATAGTTTAAAATTAAATTAAAAATTGTAAAAAAAAAATTAATTTAAGTTAATTTTGTTTTTTCATATTTTTTATGCTTCATTTGTTTTT
Source organism: Pinus albicaulis (assembly GCA_034641835.2). NCBI lineage: Eukaryota > Viridiplantae > Streptophyta > Pinopsida > Pinales > Pinaceae > Pinus > Pinus albicaulis. Next base: position 558,747,397 of record CM076584.1, read on the forward strand.
TTTTTAATTTCATATATATTTTTATATTTGTATTTTTTTTGCCATGTTGTTATATTTGTTTTTTTTTTGCCATGTTTAAAAAATATATATTATGGTCTAATAACTTCAGTAGAAATGCATAGCTAGTTTCACTTAGGGAAACACCCAAGCATATTAATATAGATAGAAAATGGTTAATGCTTGAACAATACAACTTCGCTAGAAGTGTGTAGCTAGTTCTAGTTAGGGAAACATCCAAGCGTATTAATATAGATAGAAAATGGATAATGCATGATACTCAATCAACTAAGCATAGGTGTTACATACTTATTATTTTTTGTGCCTTTCTTTTTGTTTTTATTTTGCTCAATATATTTTGTTTTTTATTTTTTATGTTTTTTGATTTATTTTTGTTTTAATATATATTTTTATTTACTTATTATTATTTTTTTGTAAGCTAAGTAGGACTACATATTCTTCATCATCATGTCAAAATACATCACCCTGATCAAGGCGGGGAATTGAACCGTTGACTTCACATCAAGGAGTGCGTAAACAACCCACCCAATCACCATCTATTCAAGACCCCGAGAACTTTATTTACTTATTAATATTTTTTAAACGTTTTGTGTGTGTGTGTGTGTGTGTTTTTCCAATGTTTTAATTTTTGTTTTCTTTTATATTTTTCATTTTTATATATTTATTTATTATTTTGTTTTATTTAGTTTTTTCCTATAGGCTCTGTGTCGATCCTCGACTAGAAACCTCATCTCATTATACATGTGTCATTTTAATATTTGATTTTAAATTTTTCGTTGTAAAAATATCGAGTCCACCCGCACAATGCAGTGTCAATTTCATCGTTGATATTTAAGTTTTCATTTCAATGGGTCATGTTTGCCTATATTATGTGTCAATTTGATGGTTTCCTTTTATTTTTATTTTTTGCGATGTGTCATGCTCAGATTTTAAAGTCATCATATTTTTATCATTTAAAAAATAAACTACTCTTGGAATATTCACTCTTTCATTCAATTATTCAATTTTAATTTTTTTTTAGTCAAAAATTTTTCCATAATGTCATGGTTGAAAATTTTTCAAAATTTTAAGGTTTTCCAGCATTCTATTATTCTAGCACCAACATTTTTTTGAGGTTGTTTTTTATGTTTTTATTTTTATTTTTTTGGCTAGAGTTCCCGTTTTGATTTTATAGTTCTCATTTCAAATTTTACAGTGTTGGTAGGGATGATCAAGGCTTGCTCACTAAGCAAGTGTAAGAAGCAAGGGTTGGGTGGCAATGCTCTAGAGATGCACGATGCACAATGTGAAGGAATTTGTCCTCAAGATGTGCATAATTTCAAGAGACAAGGGTCTCACATAGAGGCTTTGAATGCTTAATGCACTCATCACTTGATTGAAATTTGAAATGTACTCATGACTTGCACACGATGTGAAGTAAAGGAAGAACCCTAAAATTGACTAAGTGTAAGATTAGTAGGATGTGAGAGAGAGCATAAGAGCATTCAAATAGGTCTTGAACATGATAACACACACATATATAATCACTCTTATGAAAAAAATTGTATAGTATGAAAATCAACATGCATATATTGAGACAATAATAAAATGACATGTATTTTCAAGTGCAACAGTTAGAGCACAAGTATTTGCGAAACAAGTGTTGACTACAATCAAAATGTGTTCTATTCCCTAGGCGAGTGTCTAGCACATGTTCTTGTGATAGATAGGATCAATCAATGAAAAAGAGTGTGGCAGAGTTTCTTCTAAAAGGTCTTCCAAGGTGATATTAAGATATGTGAAAGTAGAAGAAAGAGACACATGTAAGAGAGAAAGCGAAACATGTGAAAACAAAGAAAACAAAAGAGACACATGCAAGGATTAAATAAAGGAAAATAAACACTTGAAAAAGATAAAGAAAGAAGAAATGACACGTTCAAGAGGAAAATAAAAAGTGACACTTGCAAAAGAAGAAGTGACAGTTGAAAAACTCACACGGAAGATGGTTCATTTGCAACAACGAATGCTCCTTATGCTTTAAGAATGTGCAAATCTCCAAAGAAAATAATGAATTTGAAAATGATATCTACACTGGACTCTTTATATAGGGAGAGAACAAATTCAGTTAGGGTTAGGTTTTGTGAGTGTGTTTAGTGCATGTCAGGAAACTAGGAGTCAAGAGTGAGTTGACTACCACTAAGAGGTGTGATAGTACTGAATTGAAGAAGTACACTCTCTCTACCAACAAGAAGTGTGAAATCACGATATATATAGGATGCCATTAAACTATCACTAGGAATTGTGCAATCACTATCACAAGGATCTGTGTAGTCATTGTTAGCAAGGACTATGCAATGATTTCTAGTCAGGTTGTGTAGTGAATGTTACCAAGAAGTATGCAATCACCACTAACAAAGAGTGTGAAAAACTGTCACTATGAAGTGAACTTGGTATGTCTTGGAAAGTGCATTTGCAAAGACATCAAGAGATGGGCATGTGAAAGGAGGAAGTTCAACACATAGGATTCCTAAAGGAAGAATTGAAAAATTAGACAACAAGATCGGGCATGACATTAATGGCTTGAAATGAAAGTTGGCATGATCATAAGGAGGCTCCAAAATTTGAAGGTATGAAAATTTTTGGAGGGGGTTGTAGTAACTACAACACTTGGGCAAGGGGAAACTATTCTAGAGCATGATCTTGTTCAATTCCTTGTAATCTATAGGCATCCACCAAGTCCATCCTTCTTTGGAATAATGATGATGGTTGACCTACATGGTGATGTACTTGGTTGAATGACATCTTCTATAGGGTAAATTGCATGGTTGGTAGTGAGTGAAATCCCCTCTCAGGTCCTCTCGGGACCTAAGGCATACTGTAATATTAGTTGCAACTATCACTGATAAAACATGAATACATTCATGTTAACTAATGATTGACACAACCAAATATATAAGAGTTACCTCAACCTGTTGTGAAACCCTGCTAGAGATCTCAATGTAGCGAAGTGGAAGGCCTCCCTGCTGGCTCTTAGATTAAATCATGCACACAAACAAGAGAAAGTGTAATATTCACAATATATAAAGCTTAAAAATAAAAATACTAACATATAAATGAATACATACAAGCATGAATCCAAGACATTTATCAAATGTTCCATTGAAAAAATATATGAAGAAACACAATATCAAAGATACCAAATGGACATAACAAAGAAAGTTCTATATTATTAAATCAAAGAAGGAGGATTACAACCATATCATCTTGATCAAGCATCCTCTATTCCCTCAGACACACTCTCTCTTTCAACACCTTGGCATGAAAATGTTTAAGCTCTCAATTCTCAATGAATCATAAAAGAATTATAACCTCGCACCATTGAACAACCATTTGACCTTTCTCACAATGGCTGAGCCTCCAATTTATAGGAGTGGGGAGGATCACCCTTGCCATTTCTTCCATTAGTTCCAATAAGGATAAATTTAGGAACTTTCCTTGCTTTATTATTGTTTTTTCTTCCATGTGACTTAGATAGGTTTAGAAATATCCAAAGTGAAGACTGATCCATAGATTTCCTACTTTTTGAGCTGACTGGTTGAGTGAAAATCGGGATGTCAGTCAGTCAACTCATGTTTTTACCTTTATACCTTACAAAAACTCAGTAACTCTTCTCTTTAGTAAAAACGGTGTGTTAACCTAGGCACTAACACACTATGCTATGATTTGAGTAGTGTTATAACTCTCATTTACTATTTTTGAGGTGTGTTTCCCTAGAAAATAGACTTGTAACTTGGGTCTTTCCTTCAACCAAAGTGTCCTTCTCCTCTGAGATGATGAGGAGGTAATTTTACTATATAAAATATGCCCCCTAAAGTGTGAGGTCAGAAATGAATACAATGGCTGAAATAATTTGGAATTAAGAGTGAGAGGAGCTTCGGGACTGCGAGAGACCTGAAACAAGGAAAATATGTTAAAAATATAAGAACCCGTCGTGAGTCGGGTGTTCCCATGCTTAGTAGATGTATCAAAGTGATTTCTATAAGAAGAGATATGACTGTCATGCCCACTGATAAGCACAATGTGGAAGTTGTGTCATAATAGTATCAATCTAACGAGTTGTCTCTGAAAACAATATATGCAACTTAGGAGAGGAAACGAGGTTGAGTGATGTAAGCCTCTACACAAGTTCTTGATTTTTGCTCATCAAAAAAATATATTTATGCACATGTGAATGAAGGAGTTGTATTCAAACATGTGAGAAATCATTTGATTACCAGTCAATGATGTAAATTGTTAACATACATGATGATGGCCACCGATAAGGATGATGGTATCCAAGATGCAAAATACAATATAGCAAGTGTGAAACTGATGTTGGTGTCTAATACTCGTAGAATGATTCAATTGAGAGCCAATGATGAAAACCCCCAATCAAACCCAAGGTAACCTGCCACTGAGGATTGCAAGTTCCATGGTATTGATATGTTTTTGGATCTTCTTCCTAGATAAGATGATGAAGTCGATAGGAAGAGATTTTTCAAAGGTAGGTAATAAGGTGTCTTACATCAATTAACATGAAATGGGACAAGAGTGATTTGTTTTGGAGATAGAGTAGAGAAATGGGACAAGCAGACGAAGGGAATTTTTTAGGAATATGATGGCTTGGTTGATGCAAGAAGAAGAAGGTAGATGAAACCCTTGAACAATCGAAGGCACAAAATCAAGGTTACCATGAATATTAGACTCAAGAACATAAAAGAGTGTTATTATATCAGAGTATGAAGGCTAAACTCATAATATGGTATGGTTCAACAAGAAGCTGACAAAGAGGAATTTTTTAAGGGGGTTCCATGTTCAAGGGAGTGACAAGTGTACAACTACCAAAAGATCCTTCAGAATATAGACATCAAGTCATTGTTTAGTCCCATTTTTCCCCATGTGATTAAGTTTAACAAGTCCAATAGGGTAAAATCGGTGGTCTTTTCGTATTTAGAGAACTTGAAAATATTGTAAAGACAACTCCAAGGGGTACCTTTTCCATGGTTGATGACCGAGTGTGACAAAGTGTTAATAGAACACCCAACATGATTCCTTTTTTGTAATTTAGTCCATTGGGTCCAAATAAAGTGATAAAACTATGTGTAATGGATGTCTACCTCATTGTTTTACGAGTATGAGGGGACAAAGTAAACTCGATATTATTGGCGAAATTTTAACGAGTCAAATGAAGAAAACTCGATTTGTCTTTTTTATTTTTTTTAGGGAGCGAGAAAAAGAGGTAAAATAATTTCTCAAATCTTCTTCGTGGGATTTTAACGAGCTTGAATATGGAAAATTAGGGATTTTTCATTTAAAGAGCGAGAAAGAGTCCCAAAATTAATGTGCTCATATCTTCTTCATAATACTTTAACGAGGTTGAAGATGTAACCCGAGGTTTTTTTAATTTTACAATCTAGAAAAAGTCCCTAAAAAGAAGGCTCATATCTTCTTCGTGTAATTTTAACCAGCCTAAATAAGGAAACTCAAGTTTTTTCAGATGAATGAGCAAGAAAAATGTCATAAAAATAATTCTCAGTATTCTTCGTGGTAGTTTAACAAGCTCGAAGAAGGGAACTCGAGGATTTTTGAATTAACGAGTGAGAAAAATACCATAAAAATAATGCTCAAAACTTCTTGATCTTAACCTTGTCAATAGAAGGGTCTATGTTGGGCATTTCCACAGAAGACCAAGCGAAAAAATCACAAAATTCCTTGAAAAGGCAGGTGAAGCATGCAATTTCCTCAGGATTGCAATCTTCTACAATATAAATGTTTTCCACGATACTTCTTTTGACCAAGATATATACGAGCATATTCTTGGAAATATTTCCCAATTTTCCTTATGCATCTATATTGTGGATATTTGGATAATCCAAAGGAACAATTTTAGGTGGGTCAAAAGGCAAGATTTGTATAGGTGTCGCGTCTAAATCAGATATCGAAGCGTGGTGATGAGAGTGGTCCCAAAGTCGCTCTTCTAAAGACATGATCTCTCAAATAGCTTCGTCTATAGGCAATAATTCATTGAGGATATCGTTAGAAGGAGAAATCATGGGAGAGTTAATGGTACCATCAATCATAACCAAAGCAGTGGAAGAATCAGATGTAAATTGAATGGAGGGATAAGAAAATTCAACTAGTGAGAGCGACATATGTTATTCATAGGAATCAATGTTTGAAGGGGTTGGTATGATCCAAGGATCAGTAGGGCCATTAGGAATGGTGGATACTATTGAAATCGTTTGTGGAACCTTGGGCTGCAGGAGAGGAAAACAACCTAAGAGGGAGGATCCCTTAAGAAGAATGGTACCAACATTGACATAAGAATCAAGGATTCCAATCAATAAGGGCACAGTTTCTCATAAGGATAACTAATCCACTATGACTATTTTCCCATACAGAGGAAAGAGGATGAGTCAGGAGACCGAAGAGACAATGGTAGTCATGGCATATGACCAACTGCGGCCAAAATGTATATTATAGTCAAGATGATGATCTACGAATTCTATGTCCATTTTTATTGTTTTCCCACTTAGAGTGATGGGGTAGCTGGAAAGGTATCCTTTTGGGATGAAAGTGTGGTCATAGAATGCTTTAAGGGAATTCAACGGTGGAGAAACAATGGGAGAACCCAAAGTGAGGCAACTTTAATTGGGCATTATGCAGGTTGAAGCACCTTCGTCAATGATGGTTCGATGTAAAACTCCGCCTTTCAATACAACTTGTACTTTAAATGCAAGCTGATGGGAAAGACGAGACTTACATTTTTCCATTTAAAATATTTCTAGCATGGAATCCTGATGTTCAATTCCACTAATGGCCAAACGAAAATATTTCCTTTGTGTTGGATAGGTTTGTAACACTTTGAGAGCTGACATTGTTGAAGGATCTTGTACCACATATTCTACAATACTATAGTTTTTGGCATCACGTGTAGAGGTATTGTGTGTCATGAGATGAAGGGTCCCTTTGGGGGGGAATATAACAAGGTCAGCAACAGGTTGTTTGATATGAATATCGTTAAGTAGAGGTGGATTTGAAATCGAGGCATCTTCCTGAGAATTGGTGACTTGAGTTCCATAAATTTTGCCTCGCATTTGGATATATACCATTTTCATGGTGTAAATAGTCGATGATCCTTTACCATACGAAGGAGGATGGGAACCATTGTTTCCCCCCAGTGAGGGTTGTGGTTGGTTTGCTATAAGGTGTTGTTACTGAGCAGGGAAACGATTGTGAAGGACCACGGGGGTTCAGCCACTGTCCTTTTGTGCAAGAAATTCTGTGCATTATTGAAGGCGAAGAAATTTATAAGTCATGTGGTCCTAAACACAAATATTACAAGGGAACTTGACAGTTTTCTCCTTCCGTTTTTCATATTTGGCAGCAGCTTTCTAATTCAGATTGTTCTATGTAACAGGCTGCTCCTTACAAGTAGAGGTCATTTTCTTGTTCTTATTTTTCTTACCATTAGGTGTTTGTTTATACTACACGTAGTTTACTACAATGGTTGGAAGAGCATCCAACTAGGTATTAGAGGTGGTATCAACAACTAGAGATAGTTGGGTAGCTTTCCCACTAAGTTGTTTTACAACATCCCCAGAGGTAGCGCCAAACATATTCAGCTTATCACAACATCATATTCGGTTGGGTCATTTTTTCCATATCTAATGCATACACCATTGGAATGAACTAGCAAATGCAAAGGGGTTAAACTGGCCCGAGTTGCCGAGGCAAGATTCTTTGAGAAGCGACTCACACCATCAGCATAACCGACATAACATGAGGATGATGGATCTACTATAAATACATATGAAGACCATGTATGAGATGATTGGGGGGGAATGCAATCTACCTAAATTCATAATAGAAAAATATACACGAATTTCAATGGGAAATGTTAAGGGTAAAATTTCTTCAGGTAGAGTGCATTACAAGGGTTAGGAAGGAGTTGGCCTTCGAAATCCTCTAAAAGTTATGCCCCCTTTCCCAAACACTTACAGATTATGTAAGGTCCTAGCCATAATGATTCAAACTTCCCATGCTCGAGGACATCATGAGCTTGGTCATACATAAGAACAAGGTCACCTTTGTAAAAGGTATGAGGGTGGAAATTCTGGTCATACTGAGCTTTGATGCACTTTTTGGCTGCTTAAATGGTTTGCAATGCCACACGAAAAACTTCATTGGCCTGCTCAAGCATGATAGGTCATTGTTCTAACAGTTGGGTATCTAGGAGGATTTCGATGGAAAGGTAAAGGGAGGGGATTTCACACTCGATTGGTAAGACTGCCTCCTCCCAAAAAAAAGGTGGAAAGGGATAAACCTGGTGGTGGTTTAAATAGAGATTTTATAGGCCTACAAAGCAGGGAAGAGCATAAGGCGCCAACTGGTCTTTTGCTTGTTCATCGTCCACTAAAGCATAGTTTTAAGGATTTTATTGACCACTTCAACTTGGTTATTTCCTTGAGGATGATAAGATGATGAATATTGATGTTCAAAGCCCAAAAAAGAGGATATCTCACTCCATATCTCATATTTGAAATGTTGGCCATGGTCAAAAACTAATTGTTTCAGGATCCTGAACTGAGAAATAATATTTTTGAAAAATAATAAGGCTACAGTAGCCATAATTTTATTGAATGTTAGCATGGATTTAGCCAATTTGGTAAAATAGTCGACTACCATGATAATATACTCATGTTTATTAATGAATGGGGGTTGACACTCCATGAAGTCAATAACCCATTTACATGAAGGACCAGATATAATCACAAGATGGAGGGGAGAAGGTGGAGCTTGCGCCTTAGGGGCGTATAAGTCATAATTGGGATAGTGTTTGACTACCTCATTGTAGTCACTGAAGAGAGAAGGAAAAAAGTAACTGGTGCACATGATATTATGATTAGTGGCCATTCCAGTGAGATGACTACCACAAGCGCCACCATGGAAGGAATTGAGAACTTTCTTAGCTTCAAAATGCATGAGACAATGACAAAGGAACGTTTCAAGTGCATGACAATAGATATCATCACCAATGAGGAGGTAGCAAGGTGATTAATGTTGAATACATCATTGAGCATCAAGATTAAGATGGGTGGTGAATTTTTGGGTTTGCGGATAAGTGAGGATGTCACCATACTAAGGATCATCTAAGGTGATGGCGAACAAGTGTTCATTTGGAAGATCGTCATTGACCAGCAGATCTGACGCACCATTAGAAAATTTAGAAATGAGTTCGGAAAGGTCCATACCTTTCTTACTCTTGGGTGTGACAAATTTGAGATTGAATTCTTGGAGAATGATGATCCAATGGGAATACTTCCCATTTATGATCCGTCAACTCAACAGGAAAGCCATGGGGTTGGAATCGGTTACAACTCTAGTGGTGCACATAAGGATATAATGACGAAGATTTTGAATAGAGAACACTACAACCAGCACCAAATTTTCTTCATGTGAGTAGGACACAGGAGGGTCGTTGACATTTTTACTCACGTAGTATATGAAATGCTCATTTACATTAGCATATTCTTGGATGAGGACCGAGAAGAATGAATAGGGGGAAGCTAAAATGTACAGGATGAAGCCCCTTTCAAAGCCAGGTGGAATGATCAAGGGAGCGGAAGTGAGAGCACATTTAAGGGAATCAAAATGATATTGAGCTTGGTAATCCAAAATGAATGGAATGGTAGATAAAAGGATTTTAATGAACCCATGCGCATTGGTGGCATGGTTAAGAAAAAACCAACGAAGAAAGTCGGCTTTGCCTTGAATGCTTTGTAGCTGGTGAAGGGTACAAGGAGGTGAAATTTTGAGAATGGCTTGAAATTTGAGAGGGTTAAGCTTGATTTCATCGTTTGACACAATGAATTCCAATATTCGGTCATTTGGAGCACAAAATACACACTTAAGGGGTTTGAGGTGGATATTCTACTCGCGACATCAAATAAAAATGGTATGCAAATCATGAATGTGTTGCGCCCAAAGCCTAGAACAAGCAGTGAGATCTTCAAGGTATGTAAGGATAATATGAGCCAAGTCATGGAATAAATGGTCCACTGAAATGTGGCCCAAAAATTATTAAACCAAAAGGCATGACTGTATAGGTGAAAGTTCCCCACACACTAATGAAAGGGGTTTTAAGCTAACTAGCATAATGGATATTTATCTGGTTATATCTGGAGAATCCATCCATAAAGGAAATAACCTCATGCCACACACACTCATCAATGATTTGGTCAATAAACATTGTGGGGAATTTGTCTTTGGGAAAATATTTGCATATGTCATGGAAGTTACTGAACACATGGAAGGTGCCTTATTTCTTGAGAACTGGAACATGATTGGACACCCATGTGGTGTATTCAATGGGATAGATAAAGCCATATTTCTTGAAATTGTCAATTTTGGCTTTAATGGTCTCACATTTGGAAGGATGGATGGGTCTCAAATTCTTATGGATAGGAATGGCATCGGGCCATGTGTCAATATGGTGTTCAACATTGGCAGGACCAATTCTAGGAATTTAAGAATAATATCAAGCGAAAACATCATGAAATTCTTTGAATAACCTGGTGTAAGCATAAATTTATTGCAAGGTACAATGTGCCCCTAAGGTGATATTTTCTTCGATCCTTGGTTTATTCAAAATGTTAGTATTAATGGTAGGAGAGATATTGGCCATTTTTCCTTCTTCAAAAGCATATGGTGCAGGAATGGGATTTCTAAAATAATCAACTTCACCATTGATGAAGTCTTTTGACTCCACAACATATTTTTCATGGGTTTGCCGCGAAAGGAAATACACATGATGGTGCATATCATCACAAGGATAATGAGGGGTGGTCATGGATTCCAATATGTCTTCATCTAAACGAAATATGGGTGGATGGGATGATGAGATACCACTTGATGTGGAGGAACTACCTAAAAAATCAACATGCGAGAAAAGGTTCACATGCACATCGACAACAGGAGGGGACGAATGATGAGTAGATGGAATATCTATCGATGTTGATACCAAGGTATTCTATCAAGGCGGTTTGACTAAATCACAATAGGGAAATCTAGAAGAGTCCCCAAATGACGATCCCATGGATGATGATGGGTACAGAATAGGAGAAATTATATTCGTCATCTCGACATTGGGAGGAGGGATCATAATGTGTGCTTCATGTTCAGGTTCAATAATGGTACCTAAATCTACAGGTAAAGAAATGGTAGATTCACTATGAGAAACCTCTATTTCATGAACAGCATGGCAAGTATCACGAAAATATTCAAGACGAGGGTAGTGGTGAGAATAGTGGCTAAACTTATCACACAAATCACAAGGGTGATTCGTGCGTAATGATATTTTTTTCTTGGTTCACTCAAGTAAAGTAACATGGACCTATAGGATGTTAGAGTCAGGAAACATGTCAACAACCACATCATTGAGATGAGGGAGTTCAATACAATTATTGGTGGCATTCCCAAAAACATCATACAAAGCGCATATAGGTGTCGGATTTAGAGGCTTAGGAGGATCTGAAGTTGGTTAGGGCACCTTCTCTTTAGTTTCCTTTTTCTAGGATTTCCCCTCCTCGCTAGATGATTTCACAATAGGTGTAGGTGCTTACTAAGGTTCATGTGGAAATAAATCAAAATAAGGGGAAGGAACAATATCTTGTACCAGGGTCAAAATTGTGTATGGTTTAAGTTGATCAGGTGGAGTGTTTTCAGGGGGATCAATGTACTAGCCTGGGATCCCTATAGTAATGTTGGCTAAACTCAACGTAGCCATGACAGGGATAGAAAAAATTAATGGTGGGGAAAATAAGAAAGGTATCTGACCTGAAGGGTAATGGCCTAGTAGAACTACTCCTGGATAGTTAAGGTCTGGAGGAACTGTTCCTGGTTGGAATGGAATAGGAGAGACACCAGCAAAAGGATGTGGTCCTTGAGGTATTATACTTTTATGTTGGGTTGAGTTGGGATAAACATGTTGTGAAGGCGTTGGCTATTTGATGGGTGTACCATACCGCTTATAAGAAGCTGGTGACACTTGAAGCATGCAAACACTAGACAAGTTGGGCTTAGAAGGGGTAGGTAGTGGACCATAGTAGGAACCAAGCAAAGTGAAATATTTGTAGACTCCGGGTGAAGTATTGGTGAGGGAAAACACAATCATATTGTTATTCATAGATGAAATTTTGGACTAAGGAGCATTTTGTGCCTTAGTATCATAGTATTTCAGTTGATAAACGATGATGATATTTCCTTTTTGGGGAAAACACTTCTTACGGAAAACCATAGATGTGACAACTAATATGGCATAAGTGCTAAGGCCCAGAAGAATGTTGTAATCCAATGGGGCATATATGACTTCTATATTGTTGGAAATTGGGTTCAACCCTCCCCGTGTGCTTCGCGACATGGACTAACCGCCTCTCGTGGATCCTAACTCTGGATATTGTAACAAAGATTAAAGCCTGCGGGTTTTGGTCTAATGGCAATCGTGATTCCAACATATATCATTGGAGATAGCCGTGTCAACAACAGTGACAGGACAATTGCGAAGAAATCCAAGGGGATGAGATGGATGACCATCCCATGCATGAAGAGTGATAGTGGATGGGGATAGGTTGGGAGAACCAAGTTATTTCCAAACACTAACAACCATCACACGGGTGGAGGTAGCTTCATCAATGATACATCGCTGAACAATTATGTTTTTTATTGAGACTAGTATTTTAAAAGTAACAAATGGAAGAATTAAGGGAAGTTTCGATTGGTCAACGTAAAAAATGAACATTCGATCATCTGAAGGATCCACAACACCCAAGGAACTAAGTAGATATTTTTGTTTTGATGGGAACAACTGGAGGACTTCCAGCATTGACAGGGAATCAAGAGAATGCACCAAGTCATGTACTATGCTATAGGTATGGGCAGATTTAGGTAAAGCAACATTTCAACATAATGGTCCTTTTGGGATCTTAGTAATAACCCACACCTTAGGTTGAGGGATCTATAAGGTACAATTTGATGATGAAATAGACTCAGTGGAAACTTTCGATTGGGACTCAGTCATAGAATTAGCAGGTGGCTTGTCATACTAGCGTGATCGAGTATGAAGGTTGACCTTCTCTGTGTTGACCTCATAAAAATTCATCATGAGAATCTGATAATCTTTGGGACCATATTGTGGAGGTTCAGGCACTGCCTAACCTTGTGTAGGTTGGGAAGCTATGTATCCTTGGTGAGGAAATGGGTTGGTAAGCATAGACGACTGAGATGAATCAGGAGTCGAAGGAATATGAGCCATGGGTTTATGTTCTCTAGAGAAAACTTCTTGGGATTCCCATGTTAGAGGCATTTGAGTTAAAACGGGACAGTCATGAGTATAATGGACATATACGTCACAACATGCACAAGGATTATTCCTACGAAGGGCCTTGTTTTTCTTGTGTTGTTTTCCTTGTTTTTAGGTTGCAGGATTAGGATGATTTCCTTAGGGTGTGTTAGGTGGAGGACCCTGGTTACCCTCATTACCTTGGGATTTTTTATTCATATTACCTTTCCCCTTGTTATTATTCTTTGTTTTGGGGGGATTGGCCATGATTTTTTTAGCATATATTTTACCTTGAGGAGATGGGGGTTATTGTGGTAGAGGTTGAGGGGGCATGGGTGGATGAGGCACTAGTGCTGGAAGGGATGGAAAGCTAGGTGGTCCATGAGGAACATATGGAGGAGGGTCAACATTTGGATAAATAGGTTGAGAAACAACTGGCCCTGGCATCTACTGATGTGATTGGGGATATGCATATGGCATGCTTTGACATGGATAAGGGTTTCCTGGTGGAGGGCCATAATTTCCAGAGGTAATGGTCCCCCCTAGGGGTGGACCATAACTCATCTGAGGTATAGAATATGGTTGTGGGTATGGGTGTGAAATAGATTTAACGATAACATTGACAACGTGAGATTTCCCTGGTGTATTATCAGCACTAGGCTAAGGTAGATCGCGGAGAACAGTATAAACATAACTTGATTAAGCATCGATCAAATCATATTTTAAAGCTACTTAGAGTGCATATTCCTTTTTTTGAGGAAAGTGCGACACAACATCTTCACCTATTGGGGGGAAAACAAATCTAAGGAACCAATCCTTATATACACCGTCTTCAAATGTAGGATCCCTACACATGCTCCTCCTTTTGCACCATTCTTGGACATTGTAACAATCCTGGTGAAATTTCCATGTAATAAAGTTAAAATAATAACCTCGGTTGATGGTACAGTTATTCCAAGCTGAATTTTTGGAAAAAAATCCTAATGAAGGTGTTCTCATGGTTTGATTATGGCTAAGGAAATTAGAAAGGCTATGGCTAAGGCATTAACAAGGAAAAATTATTTTTGGCACATATATTTATGAAAATAATAGAAATTAGGAGAAAAAGGAGATGAAAGGTCATAGGCTACATGTGAGGAGGAAAATGAAGAAAATAGAGGCCTCTTCTATAAAAAGGCTCTAAGGATAATTTGGTACCTTTTTTCAGTGCATTTTTGGAGCTCTCTCATCATTCTCTCTCTCTCTCTCTCTCTCTCTCTCTCTCTCTCTCTCTCTCTCTCTCTCTCTCAGATACTTAGAGTTTTATTGGAGAACTCTTGGAGAGTGTGGATACTGGGTGATTTGGATAAAGAAGGCAAAGGAAGAATAGAGAAGTGTAGGTGGACATGGGGATCAACAACTACAATAGGATTTGATTGCATGTGTCGAGTTCCATGTATGTTTTCCTCACTAGTTTTGGCATGCATGTGTATGCATGTGAATTTTCCTAGCCTTGTCATTTCCTGGAAAACCATGGTATTATGGGTTTATTTCCATTGATTTTTTTTTTGTTGGTTCTCATGGTTATTTTAGTTTTGGGTTGAGTTATTAGTTCCTGGAAGGCTTGGTTGGAAAAATGATCCGGAAGCCCGAGAGACAAATGTGGGTTGTGTTACTAGTCCTAGAATCCTAGGTTGGAAAAAGGCTTTGGAAGCCCTAGGTGGGTTGAGTTACTAGTCTTGGAATCCATGGTTGGACAAACACTTTGGAAGCCCTATAATAGGTGGGGTTGAGTTAATAGTCCTAGAAGCCCTGGTTGGAACAAACACTCTGGAGCCCTAGAAAAACTTGGATAGAGATCAGTTCGTGATGGTTAGTGATGTCTGACCATGAGGTGGAATCATTGGTGTTAGGGTTGAGACGGTTTGGTCTTTGGAGCCCTAGTTGGTGTTGATTGATGTGTTTTATAAATTCCCACATTCATGCTTGGGATATGGCATGGGGGTGATTGGTTGAAGTGAAACTTGGCTCAGCCAATATATGGTCACGTGGAACATGGAAGTCCCATCTCTAGTTGGTTTTTACATCCAGTAATGGAGAGTTTATTCCTATGGTATCTGGTATCCAAATGTGTTGGTTTATGTATGGATTTATTTGTTGTTATATCCATTATACTTATGTTTTTATTATGTTGGTTATAATCATGTATTTGATTAGTGATGATGTATGGCTCTATTTATTTTTTTATCGGTAAATGAATGCATAATGTATCTATGGTCAAATAGATTATTATATCTTATGATGTAGGAGAGCAATGCTTCTTAGCTATTATCATATTTTTAAGAGACCCTCATGTTTAAATCAATTTCTTATGCCTATAGATACAATGTTTGTGACATGTTTGATTTAATTACTATCATGGTTGAGTAGGGTCAGATGAGTTCCTGATGATGTGATTGCTTCCATGTATTTTTTTTAATGTTATTTATCCTCTCCGAAAGTTACAAGAATTTTTGGGAAGTGACTTGGGCTTAGGGAATGAAAATATGGCATGAATCCCAGAGTTGCAAGCACATAATTGACCTTTTTGGGCCCTAGCTGTAGCCTTGCCAAGGCCTGTCCATGGCTATAGGTTGCTATCCACTCCCTTTCCATTACATGCCCGTGGCTAAGGCCTAAATGGGTCAAAAAGCAGTCCCCCTTCAAGTTTCATGGGTCTGGGAGGGTGGTTTACCTCTTGGAGGTGTTGTTGATGTCGTGTAAGGTGTGTTTGTCATGGCTCCATCAGTTCCAATTCCTTAAGGTCATATAGGAGGTTGAATCCTATATTACTAGCCTCTTGTCACCTATTTACCCCTATTGGCTAGTTACTTCGGTAGATGTGGGAAGACGGTGTTACAGAGTGGTATCAGATCATGGTTCAACCCTTGGACTAGATGGGTGGTGTGTTGGTCATGATTTTTTTGATTGGTTATGTGTTTTTATACCTATGGTTTATGTGTTTGTTGCATCTGTGTTGTGTCTTTGCATGTTTTTTTGTGTGATGATATATGCTATATGTTGAACATGCATTGGTTATTCACGTTTGGTTACATGTCGCATATGCTTGTGTATGGTCCATGCTTGTGATGGGTATGGTCAAGTTGCATTGGTATGACTATGCATTAGGTCATGTTGTGTAATTGGTATGATTATGCATCCATGAATAGAATCCAGCTAGACTAGTGCTTGTGTGCTAGTAGACCATGTGCTACAAGTTTATATGTTGATATGATTATATATATATACATGTATTTCATTGATCGGTTGATTTTGCATGATTTTTCCTCCCAAAATTAGACTAAGGTACATTGGTTTATTTATGAATTGTTTTATCTGACATATTTCACATTGCAAGAAGAAATCTGAGATGAATAGTACAATGGTAGACTACAGAGATTCTCCCTATGAGTCATATGAGAAAAATGGTGTTGGAAATTCACCTGATTTTTAAGATACACTGAGAAGCCTAAAGGAATAAATAAGGAGTTGTGAGGCAGATAATGATAAACTTATACAGGCACAGGAAAATCAAGCATAGGTCAATGCAACCATCCTTCAAATTTTGTTAGAGTTGCAGAAACAAGGGCCACTTAGGATCAACTATGGGAAGAAAGATGGGTCCAATGGAGCATATGTCAGTAGGTCTCTCAGTGGTGAAAGGTATGATAGGGTTGACATGATTAAAGATAAAATATTTTTGGAAACTATAAATAGGATAGGTGATAGACAGAGGTATTGTTCTAGTTCTAGTTCATATAGGCATCATGATAGTCATCGGTATCATCCTTATAGGAGGAATTTCAGGGTTTATTTTCCATAATAGTTTAAAAAGGAAAAACCACCTAAATTTTATGGAGAGATGAATAAACCACAAGATGTGGAGGCATGGTTACTTGTGTTGAAATGGCACCCCAAAGCGGGGCTTCAAATTTAATTTTTCCTTAATTATTTTGGCAGATAAATTGCAATTTCATCTCATAAAATCTTGTATTAGTTAACTAAGTCATAATGACTGAGTTAGCTTAGGAAATTCGAGTTGAGGTTCATAGAGGATCATGTAGAGTGATTCCATGATTTAAGGTAGCCCAGTGACAGTTATGCATGAGTTGTAATTAGTTAATTCAATAGATTGAGTTAAAATCATTTTAACTAGTTCTAATTGAGTGATGAGCTAGTGAGAGGTCCATTCAATTAAATATGATTTAATTCAAAATGAGTGATCAATCAATTAACTAATAATTCACTATAAATAGTTGTTGCATGTCAGTTCTGAGGAAGACCCAGTTGAGATAGAGGTTAAAGGGAAGATAACTATCAGTTCTATAATTAGAAGATTGTACATGTTATTTATAGAGTTATTTTGAGGTCCTTGATGCATTTCATAATAAATTGGATGTATTTTACTATTTAATAGGGATATAATTAGCCAAAGAATGCATGAGCAAGGAAAGCTGAGTAGAGGCAGAGAATTTGTTAAGTATTTGTTTTATTTTTCCTATATCAGTGTGAGACAGTTGGCAAAGTGTAGGAGTTCTCTTGTGAGATAAATCATTATATTGTTTCATGATCCTTGAATTTATACAATATATAGATAGTGGGGTTTTAGGCAGCATGCTTTCCCCAAATGCATATTGTTTTATGTGATTGTTTGTTACTTTATCTTATTTGATTATGTGATTGTGTGATCATGTTTTGTTTCTACAAATTGTAGAAGGGATTCATTATATTTTTTTATTACATCATAAGATTAGATTGAATCAAGTGTTTAGATTTTATACATGATATCAAAGCGACGGGAATCACAATAAGTAGAGAATAACAAAGTTTTTTTGTTATCAGGTTCGAATTTGCAGAATCATTCTTTGATATCCAGTGGTAGATCAAGATGTCTTTCAATGTATTGAGACTTGAATATTCCCTCGAGAGAAATTCGAATTATATTGCATGGAAGGATAGGATGGAGGTAGTGCTTGAGGAAAACATATTGAAATATTTCATAGATGTTAATGACCCACAACTGGAAGTAGCAGATGCTTAACTTCTTGATGCATGGAAGAAGAATGTTGTGAAAGCGAGAAGGATCTTATTAGAGGGAGTTCAAGACCATATTGTCTCGAGACTCCATAGGAAGGAAAATCCATATGGAATGTGGAAGGCCTTGACATATATGTATCAGAATAGCAGTGACCATAGGAAGCTGGTGCTGAAAGACAAGCTCAAGAAGATTAAAATGGAGAAGGGAAACACGATCCATAAAAACATGACCAAGTTCACTCAATGTCGATATGAGCTTGGAAGTGTTTGGGTCACTGTTGCCACAGATGATTTGGTGATCCTAGCTCTTCTAGGCCTTCCCAAGAGCTAGAATATCTACCAGGACTCTATTAATGAGAGGGAGAAGCTACCATTTTGGGAGCGACTTTGGTCTGATTTGTCACAAGAAGAAATCAGGTGGAGCACCAGAGATGGATCCTGATCAAAGACTGATGATGAGGACAATTATGCCTTAGTTGGCAAGAAAAATAAAGGAAAATGGAAGGCATCCTGTTGCCTTGAGGGGTCCTGACCCAAGTTCAAAGTTTATCGTGCAACCAAAAAACCCTCCAACTACTGGCCCTTTTGGCAATGACCTTCTTGTGCATATTAAAGTATCACCCAAAGCGATATGGGGGGTGCTAGAACCAGGTTTCTACACCTCGAGGAAGAAAATAATGTGGTGGCCCTAAACAGGTTGACTGCAGAATTTGTGTAGATCGAGAACAGATGCGCACAAATGAAGAACAATACTTATCATATCGGCTAGTCATAGACATAGATAATGCATAAATAGATAGATCGCAGATCAAATTCATCACAGATGTATAATAATAAAACTAGAATTATGTAATGTGAAAAAACTTAAGAAGATTTGTCCATGTATTCAACCATCAAGATACGTTGAAGCATAAAAAACAGATCTACTCACATAGATACAATTAAGCATAACATAAGTAAGTGATCTCAAAGAAGAAACAATAAACATATAACATGATGCTTTGCCAAAACTAGTCTTTGTATTAGATTCCAACAATTCAGTACATAATACTTTTCCCTTGCAATTACCCTTCTATGCACACAACAAGCGGAGTCCGCACACAGCCAGGGCTAGGTCTCCATGTACACGGCCAGCAGGAGACTTTCTACCAAAAACCCAAACTTACAAAATCATATCACAGACTTTCTTACCTCAAAATATCATATCAAATCTGACCTCTTACTTAGACTCGATATATTTATTTATATCCATCTTAGCGAACAGATACTATGGTCTCAAACCATGGTTTGAGGCCCACAATTTACCCATGAAACCCTTTTACATAAAAGAGGGACTTTGACCCACCCCAAATCCCCTTGACCTTTCCGCACAGTGTGCAGATGAAAAAATATACAAAAAGATACTTAAAAAATGTACCCCAAGGGATCCCGCTCCAACATGCCCCCAACACAAACCTATGACTCATCCCGAGTCACTATGATGTTTTCTCCTTCATCTTGTCTTGGAGAAAAACGACATAATATTTCAATGGCATCACCACCTTAAGACTCTGCGCAAAAACTCCCTGCCCTTCAATTACCAATTTCTCTATATCGGTCCCTTCAATGGCTAGTTCAATGCTTCTCTATGTTTGTTGAATGGCCTTCAGCAAGCTATCCAAATTTTGCGACAACTGTAGAGCCTCCTTGGCCCATGGCTACATTTTAGCTTTGAGAAATTGTTCTCTTCGGCGCATGTCCTCGATCTCATTCTGAATTACCTAACCCTCCTATAGATGGGCCATATGTTGTGCAACGACGAGGGTGGGCACCACCATCCTGATATCCACAAATTTTTTTTCCTTGATGCATAACTCGTTGCGCAGTTATTGTACCATAAGGTCGTTCTAAACCGAATTCTAGAAATCCATGGCCTTGTCCAAGAGCTAACTGCATTATGCGATTGCAACAATGATGCTATCAGTGGCCTTATTTACTTCAAAAACCCTCTTTTCTTTGACTTATGGTGGGATTTCTAGCTGTAATTTCATTTTTAAGTCATCAATCGAATGCTCAAATTCAACCCGGACCATTTGGACATCTGTGTGCGAGGCCTTTAATGTGGTAGCTAGTCCTTCTAACTTCTCTTTTGGGGCAGTTTTGGCAAGGACCGCTGGTACGTTGCTGCAAACTTGGTTAATTTTCTATTCGATTGCAACACACTGAGCCTTGGCTGCGCGGCATGTTACCTCCATTGTCTAATATTTCTGGTGTGCCTCAGCAACTTGCTGCTGCGACTCTACAGCAATTGTGTGAGCATGGACCTCACAAAACTGAAGCTCATCCGTAATCATACTATGTATTAGATGTAATTTACCTGTAGGAAAAACAAATAAGGTAATATGAATATCTCTGCAACCTCTTGGCTGTGCACGTCGACTGGCTGATTCAACATGAATGGTTGGCTCAAGAATTGGAATCAGACAACTATCTCGAGTCACAGGTAGGACTATATTGAGCAGTTGCGCGCTGGTTGTATGCACCCTTGCTCGCAGCTAGTTCGCTTGCACAACGCTCATCTGAATTAGGCTCGCTTGAACTTTCAATTCCTAGATGCCAACCTACACCCCTTCGAGCACAGTCTTGTATTGTGTTTCCATGTCTATCCTCTATCCTCTGTGGCGTTCATGACCGTGTTGGCTATTTCATTGAGGTCATCTTCGATCAGTGTCAGGATCTCATCACCAGTATCTTTGGAACCTTTCTGTTTCTTTCGCGAACCTCTCGCAGCCTAAGAACCGCGCTTTATGCCCTTGGAAGTTTGTGCTTCCACCTACTCCTCTGTTTCTTTCGGGGTGACACCATTCTTCTCAAGTGCAGTGTCTATTTCTAAATCAATTGTCTCACTGGTGGTAGTCGACGTGGATTATTTTTTTGTAGTCTTCTCGGTTGGCTATGTACTAATGCAAGGCTTGGTAGGCATCTTCGGAATAGAATTTGATGCACCTAGCTCCAACCACGCTAGCGGTCAATCTGCAGTGACGCACAACAAATTGTCTCCATGACGAGATAGGGCAACTCATACCATACTCCTTTGACTATGCCCTTCGCACAGATTTTCATGTTGTGGAAAGTCGCCTTAAAATTTGTGATCATCTTGTACTGCTCGTACAAGGTTCTAGATAGCCTCGGTTTTGATTGCACAGCTTGAAAGAGTGAGGCATTTAACAACACACAAATTATCTTGTTCTCCATAATTCGCGCAGGGATATAATAATTCCACAATGTAGCGTACCATGAGGCTTCTCACATCTGCGGCTTGATCTAAGGAAACTACGTTTTCCTCTACGGTCTTGGAGGTAATAAGGGCTATCAGTAGCAGGATCCAAGCATAAAAGAAGTGTTTTCCATCCTCTTGTGCTTCGCGCACATTCTCAAAAAACTCTTTATATAAATACTAGGACCAGTTATAGATAACTCATTTTTCACACTATCCTGCAAGTGTAATGAATTGTGCAGGAACCTCCTTAGGTCTACATTTCCACATCATCTTGTAGTCCAAGATGAGAATCCCAAACTAAACAGCAGAATCATTGATCTCATTGAATACAAACCCTCTCCTATGGTGCGACACTTGGTATTTTTCTTTGATTTTGTTGGCCGCCTACTTTTCTTGTACCTTTCCTCCAAAATTTTCCATAGGATCTATGCCTTGATCATGTAGGTTGGTGATCTGATGGATCAGTGTGTCATCAATCGACATGCATGCTCCCAGCCATAGTGATTCATCATGCACTAGCACAATTAATTCGCATAGAAAAATATTAGTAAACGGACTGTGCCTGAAATGAAGGACTTGAAGCAGATTCAAAAACCCTGCCTTCTGTAGGCCCAGCAACCATCATTGCGGTTCAAGGTGCACAAGGGCCCCTCATATGGCACGTGATCTAGATAGCGCCCAGGCACAAGTTCAAGAAACGTCTCCACATCTACGACGTCCCAATATTCCATCTTCAACTGCAGCACTTTGGCAAACATATCACCTTCAACCAAGACATTTTCAGGAATTAACGACATGTTAATACTTGACCACACTTTTTGTAGGTATTTTGGAGCATTGAATGACGTTTTGTGCGGTGTTACATAGGTTGACAACCACGAGAATAGGGTCACTTCAACTCCATCCTCTTCCTCCTCCATAATAGTCTCAAGGAGATCTACCATGGGTCTCTTATGGCACTCAGCCACAGTGGATTTCACCTTTGGAATCTTCTCCCTGCGGGATTTATGAGTCCCAGATGTCTGACCCTTCTTAGACTTTGTGGGCATAGGTGTTTCAGAAACCAGCGCAGCAGGATCCTCTCCGAGGTGCGTATCTGTAATGCTAGGCAGAATTACGTAACCCATACCCCTACGATGCAAATCCTCTTTGAATCTCAAATCCAAAAAAAACATAGATACTGAATAAGCTACAAAAATCAGATAGCTCAAGGTCGAAAATTCACATAGAAATAAAATGTAATATCCTGTAATATTCCTTTTTCAATAAATTTCTACAACGATGAGAATATCTCAAGATATTCTAAAGTTGGAGCCCCAGCAATAAGCAAGCACAATAATGGTGCAACAGCAACACACAACTCATAGAAATGTGAGAGGAATCCATAGCCTTCTCTTTAAATAATAGCAGCAACAATGAATACAAGATCTTGAGGAAGAAGGTCACTCAAGATAGGCAATCCTTAGCCTCAAGAAACAAGTACAAGATACATGACAAAACCACTGCTACACAATGTATACCAAGCTATGAAAACGTAGTTTTATAGAGCAACTACATGCTACATATGGAAAATACATAGATAGATAAATGTATGGCACAATACAACAATGGGAGTGAAGATATCAGCTCCCAAAGACTACCTCATGTCAATCCTAGAAGGATTGGAAAAAAAATACAAAATCTGCAAAATGCCGAAGTTGCTGGGTAGCAGCAGCAACTCAAAAATAGAACTGGATGGAGATGGTTGAATCTGGTGCTCAAACTCAATATGCCTTCTCCAATGGATCTTTCAAGTGAAATGTTGATCCCTTCACCAAATATCTTCCCCTCCAAATGTATCTGCAAAGCCCTACTGCAAATTCTCCTCTATAATAACGCAGTCACTGGATAAAAATGCACTATAGGGCAAGAGAATGGGTTGGCCTTGATGACAAAGTCTGCAATCAGCTCTGGAATGCCTCCAATCTGATCTCCCAAAGAAAAGAGAGACTCCTCCTCCAAAAAATAGCTGAAGGAAGTGGTGTAGTGAACCCTCACTGCAACACCCAGCAACACAACATTACTCTGTTGCAGAAATAACATTGTCTTGATGAAGGATGCTTGGCCTCAAGCCTGGATGTTAGGAAAATGAAGAAAAATCCTTCAAGAGACCTCTCAATAAGAAGAAGGAATCCTAAATAGGAATTCCCCGGGCAATTCTTGCTAAACAACAAAGAATGCTCAATTGTCTCAATAGACAATGAGATGAATAATCATAAGCATGAGAAACAATGGTTGCCTTGTCCTCCTTTTAAAAAAATGAAAGCTCTTTCTCCATGGGTCCCATCTATTAGGGTTTCCTCCACCAAATTTCCCTTTCCTCATTCACACTGTGTTGGCTTCCTAAGTAAGCCACTCCTCCTATGGCAACGTTGTTGACTTGGTCAAACTTAACCAAGCCTCCTTGCAAATAACCTTGTTCACACATGAGGGTGTGAAAACCAGCTCCAAAGATGATCCCCTTTCATATTATGAAGGATTTTATTGAGAATAATATTATGTATGGGCCTCCTTACCCACTTATTCTCCTCCTAAGTGAAATAAGAAAAAATTAATGTTCTAAATTATTGTCAAAAAATTTTGGAACATTACAGTCCTCCCCTCCCAAATGTTGCTTGTCCTCAAGCAACTACAAGGATAGAACTGGAAAGCCTTCTCTCAAGGCATGGAGTCTATAAAGTGTTTGAGTAATATCTTCCTCATGTGGATCCTCCATCCCCAAGCAATCATCCATGCAAAATGAGTTACCTCCCAACTAGGAAACTCCTGGAAAATGTCTTCCACCTTTGGCTCCGACAAAGTAGGTGGGATGAAAATATGCTCATGGTAGACAATGTTTCCTACCCCACACTATCCTTCTCTCCACTCATGATAAGTGTAGAGAAAATGTTGATCCTAGGCTGTGAAATACTTTCCCTCAAGTGGCAATATGAAGACTAGATCCCCAAGGACCTCTCCTCCAACGCTGCAAATCATGCTGGCCCAAGTCTCTCCATATATGATGAGTTGGAAGTCATCATCATATGGCATCTCATTCCTCATATGGCTCACCTCATAAGGAAACAAATGAGCTACTATTGTGGCCATACCATCTCCCATGCTCCCTTTATAACATGTAGTGCAAAGTGTGTCGGAGTTTTCTCCCTCCAAGGACACATTCACCCAATGTGTCTCTCCTCCAATCATGCTCCCAAGGAAAGCTCTAGAAATATCAACCAAGGGAACCATAAGGAGAATGATGCAAGTTGCCCCATTCTCTTGGAGAAAGTGGATGATGTAATGTGCAATGTATGTATGTTCTCCATGAG
This sequence comes from Pinus albicaulis, assembly GCA_034641835.2. Taxonomy (NCBI): domain Eukaryota; kingdom Viridiplantae; phylum Streptophyta; class Pinopsida; order Pinales; family Pinaceae; genus Pinus; species Pinus albicaulis. The sequence goes on from CM076584.1 coordinate 558,772,433, forward strand.
AAATTTCCTCCCCTTCTCCTCTTAGGGAGTGATCATCCATAATGGCCTTATGTAGACCATCAAATCTAGAAGGAATAATAATCCTTCTTCAGGCAAATCCCTGCACATATATGGTTAAGAGATGCATATTTATTGACAAATCATCATGCAAATCAACAATACTCTCACCATATGTTTTTCTCTTATAAATGGAGTGGCTCATAGATGAGTCTCTCCTCATCCTCAAAGGGAAAGGAGTGGACTGTGCTAACTCCTCCATATCCTCATGATCCTTGCCTCCTCAAAGTCTTCAAGTAGTTTTTCCCACAAGAAGAAAAGAAATGCAATGTGGCCCTCATGGTTGGCCCATAGTTTCTCCTAGAATTTACAACATATATAGTAAGGAGAATCATGCTCCCAATGGGCATCCTCAATCTCAATCCCACTCTCTAATCAAAGCTTCCCATGAACATATACATATCAGCAACAGATGGAAGTGAAACCCAATAGAAACAAGTTGTCACATGACAACCGAAAAGTGGATCAAGGCCCCGTACAAGGAACCAGTGCAGTGCATGCCCTACCTGCATCAAATCAAACAAAAACAAGTGCTTCTCTAGCCACTTGTTTGCTACCACAATCATCCTACAAGATGTGAACATGAAAGTACAAAAGGGTGTCAATGGTGCACACCAAAAATCATGTGGCTCTCCCCACCAACCACCAATGATATAGCCAATCTCAATGCTACTTATGGCTTCAAGTACATCATAATACAAAATTTAAGAAGGAACAATCCTCCTTGGTACAATATGTTTCTCATAAAAGGACAAGAAGTACAAAACATAAAGTGAAATTGTACATTCCCCATTATGTACTCGAAGACTTGAGCTGAAATGGCTCAACTAAAGAAGCTCCCTTACTCTCAATGAATAGGAAGGTGGTTGTGACATCCTCACCATCATCATCCGGGCTCTGCATCTCTCCATATTCTGATGTACTTCTTGTTGGATGCCCTCCCAAATAAAATCCTCTGCCAAGGCAAGATATGCATCAAAATGCATGGAAAAGAAGTCCTCCTGTGCTGCATGCAATAGCTTCTTCTTGAGACTAGAATCTCTAGTCAAGAAGACTCTTTCATATGAATGGATGACCATATCATCTACCATGTATCTTTCATCTCTCTTCAGGCCATCTAGAATCATGCATGCACCAAGATCCTCGGAGTAATCTACCAAGTGCTAAGATCTCCAGTAAAGATCAATCCTCCCAAGAGACAACGCTGGTGATCTAGCATGTGTAGCTCTCCTCCTGCTATTGTCTGCTACTTTGACATCCCCCATGCCAAATTTCTCCTCCAAACTCTTCACCTCTCCACAATCCAAGGGTGGTGAACCCAAAGACACAATGTCTCTGATCAATGACAGATCTGGTGGCCTCCCTGGTGGAATGCCTCTATGCAGTGAGACATCTATGTCAAGAGTGGACTGCACATATGGGTGGGAAATCTTGCCCTTGCTCTCATAGCTCAATATATTCTGCCTCATCTTTGCACTAGCTTTCTAAAATAGAGAAGGGTGTGGAAATCTCATCACATGATGCTACTCTTCCTCCCTTCCTCCTACTTCTAGCTGTAGTGCGCTACAATCATGCTGCTCATTGATTGTGCTTGGACCTCCATGTATGAGATCTTGGGGACCTCCTTGCAAAGATGAAAGAATCCCTCTAGTTGGAGCAAGAGCTCCTCCTTCCTCTACATGAGGTGCTAGATCAACTCTAGAAATGACAGCGTTGTTGCCCTCAGCCTCCTCGATATGAGTGGGAAACCCTCCAATGATTAGATCTTATTTTGAAAAAGAGATATCTTTGCCTCTTTGTGCCAAAAATGAAGATATTTCCTCCAACAAAGCATCATCCAAGATATTAGCCTCTTTCATGGTTCTCTGAAATGTTTTAGAGTCTATTTCTTCATTACATGCAAGGGTTTTGTTTGTCTAAATGTGTTTGTTTCCTTTACATGCATTTTAGAATTCCTCCTATCAAATCTCTTCATCAAAGTTCTAATGAACATTGCATATGAATAGGTATTTTCATTTGTAAAATTAAAAGACTCAAATAACCACCATGCATAGACTTTACCTCCCAAGTGCAGTGCTGCTATTCTAATGGCTTCATCTTCAGGAATCTGATGTTGCTGCAAAAAGGTGTCTAGCTCTTCAATCCAAGCCTTAGTTGAACAAGTATGGGAACCATTAAAGACAAATAGAAGAAATCTATCCTCATCATGCTACTTGCTCCTCCTCACCATGATCTTACAAAACTCCGGAAAATTAATATGATCTCTAAACCTCTGGGTTTGAGATTCATACTCATGCAAGCAACCTCTAAGAGTTCCTTTCTTTGGCATTTCTTCTTCTTCTTCTCTTCTCATGGCAAAGCTAGCCATGTGACTGCGTTGTGTATTATAGGGTGTAGCTAAATGCTCACAGCCGCTATAAGAAAATCTAGATTTTGACTCAGTTTCAAACCCTCTTGCAGATCCTGTACTAATCTCCCTCATCAGCTCCTCGAATTCTTCATGAATGTTCTGTACAGATTTTGGAAGAAGCTTTGTAAGCTCTTCTTCCCTCTTTTCTCCACATGATGGAGTCTTCATCTTCTCTCTCCTTGATAGCATGATGGCTAAGATACACTGTAAAGTTCCCTTCTTTGCAATATCAAGATTTTGTTCCAGAGATTGACTGTAGGGGCATTTACTGGATATGTCACCTTTGAAAAAAGGATGAGATCCAGAGGCTACATGGCCATCTGCAGACTCTGTCTATAGAGTTTGAAATATTCATCCTTCAGGGAGTCAATATTTTGGCTTGAAGCCACAGGCTAGGCCAAATATCATGCTCTGATACCATTGTAATATTCCTTTTTCAGGAAATTGCTACAATGATGAGAATATCTCAAGATATTCTAAAGTTGGAGCCCCAGCAATAAGCAAGCACAATTATGGTGCAGCAGCAACACTCAACTCATAGAAATGTGAGAGGATTCCATAGCCTTCTCATTAAATAATAGCAGCAACAATGAATACAAGATCTTGAGGAAAAAGGTCACTCAAGATAGGCAATGCTCAGCCTCAAGAAACAAGTACAAGATACATGACAAAACCACTGCTACACAATGTATACCAAGCTATGAAAACACAGTTTTATAGAGAAAATGCATGATAAATATGTCAAATACAGATATAGACAAATTTATGGCCCAATACAACAATAAGAGTGAATATATCAGCTCCCAAAGACTACCTCATGTCAATCCTGGAAAGATTGGCAATAAAATACAAAATCTGCAAAATGCCAGAGTTACTGGGTAGCAGCAGCAACTCAAAAATAGAACTGGATAGATATGGATGAATTTGGTGCTCAAACTGAATATGCCTTCTCCAATGGATCTTTCAAGTGAAAGGCTAATCCCTTCACCAAATATCTTCCCCTCCAAATGTATCTGCAAAGCCCTACTGCAAATGTTCCCCTAGAATAACGCAGTCACTGGGTGAAACTGCGCTGTAGGGAAAGAGAATGGGTTGGCCTTGATTCAAAAGTCTACAATCAGCTCTAGAATGCCTCCAATATGATCTCCTAAAGGAAATAGAGACTCCTCCTCTGAAAAATATCTGAAGGAAGTGGTGTAGTGAACCCTCATTGCAACACCCAACAACACAACATTACTCTGCTGCAAAAATAACATTGTCTTGATGGAGGATGCTTGGCCTCAAGCCTGTATGTGAGGAAAATGAAGAAAAATTCTTCAAGAGACCTCTCAAGAAGGATAAGGAATCCTAAACAGGAATTCCCCCGGAAATTCTTTCTAAACAACAAAGAATGCTCAACTCTCTCAATAGACAATGAGATGAATAATCATAAGCATGAGAAACAATGGTTGCCTTGTCCTCCTTTTAAACAAATGAAAGCTCTTTCTCCATGGGTCCCATCCATTAGGGTTTCCTCCACCAAATTTCCCTTTCCTCATTCACACTACGTTGGCTTCCTAAGTAAGCCACTCCCCCTATGGCAGCGTTGTTGACTTGGTCAAACTTAACCAAGCCTCCTTGCAAATAACCTTGTTCACACATGAGGGTGTGAAAACCAGCTCCAAAGATGATCCCCTTTCATATTATGAGGGATTTTATTGAGAATAATATTATGTATGGGCCTCCTTACCCACTTATTCTCCTCCTAAGTGAAATCATTAAAAATTAATGTTCTAAATTATTGTCGGAAAATTTTGGAACATTACATATCCCAAAAGGGAGAATGCAGTAATTCTAAAAAGAAATATAAGAACTACAGCAAAGTAAACAATTAAACTAAATACACCATAAAAATGTACAAAATAACTGAGCCATTTTATTATATAGGAGGTGGATAAACTAGTACAACAGTGCTCAAAATGTGAGACACTCAAGCCAAAGAGATGGCATAGAATAACCTTGAAATGATCCCACAAGAGGGCCTATGTAACTGCTGGACTACTAGAAGGAATAATGTGTTGTCTCTACTGCACTTGTTGGGACTACAACTACTGGAAAGATATAGCAGTGTAGATCTGGTAGTTTTGGAGCTCCAATGATGCCGAAACTTCAGATTTGGGCTCTATGATGGATATTGAAGATAACCCAGAAAGGGATTTCCAGATCTAGCAATCTAGGAAAATCACCCTCTTAGGGCTTGCACTATACAATTGTTGGGTGTCCATATCTACTACATGAGTTGAAGATATTATGTATGTAATGAATACAAAACAACTCAGTGCACAGAGGGTTGATCCCTCCTTCAGATCCTCAAGCCAAAAGCTCAAGATTTGTCTCCTCCAACCTCCTTCAATAGATGAAGTTGTTAAATGCACAATAGATGGAGAAAACTATGCTATCAGAGAGGGAGGGTTAATATCCTGATGCTAAATGTTGTAATGTATCTCTTGGATGATGGAAATAGTTATACCAAAGTGAAGAGGTGGTCCCTCATAGTATTTTCAGCTGAAATACTGGAAACTTCCTTCCTCCTTCAGATCTGCAAGATTGGTCTGCACAATCCTTGAGGGGATTGCTATTGCATGGAGGTATGAAATGATGGCCTCAATTCTGGATATGAATATGCTGCTCCTGAAAAGCTGATTTTGAAGCACAATGTGAAAGTATGAATTATCCTCCAGTTTCCTAGCTGAAGTGCTAGAAATAACCTCCACATCTCAAACCGTTGGACATGAATTGTGTTATTCCTAAAGTTGTATGTGCATATGAGTGTGGCTGAATGTGGCACCATTTCCTGGTGATGAATAGAGCTCAATAAAAACCTTCCTAGAGTAGGCACTCAAAGTCCCTCATGGGTAAGGGTGGGATTCTCGCTCAGGAACACCCTGTGCTAAACAACACTGCAGATTTAGCTAAACAGCATAAGCGTGCATAGAAAAGTCAAATGAAAAATCTAGATCTAAAAATATCAATAATAAATAATCTAAGCCTACCTTCCATTGTGCCTTAATCTTCATTATATAGATTGTGAGACTTCCATAGCCTTGCCCCACCTCATAATTGTGTTGCACATGTGGCCAATAGCCTCCGTGAAGATTATGTTTTCTCACCATGTTCTCTGTCATGTCTGCATTTAATTCCCACTATATCCATCATGTGTGCATTAGATGCACCACTTCCTCCACTATCTCATCATAAGTGATTTATGATCTTACTTTGAATGCACCATGATCTCAGTTGACCTCCTCCAATCATGATTTTACATTAAAGATCCATGATCTCCACTCTTCCTTCATTTAAGAGGCTGCTCCACTACTCCATGATGTAGATCTAGCTCTAAAATATCCACATACACACATCAAAAGTGGATTTTATTCATCTATGGGGTTTGTGGGTCCCTCCACCCTCCTATTTACTTAATTAATTAAGAAAAATAAGAACTCTAATATTCCAATTATCTGATGGAAAATTGGGAATATTATAGTCCTTATCAAAATGTTGCTTGTCATCAAGTAACTACAAAAGTGGTTGCTATAGAAAACATCCTCTCTCCAAATGGCATCCTCATATGGAAGGCCTCCCCATCTGCCACAATGTGTAATGTATGCCCAGCTCCAAAGCTTTCTCTCTAGAATGTCTAGAATGGCTTCCAACTGAAAAGTTAGATGTCTCTCCTCATTAATGAATCGCCAAGTGGAAACCATATGATGTCCAAATATCTCCTCTATATATGAGATACAGGAAATAAAGTGGTTTCTTCGCAAAGTGGAAAGTCTCAACTCATGAACTATCTCTCCAACCCATGTCACGTAGAGTAGATTGCATCTATCAATGCTCTCATCATTAGCCTTGTTGGCCTTGTAGGAACCAAACATCACAACAACAAAGTGCAAAATAAGAAGTAGATACATATGGATTAACATGTACAATGTCAAACCATACTCTCCCAATAACAACCACCGCAGTAAATCCTTCTGATGCAATGCTAGATCGTCATGAAAACAAGTAAGAGAGCCATACTCTCTCAACAGAAGCCACTGCAGCAATGCTTCTTGCTGCCATGCCAAATCATCATAAATATAAATATGAGAGCCATACTCTCTCAAAAGAAGCCACTGCAGCAATGCCTCTTTCTGCTACACCACATCATCATTTTACCAAATGTAATGGCCATATTCTATCAAGAGAAGCCACCGCAACAATGCATCTTGCTGCCCCATCACATCATCATTATAACAAGTATAGTGACCATAATCACTCAATAGAAGCCAATGCAGTAAGGCCTCATGTTGCCATCCTCCATCAATGTCATGGAATTTATAGGAATAAATCATCCCATACATCATCATGATGCAAGTCATGGGGCAACAACATATTAATAGACATGTGGAATGTCTCATCAGAACCATACAAATAAGCTCCCTTCTGCCACATCATGTGAGAGTTATATATTGTCCCAAACCCAAGTACATACATGAACATAAGATATATCCCAAACAAAAATACATGTAAATACATGAGAAATATACCAAACAAAATCAAATACATGGACATAAGATACATCATGAGGTGTCCAAACTCTCTCATCAATAACCAGTGCAGCCATGCCTGTTGTTGTTGCATGTCATCGGTGATATACATGGCATAGATCCTGCAAATGTGAGATGTTGGGTAAAACCCATACTAACCTAAAAGCAACCAGTGCAACCATGCTTCTTGATGCCTGGTATCATATATCTGCAACAATTTTGGCAACCTCCTACTCCTCATTTGGATCCATTCATCCCAATGTGGATGATGAATCATGCTAAGCTCAATGTTGGTATCCACCCATTGTTGAATACCAACATCCTTCATCTGAATAGCTTTGCACTCCATGAAATGTTAAAGTGCACCTCCTTTGAGGTATCTCCATGAGATCCTCTCATAAATGGCCCATTGTAACCCATAAGGCTCCATACATGATCTAGGTATAGATCCCTCTTTGAGCTGTGAGATGCTCATCAAGGAAACTTCATCTTGATAATGGAAAGTGCTTTCCATCACAAGATGTCTAACTTCTATCATCTACCCCTCCAGTGATTCATGATTGAAGATACCTTCATAATTCTCCAAGAATAATGGGGCCCTCTCATCATCATTGTTTCTAAGTGACGGCGCTATAGATCTGCATGGTGATACATGTGTTGTCTCATGGCCACATAAAATGCTAAACTCATAATCTGTCACTGTATTGAATAGGACTATGCTCCTTCCATATTTTGCAGCTCCACACTTCAACACAAAGTTTTGGGTGTTGCTAAACCATGAAAAACTAGGGTAGCAATACATCTTCTCCTTGATCAAATCAAGGGTCCTCTATGCAATGATAATTTGCTGCTCCAAATCACCAAGGTGCTTTAATCCTTGGTTATGCACTTGCCCTGATGACATGGTCTCACAAACCTCAATATGAGGTACTGAAATAATATGAGATGAAAGTATGTGCAAAACTTGAATAAGATGAATCTCGAGAACATCTTGCACATCTACAAGAGTTCCTCCAACTGGTGGAATGTTCTCTCCAACTATTGGAAATGATGATGGTTGCATTTCTTCCACTGTAACAGAGCTACTCATGAATCTCATGAATCATGCATGGGGCTCCAAATGGCAAGAACTCAAGACCATATTGCAAATATGCAAGTGATCCTCCTCTTGATGTAAGTACATCTGCAGTTGATGGTGGTGCTAGAGGCTCCTCCTCCTGAGTGATAATGAGGACATGTTCCTTGGGCTCTTCATGTATTATCTCCTCAATGATGGGAGATGTCACTATGTGAGATGTTTCTGGTTCTTTCTACCATACTTCTTCTTCAGTCTTAGAATAAAATCTGCATAAGTAGGCACTCTCATGTGTGACAAGTGACTGAACCACCAATCTCTTGCTCCACCTTCTAGGTGCATTGCTGAAATCTCCACAACCTCCCTTTCTACTATAGGATATTGAAAAAAGAGTGTAGTTAACTCTTCCCTCCAAGCCCTCAATGTGCTTGTGGAAGATCCATCAATTGTAGTCAAGAAGAATCTATGCCTCTTTCTTTTATTGCTGCTTCGAGATCTCCTCTCCTCTTTGAGTTGAAAAATTTGTTGGAGAGTTAGATTCTCCTTGAGATCTCTAGGTTGTGCTTTGTATTCAGACATATATTTACTTAGGGTTTCATGCCCCAAGTCTCCTTCATATTCACACCATTCCCATATCTTATCAAAGAAAGTGGATCTAGTATAATGATGTGAAGCTCTTTGCTTCTTCGGTTTCTTCTCATACTGATAGGAAGTGTTGGGACCTTACTCATCAAATATTCTTCTTGGATCCTCCTTTTTCCTTTCTCTCTTCATTTTTTTGACTTCCTTGGAGAGATCTTGCATGGATATAAAGAGAAGAGTGGAAAAACTGTAATCCTCCTTCATGATAGATCTCTAATATCTACTTCTTCTTTTGATGCAAAATATGAAGTGCCCACAAGCTAAGCCAAAGATCATGCTCTAATACCACTGTAATATCCCAAAAGGGAGAATGCAGTGATACTAAAACAAAATACAAGAACTATAGCAAAGTAAACAATAAATATAAATACACCATCAAAATGTACCGAATAGCTGAGCCATTTTATTATATAGGAGGTGGATAAACCAGTACAACAGTGCTCAAAATGTGAGACACTCAAGCCAAAGAGATGGCCTATAATGACCCTGAAATGATCCCATAAGAGGGCCTGTGTAACTGTTGGACTTCTGGAAGGAATAATGTGTTGTCCCTGTGGCACATGTCGGGGCTAAAACTACTATAAATATATAACAGTGTCAATCTAGAAGTTCTAGAGCTCAGATGATGCTGAAACTTCAGATCTGGTCTCTATGATGGATACCCAAGATAACCCAGAAAGGGATTTCTAGAACTAGCAATCTAGGAAAATCACCCTCTTAGGGATTGCACTATACAACTGTTAATTGTGCAGATCTACTGCATGAGCTGAAAATATGATGGCTACAATAAAGAACAACCAACTCAATGCACAAAGGGATGATCCCTCATTCATATCCTCAAGCCAAAATCTCAGGATCTGTCTCCTCCAACCTCCTCCAATAGATGCAGCTGCTGAATGCACAACTGCTAGAGAAATTTGTGTTATTAGAGAGGGAGGCTCATTAGCCAAATGCTAGATGCTACAATGTATCTCTTTGATGATGGAAATAGTAAGCCCAAAGTGAGGAGATGGTCCCTCACAGGATTTGCAGTTGAAATACTAGAAACTTCCTTCCTCCTTCAGATCTGCAAGACTAGACTGTGAAATCCTTGAGGTGACTGTTGCTGCATGGAGGTATGAAATTATGGCCTCAATGTCGGATATGAATATGAAGCTCCTGAAAGGTTTATATTGAAGCACAAGTTGAAAGGATGAATCCTCCACCGGTTTCCTAGCTGAAGTGTTAGAAACTATATTTCTTGGAAGGACGGGATCGAGGCAGTACTCGAAGACAATGGCTTGAAGGAATTCATTGACAATGATGTTCCTAAACCCGTTGTGGTAGATGCTACAAATATTGATGAATGGTAAAATAAAGTGGCAAAGGCGAGGAGGATGCTATTGGAGGGAATACAAGACCACATTGTCTGAAGCCTCCATTGGAAATCCACACCATATGTAATTTGGAAGCCTTTGACGGATCTATTCCAAAGCAACAGTGACCATAGGAAATTGGCACTCAACGATAAACTCAGGAAGAGCAAGATGGAAAAGGGAAACACTATTCCAAAATATATAACAAATTTTGTCCAATGTTGGGATGAACTAGGGAGCATTGGAATAATAGTCATTGATGATGATTTGGTCAACTTGACTCTCCTAGGAATTCCCAAGAGTTGGCATAGTTATCAAGGCTTTGTCAGTGGAAGGGAAAATTTGCCAGATTAGGAATGACTGTGGTCAGATTTGGTGCAGGAGGAGTTCAGACAGAACACCAGAGATGGATCTTCATCAAAGAATTAATATGAAGAGTATTGTGCTTTGGCTGCGAAGAAATTCCACTCTAAATCCGAGTCTAAGAATGGAAAGAAGCAGAATATGTCCAAGGTGAAGTGTTTTCACTATCACAAGCATGGGCATTTTTCTACTAACTTTCCACAAAAGAATAAGAATAAGAAGGTTGGAGGATCTGCAGTTGGTGAGGCCCTTGCCTCACAATTTTATCTTGACTTCTCATTGATCGCTTGCATGGTGTCCAGTGCATTGGGAAATATGTGGTATTTTGATAGTGGTGCTTCCTTTCACATGATGGGAGATAAAGAACTTTTAAGTGACTTGGAGGAGAAATATCTCCAGATGCATATAGAAATGGGTGATGAAGGGCAGTACAGTGCTACTGGTATTGGTACCATTACATTTCAGAGGTAGTGAGGTAAACCCTTTCAATTAAAATATGTAACGCATGTATTAGGTCTGAAGAAAAATTTGGTTTTAGTCACAATGTTTTAGGATAGAGGCTATGATGTTGTTTTTAGTGATGGAAAATATTTCCTGCGATATAAAACAACGGGACAAGCCAAGAGGATAGGGATTCTAGTTAAGAATCTCTACAAGCTAGAGGTAGATGGCTGCACAACAATGATGGGAAAGGCAGATCAAGTGGTGAGTCGAGATGAGGGAAAATTATGGCACAGGAGATTGGGCCATCTTCACCACGGAACATTGAAAGTCATGCAGCAGATTTCTACTAGTCTTCCTAGGGGTACACTTGTGCAGTCAGACACATGCAAGGGATGTACTATGGGGAAATATGTAAAGTCCACCTTTCATGAGAAGGAAAACCGAGCTTCGAGGATCCTTGAGAGAGTTCACACAGACGTGTGTGGTCATTTCTATGTTGCTTCGATAGCAAAAAATAAGTACTATGTAATCTTTGTTGATGACTTTTCTCATAAGTGTTGGATCTTCTTCATACAAAAGAAAGATCATACATTCTCTAAGTTTTGTGAGTTTAGGGCACTGGTGGAGAAATATTTAGGGAAGCAAGTGAAGACTCTTTGGAGCGATAATGGTGGAGAATACATCTCTAACGAATTCAAAAAAATTTGTAGCAAAGAAGGAATTCGAAGAGAACTCATAGCGCCTCATAACCCACAGCAGAATGGGGCCACAAAGAGGAAGAACATAATGACCATGGGTGAAACACGAGTGATGTTGCATGATCAAGGCCTACTGAAGTATCTGTGGGTAGTAGCATGAAATACAGTGGTACATGTGCAAAACTGTTGTCCTCGTAGAGTACTTGGCATGAGTACACCTGAAGAGGCTTTCACTGGTAAGAAACCTAATGTTTCACACTTTAATATTTTTGGCTCATCTGTTTATATGCATGTGACCAAGGATTCCAGGAAGAAGCTGGAACCAAAAGCTGAGGTTGGGATTTTTGTGGGGTACACTGAATCACCCCATAATTATCATGTGTATTTTCCAAATAGCAGAATGACTATTGTACGACGGGATATAAAATTTGATGAGGAGAAAGCCATGTGGTTGTCCCTTGAGAGGGAGTTGGACTTGCATACAGAGGAGAAATTTTTGGTTCCCAAAGATGAGTATCAAGATGTGGCTCAGCCACATGAGGAGGTTCATGGAGTGGAGGAAAACACTCATGCAGACCATCCATCGGAAATGGCAGAAGGCGCACCACGTAAGATGATAGATTGAGAATTGAATATGCAGAGAATGTAGGAGCCTCTACTTCATAGCATAGACAGAGACAGTCTCCTGACCGATTTACTTGATACATGGATCTTAAGAGAAAATGTATTGTGGTTGAACCATATTCCTTTCAGGAAAAAGTGCATCAACCAACTTGGGTTGATGCAATGGTGGAGGAGTATGACTCCATTATCAAGAACAGTGTATGGGAGATAGTCCCAAGACTGGTTGACAAATTAGTGGTTGGAACGAGATGGATCTACAAGGTAAAGAAAGTTGTTGATGGGAGTGTGGAGAAATATAAGGCCATATTTGTGGCCCAGGGATTCTCACACACCAAGGGGATAGATTATGATGAGACTTTTTCACCTGTTGCAAGGTACTCTTCCATAAGATCCATCCTTGCACTCTAAGCACAGATGGGCTAGTGCATTCATTAGATGGATGTGAAAACTGTGTTTCTCAATGGGATCATTGAGGAAGAGGTGTACATAGAGTAGCCTGAAAGTTTCAAGATATTCAACAGTGAGAGTGAGTCACATGTGTGCCGACTCACAAGAGCACTGTATGGGCTTAAGCAAGCACATTGTGCCTGGTACACTCGTATAGACAACTATTTCACCGGACTGGGCTTCACCAAAAGTGAAGCAGATGCAAACTTGTACCAAATTATGGTTTGGGTTAAGCTATTGATCATTGTTATTTATGTTGATGATCTAATTTTGACTGGTGATGAGCAGCTGATACACTCATGCAAGGAGGATATTGCAAGGGAGTTCGAAATGAATAACATGGGACTCCTTCATTATTTCCTTGGATTGGAAATATGGCAGCGGGATGGTGAAATTTTTGTGTCTCAAGGCAAGTCTGCAAAGGAGATACTGGGTAAGTTTAATAATGAGAGATGAAAACCCATGGACACTCCTCTTCTAGGAAATTAGAGGAAAGAGGATTCTACTTCTGGAGAGGTAGTGGACACTACTATCTGCAGGAAGTTAGTGGGTTCACTAATGTATTTTGTGAACACGAGACTGGATATTTTCTACGTATTTAACCAGCTAACTCAAGCTATGGTTAAGCCTACCAAGCTCTTTTGGAAGGCAGGGAAGCATGTCCTGAGATACCTAAGGGGCACATCAGATTATGGTCTATGGTATAGACAGAAAAAAGGAGTGAAGCTTCAAGGCTTCACGTATTTAGATTGGGCAGGCAATCCATCAGAAAAAATGAGCACATCAGAAGGTATCTTTAGCATAGGATCGACAACAGTTTCCTGGTACATCTAGAAACAACAATCTGGGGCACTCATTTCAGCAGAAGTGGAATACATGGAAGCCAGTCAAGCTACATGTGAGGCTATCTGGATGAAAAAGATATTAGTTGGTTTGTTTGGTTCTTAGATGGATCCGACAATGATTCATTGTGATAATCAAAGTTGCATTAAACTCTCGATTAAACCTGTGTTTCATGATAGGCCAAGCATATAGATATCTATTACCATCATCTCATATATTTTTTGTAGAGAAGGATCATGTTGCTTTAGCGCATTCCCATGTAAGATCAGGATGCAGATATTCTGACGAAGGTACTCACCAGGAGAAAATTTGAATACCATAGAGACAAGATCAGGGAAGCATAATCCCTTTCTTATTGAGAGGGGGTGTTGAGATTCAATAAGAAAATTTCAGCACCCAAACCTAGTTGCATTAAGCACCCAGACTAGGGTGGGGCCCACAGTGCTATTTTTTGGTGCATGTCTATTTTGGTTATCCCTTAATTAACATGGAAAATAAATTGTAATATATTCTCAATGTAAACTTGAAATAGTTAACTGAGAGTGATAAACTGAGTTAGATAGTGGATTTCAAGTTAGATGTAGTTGGTGAGGCATGTAGATTAATTTGTAACAAAGTTTGAAGTGTAGTGGTGCATTAGTTAATGCAGTTTGTAATTATTTTAACTCAGTTAAGTGAGTTAAAATCAGTTGTGCTAGTTGTAACTGAAGGTACACTAGTGAGAGATCAAGTGAATTAAATATTAATTAATTCACAATCAGTGATCTCACATGCAACTGAGGATTTACTATTATTAGCTGCATGCATGTCAAATCTAGTGGAGACCCAGTTGAGTTCTAGGTGAAAAGGAAGTTGACTATCAGTTGTAGGATTATTGGCTTGTACACATGCAACCAAACACCCATTGGAGTGACCATGATACTTGCACAGTCAAGGAAGGCCAAAATTACTATCTTTTAGGGATTGCATTTATGAGGGATTGCGCAAGAAAGGAGAGATGTCTAGAGGCTGATAATTGGCTATGTGTTGGTCACTTTTGCATATGACAGTGTGATAAAATTAGCTGAGTACTCGAGGGCTCTTTTGAGAATATTTTTGTATGTAATTGTTTCATGATCCATGCTTAATATACAATAGAAGATAGTGGATTTTTTAGCTTTAAGCTTTCCCCGGGAAATTATCTGTGTTGTGGTTGATTTGATTCTTCTTCATGTTCATGTGATTAGCGATTGTGTTTTTAATTCCGCAAAATATTTGTAGAAACAATTCAGTATTTAACTTTAGTACATTTTTAGATCGGATGAATCAAATATATACATGCATGTTGTATAGTTTCTACATTATTTACTTAATTAATTAAGAAAATTAAGAACTCAAATATTCCAATTATCTAACGGAAAATTGGGAAAATTACAGCAAAGGAACTATTGCGACCCCATAGGTCATAATTATAGTTTTGGCATGTCTTCAACTGTTCCTTATGCATTAATGTGTCTCCATAAATGACAAAATGGTCCCAAATATGGAAAAATACCCTCATTAAATGCAACCTAGATGCTCCGATAAATTGTAATAAAGTTGGCTTTTCTAGATTTATTGTTCCAATGACTAGATTTTGGCACCTCTACGACCTAGTCAACCACCTTGTGTGGCTACCACGCGCGCGCCGCACCTTTCTTCACATCCACTATCCCTTCTTCACAGATCCAATACTTCGGCCATATATTCATTTGGTGCACACAGGGTCATCCCTTTATGGCTTCAATCAGCTTCCATTGACATACCCAGGAAGATATTCTCCGCTCAGTGTGACCAGGCACAGTAAACCTCCACCAGTGATCTCTTTAAAAATATATGGCCCTAGCCAATGCATATTCAACTTCCTTGGGTGGCACGCAAACTTCTGTCTATCCTATTTCATTGTCATTTCTTTTTAAAGAAATTTACCTTTCATAGATTAAGATTTTTTCATTAGTTTTCTTATAGAAATTAGATTAAATTCAATTCCATTTGAATTTGGTTTGAAGATTTAATTTCAGTAATTAGTGTAGAATCAGTTTAATTCCAGAACAATAGAAATAGGTTATTTTTATTTTATTTTTTATTTTCAAGCATTTCCTTTTTTTTTTTGGTTAGACTAATTCTATTAAGTGAACGTATGGTACAAGAAGATTTTACAATTAAGAGAAGCAAGAAACGAGCCTACTGTAAATGATAAATTATCAACCTCGGTCCCGAAGAGTGAACATGTAACAGACAAAGAACAGTGAAGCGTAACTAGGAAATAAAGAAGATAGAAGCAAGGTTCTACCCAACATGGGCAGAAACCTCCGTACGAGATTTTTTTCCTTTCTTTTTCTTGACTTTGACCCATCCAAATTTGTGCAGTTGGGCTGGAACCACTTGTAGAATGTTGTTGACTGCTGGATGGGGATCCTTCTCTGAGTCAGAAAAGGAGGATTCATGTGTGCGTTTCTGAGAGGTCATTGTGCCAGGGGGTCCCTCAGGGACTATGGAGGATGAATCTTTCATCTGCCTTGCCTACTCCATTTCTGTGTCAATCTCTTCCTCGTCTGAGCTCGAGGTGTCATCTTCATTCACGGGAGGTGGGTTACAAGATGTCCATATTTTGGGTTTTGGCTTGGGGATGTTTTGCTTTTTTGGGGCGAGGAACTTGGAGCAAGAGTTCTGAAGGTGCCTTATTTAGTGACAGTGGCAGCAACGAAAGGCGGTGTTCTCATAATCCAGAATCTGTGTCCACAGGAAGTCGCCAATCTTAAGGTTGATCTAATCTAGTATACCTTTACTTATGTCGACTTCAACACATACTCTTCCATATGTGTATAGCCCCTGGTACTCTCGAAGGGGATCTGTTGCCACGTAGTGGCCGAGGGAGTTTCCTATTCCTTAGAAAACTAACGAGTGCCATAAGTGAGCAGGTAAATTAGGAAGCTTGACCCAAACAAGGATCTTGGTGATGATTTCCATTGAGGGGTCGAAATCTGGGAACCAGGAGGTAAGGAACAGTCCTGCTGGTCCCCAAAACCATGAGCCTGTTGATACCGCTCTCTAGTAATCCTTGTCATGATTGAACACAAAAATGAAGAAGCCCTTTGAGTAGAATATAACTGTGAAGTTGTGGGTCCAGTTGGAGTATATCCAGTCATATATATCCTTTGAGTGTGACCAAATTCCATTGAATATGGAGATGATGGCGATTTCTGCATATTTTTGAAGCTGCTCTGCCAATTCTGGATGGGAAATCTCTATAGAGGGAACTTCCTCCATCTTGTCAACCAGAAAAGGCTTGGGGGCAGTAGTGGATTCATTTTCTTTCTTGGGTTGTGCATGGACAACATCCTTGTAGGAGAAAGTTGGAGTAGATGAAGATTTCCCCACAGCCCCCCCTCTTAAACGAAGGGTTTGAACTCCAGTAGCGTCTCTTTCAATGTTATAGAATGAAAGGGGAAAATAGGCATCAAGCTATTTACCTTCATATAAAAGCCTTTGAAGGGTTGAGGGAATCCTCAGCCTATGCTCCAGGGCTTACAAAATTTTCTATACTTTGTCCGATCAGCATACCTATATCAGTAAGGTTCTGCCTGTGAGGAGAGAGATCTGGATTTGAAAGGAGGGAGAGGATGGATTTGGGATATCCGGCTAGCCAGAGTTGTTGCAGAACCCAGCTTGATGACCCTTTCCCAATGACTGCCATATGCGAGCTTTTCTGAGTTCCTGTCTTCGTCCCATGAGCGCGGGCTGCCAATGGGGTGCTTCATTTTCCCATTTTCCAGGCTTCATGGGAGATGCAGGAGCAGATGGAGGTTACCCTAATATGCTCTACCCTTAGCATCTATAGCGAGCCTCCAGGGACTTGATCTCATTCCATGCAACTGGATACCTGCAGATTTGATTGCAATAGAGAAACTAAGCAGCCGCAAAGCCAGAGACTTATGGGCTTTCAGATTCGTAGTATTTTGGGATGTCTTGTCAGCGTCAGAGATGAGGGGAATCATTGTAGGTGCGCTCTAGCCTGCTATGCCAACGAAGACCTGCGTAGAGGGAGTATCCACTTCTATGCTTGCATTGGGGATCTTCACACCTGCTTTCTTCATCTTTTCTCCATCGTTTCTTTGATTCGTTGTTGGCTCGAGTTGGATCAAGGACCTGCCAAGTATCTGATAACCTTGATGCGCAGGCCATAACAGAGGCTCGTTGGTGGCATCATGCAACAGGGAGTCACAGGCTAGAGCTAGAGTGTTAGGGTTCATCTTGGCCCAACTTATGTGTGGGCTATTACAATCTTCAAGCATTTCCTTTTATGTAATATTTGCAATATTAGATATATATTTACTTAGAAAAGTTCAATTTAGTTAGTTAGTACTCTAGATGGAAAGAACATGTGCATCATTAGTTTATAATTTTTAGTTCATTTTACATTTTGGTTTTATTCATTTTTGCAATTAGTCTTGTTGTTAGAATAAATCCTAGCATAAATAGTGCACATGCATTTCACAAGTACATGAATCCTGGTTGATATTTAATGAAGTAAATTAAAAGATAATTAATTTACCAAACATTTTGGCATCGTGGTTGGGGAAGTGTATATAGGATTTATGTTAGGTCCCTATATTACTAGTGTATTCCCTTTTTGTTGTTAGTGTAGCCCCCTTATTTTTATTGTTGTACCCCTATAGCACCCATATTGTTATTATTATGCCCCATAAAAGCCACTATCATTATTTTTTTGACCTTACATTATTATTGTTTGTCAACTAGGATTATATTTTGACCCCACTATTACATAGTATTTTGTCACCGTCCCTGAAATCCCCAACCCAAATATTGGAGGACCATTTCAGTGACTTCTGTGTATTTTCATACCTTGCAAAAAGTGTCATTACATCCCTTGGCATGTGAAGAACATTTTCTCTGTTGACTATTCCTAGAGCAGGCTCTAAAAAACATATGATTTTTGGTCAGCATTGGTAAGCAGTTATGGCCTCGCGCCCATAGAGAAATTAGCACTGGGCCTCACACCCATTGGTGCTTTGTCTCAGTGGACTGCCCGTGCTGAGATGTTTTTGGAAATTTTTTTAAAATAGAAACGAAGTTTCCATGCCCAAACACTTTGTGAGTATAGTCATCGTGGTTTTTTCAACTGAATAATGTCAAAGTCCTTCCTTTGGCTTCTTGTTTCCTACATTTAAGAAACTCCCCAAAGGATAAAGCCTCGCTTCCACCTTATTAGGGATACCAAACCACCTCCTCCTCTCCTATAAATACATCCTTCTCACATAGTTTCAGCTAGCTGAACAGTCCTTACTATAGCTGGTGTGAGAATAAAGCAGAGAGGAATCCATTGTCAAGAGAGAGTTTAGGCCCATTGCCTCACCAAGTACAATCCCCGACAAATTCTTGAGACGTGTTTGACTGGACCCTTTGAAGGAGGCTGCAACGTCAAGGCTTTTTGGTTGTAAACTTCTTCTCTCTATCTTTAATACAAGACTAGTTTTTTTATTCCAATTTTGTGTTTGATAATATGAAAAGTATTTTGATTCTCCCTGAATAATCAAATAGCTATGAATGAAAATATGTTTTCGCATGCTATCATCGTTCAGTTGATCCTTGTGCAGGCACACGGATATTTCCACTAAAAGACCGCGATGTGTGAAGATGAAGATAAGTGGATTGTTGCTGCAAATTACAACAAAAGTGTTGGACCAAGGTAGGCCATCTATCCTAACTCGTTTTCATTTATTAGCTAGGAGTCTGAAAGTCCAGCTTGTTCCCTTATTTCTAGACCCACTCCAGGGCTAGAGGGATCGCCTCTGACTGCAAAAGGGATTTACCTGCACAACAAGTTGGAAACTCTGTTGGGGATCAGTGTGTTTTTCGTCTCTAGCTGTTCGTCTAGTATTTTGCTTGTCGGGTGGACTTTGGTCATTTCATCGTTTTTCTGCTTTTTCTTGCCTGTTTGAATGTTTTCAACCATCCTGTTCGGTCCCAGAGTGTCAAGTCTGGCCTCTTCTCAGTGTTTTTTATTTTTCCCATGGTTTTCTAGCTCGGCACTGCTATTTCTTGAACATTTGCACCGATTGGCACTTTTTTCTTTTATCACAGATGCACCAACCTCTGTTTAGCGAGGATTACAGCTAGAGATACACGTTGAATGTTGTAGGTTAAAATTTCAGCCTTCTTCCTGAGTTTTGTCAGTTTCTCTTACCTCTGGATTAGATTTTTATCTTTCAATTGGTCCACTGATATTTTTTTGACTCTCTTGTCTCATTCTTCTCAGTTGTTTGTCCCTCATCTAATCAGTGGAGTTTGTCATCCTAGGGTTTCTAGGTGTCTCTTGCCACTTCTTTGGCTCTCTCCTCGTTGAGTCTTCTAAGTTGAGTTTGATTCAGTTTGGTCTTTGTTATTTCAGTTCGTTTACTGATTGTTTTAGCTTTTCTCTTGGTTCTACCTATCTTTGTTTTGTTGAATAATCACCTTATATTTCGTTTAGCTCTCCATTCGTCACCTTGAGCATAGATTACATTGCTCACTGAACCGGTTCGAAAGCCCCTTTTTTCTTGAAGGAGTGCATCTCTGTTTTGAGTGTGTTTGCTATTCGTGTTAGATTAATCTCTTTGTTTTAGATATTTCCAATCGAATTTCTCAAAACTAGTGTCCATTTTGCTTTTTAGTGTAATAGTGCATTTTGCTTCTCATTTATCTCAAAAGACAAAATTTTCATTCTTTCTCTTAGTTTGAAAATAGAAAATGTTCTTTTACATTAGTAGCTTTTAGTGAACATGGAAAGAGATTTTTTTTTTTCTGCTTTGGTTGTATTAGATGCATTAGGGAAAATTCTCTTGTATTCGATTGATTTTTGCTTTGTTATAGACTACTATCCCCCTCTTAGCTAGCATTCATTAAATTGGAATGATTTTCTTTTGCATATAGTTGTACATTAAGAATTCAAGATCACATTTGGTAAAGGCCTTGAAATCACAACATTAATTCAAGGTCAACTTTAAAATGAATTCAAACAACCTAAGGAAGTAATGAAACCTAACGCATATATTTTAAAGGTCTAGGCTAGTGACGTGTTCCAACGTCATTAAACCTAGTAGTTGTCATTCGCCATCTAGCTTTAGACAACACTAGCACAGACTTGTGTTCCCTGTACCATCGATTATATAAAGGGAGACCCTCATAGGTTGCATCCCTTTATGCATAGGAAGCTGATTCTGCCACCCTGTAACCATGATACACTAAACACAACATTCGGGGAGATTTCCTGCACATACGTCGAGTCCTTGGTCATTTCTCTTTCATTTGATTACCAAGGTGTATATTGCAGTTCATAGAAACTTGGTACACCCTCTTGCTTATATTTCCTAAGTAGTCATTTTGGTCTTTTAGTGACTCTCTAAAAAATGAAAAGATCCTCGAGCACTTGTTCTTTCACGATTGTTTCAACCTGAAAGTGACTAGAGTCACCTTTCTCTTGTTTCTTGACTCTTAAAATATGAAATGACAGAGTTTTGTTTCAATTTCATACAATTAACTACACACGAAATATTCCTGGTTCAAGTTATATTCCTTAGTGATTTTTGAGGGTTGTTTCTTATGTCAATGTTTCCAAAGTTTACCAACCAAGGAATCCCCTCCGAAGGGAATCCTGGTCCTTTTACTACTTTTGGGAATGTTGGTGCTCCTTATATGCTCCTTAACTGTTGGTTTTCCTGTGTGGTTATTTTTGACCTTGGTGGTCCCAATTGGTCTAACCTCTGTTCAACCATCTCCTTCGCTTGAACAACATCTTGTTGATTCTAAGGTGGACCTCTCACCTTCTTCGCCTATTTCTTTGTCCTCCTATTCTACTTCTCCTGGTGAAAGTTTGGAATCTAGTAACCAGGAGGCTGAGAAGAAGAAGAAGAAGACAAAAAATAAG
Organism: Pinus albicaulis; assembly: GCA_034641835.2. Classification (NCBI taxonomy): domain Eukaryota; kingdom Viridiplantae; phylum Streptophyta; class Pinopsida; order Pinales; family Pinaceae; genus Pinus; species Pinus albicaulis. The sequence goes on from CM076584.1 coordinate 558,793,904, forward strand.
AAGTCAGATAAGCGAGAGGCCAACCCTACAGCTATTGCTCATAAGACACCTTCCATCGATAAACCATCCAACCTTCCATGGAAATTCAAATTCCCTTGCAAGCTATGTAAGGGTGACCACCTTCTTCGAGATTTCCCTGGCATCTCCAAGGTGCTCGAGGTATGGTCCGACGGTCATCCACCGTTGTCTTTGACCTTTGGAAGTCATGTTGGTGACACGTATTTGACTAGTACTGGTAAGACTCTTAAGAAAAAGGGTAAGATCACGAATCCCTGTAAGTTGTGTGAAGGGAATCATCCCATTCACCTTTGTCCATACATGGATGAAGCCACGAGAGCGTTGGACAACCCTACTGTTTCTGTGTCCTGACTTCTGGTTGGTTACCAGAAGCTTTCTTTGAGTGCTCTGCTAATTGATCGAACAATTGGTCATGGAATCGGTCGATCTGATCTCACCTATGATTCATCAGGTATTTTCCATCAAGAGTGGATCTCATACCCCTGACGTTCTTCTTGTTTCTTTATATTCCTCGTAATTGGAGAAATATCCTCTCATCCCTATGGTTCAAGAAGTTGCTCCTCTTGTTCCCATGTTCGTGGTCCAAGAGGATGCTCCTCTTGCTCCCATAACACCAGGGGATGACCGTTCCATCCCTGTGGTACCCCTTCCAAGTAGCTTGGTCACTTCTTTCGATTGGATTCAATTTTCAGGATACTTTATTCCTTATTATGTGCCCTTTAAGATCATAGTACAGGCCTTCAATGTGGTCGTACCTAGCACAATTATAAACGAAGGTGCATCTGTTAGTATTATGTCTTCAACTACTTGGCAAGCTTTTGGTTCTCCATCGCTTATGCCTGTTACGCAGAATCTGTTGGCTTTTAACATAGGAACCAGTCAACCATTAGGGATCCTTTCGAAGTTTCCTATTACTTTGGGAGGGAAAATCGTCTATATAGATATTATGGTGGTCCAAGGCCCCTTCGATTTTAATCTACTCTTGGGGCGTGACTATACTTATGTCATGGGCACGCTAGTCTCTTCCCTCTTTCATGTGATCTGTTTTCCACATGAAGGTCGGATCGTGACCATTGATTAGCTTTCATTCTTTGGTCCTAAAATGACATCTGGTCCGCCATCATCTCTTCCTGGTCTTTATCCACTGGTTCTATCTTCCCCGCCACAAGTTAATTATGTGGCCACTTGCTTGTTTCCCTCATCCAGTGATAGTGCCATCAAGTACCATCTACTAGGGGCATTCGATCGTGATTTTAGAGATATTGTTCTCCCATCAAATGAGAACCTTTTGGAATCCATGACTTATTATTCGACATGATGAGTTTTTGTCAGAGCATAGTTCATTCTCTTGTGTCAAGCTCCTTAAAAAATGAAACAAAGTGTTCGGAACACAGTTCGTTGTCCTGTGTCAAGCTCCTTAAAAATGACATAAGGTGTATGAGGATAGTTATTTTACTATGCCAACCTCATTAAAAAAAGAATTAGTTCTTGAGGATAGTTCTTTTATTGTGTCCACCTCGTTAAAAAATGAAACGGGTTCCCTTGTCAATTCGAATCTTTGATTAGATCTCGTGACATCCAAATCGAGTCTTTCGCTTGCTTGTGTAATTGAACCTTCACTCCATCCACCTTTCAGTGACTAGCAGACTACTCTGGTGAATGGACTGGAGCCTGGGGGGCATGTACCTTGACTTGAGTCACCGTGCTGGGGGCATCCGACCCCCCCCCCCCCCGCCCCCCCTTTTCAAGCATAGTTTATCTTTGTTTCAAACTTGTGTAAAAATGAAACCAATCCCAAGCATAGTTTACATTTGTTTTCAAGCTTGCGTAAAAATGAAACCATTCTCATTTTTTGGCTTGGTGTGCTTTGGGAGTAGTTTTTCTTGCTTATTGTGTCATTTCTTATTGTGCAGATGAATGCCACTCCTTATTATCCTCCAATCTTAAGGTTGTACTTGTGTGTTCGTTTACTAGAAAGACATTTTGATTACATCACATATCAACATATTCTTAGACGAATGAATGCGTTAATTGATACAGTATCCAATATTGTATTAGATAGACATTTGCATAATTTTTAAAACATCATCATTACATGATACGAATCATACAGGAAAATAGGCATATATATATATATATCGAATGTTTGCATCCACGTGCATCATAGGTTCAAAGAATATGTGTGTTTTGGTAATATCCTGAGACATCATGTCTCTAAAAAAATATGCAGAAATAAAAGCCTAAGTGTCTAGTCGACATGATGCTCATGGTAGCATGTCACTGCCCACACAAGCTGCCTCAATAAGCAGTGAACATTGTTTGACACCCCCGCAATGTGTCTCTGGTATGCACAAGGAACATCATCAAATCTCGCATAGTCTGGGATTATACAAGTGAATCCCTCCAGGTTGCATACGATTTCCTCCTCCTCGCTTCCCTCACCATGAGGGGCCACATAAAAATCACGAGGAATCCGTCGTGCTATTGGAGACATTCCTGTAGGTATTTATAGGCTGACATCTGCGAATACATGGATTAATATAAAAATTTATATAATTGGAAAAAATCATAATACTCATCAAAATAAAAAAAATGAGTCTTACCCAATGCTTCATCCCAATCCTCTCCTACTGGGAGTCAGAGATTTGCATCACCGGTAAAGCCCGTGCCAGAATAGGGCCAGTCCTCCACGACAATCAGTTGTCAACAGAGCCACTCAAATAACTCTAGTCTCTAGGACACCTATTGACCACCTTCTGATATTGGCATCAAAGCCGCCCAACGGACCATTCATGGATCTTGGGCCGGTGATGTAGGAACTATCACTTCCTGATGTTGGAAAATTGGTAACCGTTCCAAGATGAATGATACCAGGATGGACCCATAGCCAAACTATTTCAGCTTATAATTTTTGCATTTTGTCAATTGGAATTTCATATTGATCATTACTTCCTCTACCTAGTTGTAGAGAGTGGGTGCCATAAAATCTACTGCAAGAAGTAACTGTGTTTTTGTGGCCTCATGCGAAGCCTGAGATCTCGCAACTCGAGTGATGGTGTGCACCACTAATTTTAGTGCCAGATCGGAAATGGTTTGGATATCCACCTTCCCACTTTTGGATCCTTTCCTTGCCCCTCGGCACACTCTGTCAATAACCATGATCATGTTTTCCATTGTAGGCCGAGTACCTGTCAGGATTGGTACTCCCACCCTCCGTGAAAATCCAATTATGAAGTGAACATCTGAGCCCTCAATCTCTAGCTCTTGATTGTGAATTATGAATATTTCCCGATCAATGTCCCATACACTGATCAGATACTCTAATAGTTTTGGTTGAGCTTGGAGACATGGTGCCATGAAGAATTTTTTAAGCCTGCAGTCCCTGAGTACATCCATGTATATTACATTTACAAAGGCTTGCTCATCTTCCTCACCACATTCTCTTTCCTTCCATTCGATCACCATTTTCCTTTTTCACACCTACAAAAACATCAATGTGGTTGTCATTAGTCAAATTATTTACTATTGAAGTGTTTAAAATGGACTAATTAGTTGAATTCTAAGCTAAAATTGATGGTCATAGTTGGGTTTTAAAAACAGTCACGCCAAGTGGCGTGCCCCCGTTTCGATTCAAGGCAGGTTGGCGCGAGTCTATGCCCGAAACCCGCGCCAGCCGCCGCGCCCTAATTCGAACAAAAATCCCTCCACAGATCTAAAAAAATGGATTGCAGGAAATGAAAGTTATATCAAAATTCAGGCAAGGATATGAGCTCTTACTTAGAAAAGACGAATTCACAATTGGTCTTCTGGATTGTCCGCTGTCAGCTCTGCAAAATCACAGTGAAAAAGGGTAAAAAAGTGCTCATGAGAGGTAAAAGTGAAAATTAATTTGTTTTTACTATTTTCGGAATTTTATGAACTTTTCAAAACCCTAATTAGGTTTTTGAGCATATTTTTCGATTATTTTTATATTTTATTTTCGAAAAATCGGTTTTACGTGAGTTTCTTGTGCAGCAACAGGTCCTCATTGTGACAGAAATGAAGTAACAAGTTGTATTCTATACTTTTTTGGACTCGATAAAAACATGATAAAGTAACCCTTGGAGTCATATTTCATCTCTTTTCTGACTCTCAAAAATTGAAAATATTGCCGAGACTCTTGTTGTTTTGAACTCGTTAAAGGCTGCAAAACGATAACTACCTAGTATATGTTTACCACTTTTCAAGATGGGATAGATTATTTATGAAAAATGAATACCTTAGCCTATCGCGACTAAGAGGTTCTCTAAGACATACTTTTCTACCTTTTCAGATATGTGAGACTACCAATGAAAAGGGACCTGCTGGAGTTTTCTTTTTTGATTCTTTTCAGACTATCTAAATATGAAAATATGTTGAGTTCTTCCTTTGTCAAGCTCGTTAAAACCTAAATGAAATTGGAAATCACCACCATGACATAGTCGAGTTCCTCCTTCATAGGGATCGTAAAATTTACTAGGATGGATTTGTCCAAAGGAAAAACTTATATGACAAGCGCATGCTATCCCCTTCAAGCTTGTTTCCAAAAATTATTGGGGTACTCACTAGCAATGGTGGGGGGAAATGGAACCAGTTCTCAGTCTTGTCGGCAGTATGTCGCTCTTGAGCATGATTCTCATCTGCATTCGTTTCGAGTTGGGGACATCCCATTTCGTCATTTTTTTCCTCCATGGGTTTGGGTAATTTGTTTTGACCTTTCATCTGCTCTTTTCCACATCATCGTGACCTCATGTCCCTTGATGTCAAATACTGCCAGATTCTAGAGTCGTGTCATCAATATGTTCAAGAGAATTTTCCTTCTGCAGTTTTCAACCTTTGATCCTTTGTTTGGTCCTGATTCACTGTCATCTTGTTCCTCAGTCTCGTGTCGATGATGTGGGAAACATTATGACCCTCCTTCGACCAGGTCACTTCCTATCGACTTCATATCATTATCCAGGAAGCTGATCTAGAGACTCTCTTTCAGTACCTTGGAGCTTGCATGCCTCAACGACAAGTTCTTCGCATTTGACGACAGGTCCTCATCATTAGCCTTCGATCGAATGATTCCGGGGGTGTTCGATGCCAACTCAATGTTCACATTCCATGGATTGTACTATTTATACCTTGAGCGCCATTGTCATTATTGGTGGTTTATCTCGCACCTGTTAACAGCTTTCATCGTTGCCTGGTAATCAGGTGAATTTCTTACATGTTTGAATTCAGCTCACTCATTCGCATGCTTGAATTTGTACTTTTTCGAGTCGAGATGGGGCACAAGACCCTGGGTTTTTCCTGATAAAATCTAAGCTATGAGACAATTTGGTTTATCATGAATATATGCATGAATCTTTTGATTAGATGTTTGCAACCATACCTGAGTCTATCTCTTGATCCTTCTTACTGGATGGTTGTGTCCATACCTCGGATCTTGTTTTTATCTGTACTCTATTATGGATGGTTGTGCCCATGCCACATATTCATGTATCAGAGATATCATTTTTACTTTTACTTTTAGGTCTTTCAACGACGGTGTTTGGTTTGAATGTGTTCTTGTAAATTATTTCACTCCTACCTCTCTCTCGGACCTCATGCTTTAGTGGGAATCTGTTACATAGTATTTTGTCACCGTCCCTGCAATCCCCATCCCAAATATTGGAGGACCATTTCAATGACTTCTGTGTATTTTCATACCTTGCAAAAAGTGTCATTGCATCCCTTGGCATGTGAAGAACATTTTATTTGTTGACTATTCCTGAAGCAGGCTCTCAAAAACATATGATTTTGGGTCGGCACTGGTAGTAAGTTATGGCCTCACGCCCATAGAGAAATTAGCACTGGGCCTTGTGCCCATTGGCACTCTGTCTCAGTGGACTGCCCGTGCCAAGTTGTTTTTGGAATTTTTTTAAAAATAGAAATGAAGTTTCCATTCCCAACCACTTCGTGAGTGGAGTCATCATGGTTTGTTTGACTGAATAATGTCGAATTCCTTCCTTTGGCTTCTTGTTTCCTACATTTGAGCAACTCCCCAAAGGATAAGGCCTCCTTCCACCTTATGAGGGATCCCAAACCACCTCTTCCTCTCCTATAAATACATCCTTCTCACATAGTTTCAGCTAGCTAAACAATCCTTACTATATCTGGTGCAAGAATAGAGCAGAGAGGAATCCATTGTCGAGAGTGATTTTAGGCCCATTTCCTCGCCAAGTCTGATCCCCAACGAATTCTTGAGATGCATTTGACTGGACCCATTGAAGGAGGCTGCAACATCAAGGCTTTTTTTTTGTAAACTTCTTCTCTCTATCTTTAATACATGGCTGGTCTTTTTGTTACAATTTTGGGTTTGATAATATGAAAAGTGTTTTGATTCTCCTTGACCAATCAAATAGCTATGAATGAAGATATGTTTTCACATGATGTCATCGTTCACTTGATCCTTGTGCAGGTACATGGATATTGCCACTGAAAGGCCGCGATGTGTGAAGACGAAGATTAGCGAATCGCTGCTGCAAACAACAACAAAATCTTTGGACCAAGGTAGGCCATCTATCCTAACTCATTTTCATTTATTAGCTAGAAGTCTGAAAGTACAGCTTGTTCCCTTGTTGTTAGACCCACTCCAGGGCTAGAGGGATCACTTCTATCCGTAGAGGGGGTTTACCTGCACAACACCCATGGAGTCCTATATATAGAAAGAAGGTTTTTTCATTTGAATCATCCAAGAATTGTTCATCTATGTAATTTAAAGGAGGTTTCCCCCATGAAGTGGCTTATTTCTAAGGCGTTGATCTCTCTTTTCTTCTATTTTTGGAGCTGTTTTAATAACATTTTGTATCAGAGCTTTGGATTCTAGAGTTTCGCTACTTCAAATAGGTCATCGTTGCATTGTTTCTATAAATTTTTTTCTACAAAGGATCAGAAGCTAAAAAGAAAACCATTTGCGAAGAAATCTTGAAGAAATTGGTGTAAAAATTTTAGATCTTGGTTCGCAATATTTTCGGAGATATGATTTGTGGAAGTAAGGGTTTTTGCAGATTCCCAAATTTCATCTCAAAGAGGTGACCTTGGGAAAATCGTCATAACTCTCTCTTTGAGCATCGAATTGGAATTCTGTAAAATTTACCGCAAGTAAATGAACTGTAGTTTATTATGTATCAATTTCAGAGCCGAAGAGGAAATAGTGATACGTGGCATGTAGTACAATTTCGCTCTACTAAACCAGTCCATAATTAGGTCATTATGGGAGATTGGGCATAACTTTTCCTTAAATAATCAAAATCAGGTCAGACCTTTAGCATTGGAAAGAAGATTCAGAGGGATGCTAAAGGACTGAAGATAAAATATCGACGATCCGAAATTATAGAGATACATCAGTTTCAATATCGAGCTCCTAAAAAGAAAGAAAAATGTGTGTATTTTTTTCAAATTGCATAAGTCTTGTTTGAAAAATCAGTTTGAAGTGATTCCACAGGAATATTGAAGCATAGATATTAGTATTGGGTTCTAAAATCCCCCCTAAAAATAATTCAACACTCATTAAGCCCTAAAAAGACTCTACTATGACTCATGAAGAGGAAGAAGTGTGACATGATATATCAAAATTACAAGAGAAAGTGCAACAACTTTTGCTCTCACAAAGAGCAACAAAAAATGAAATGCAAGTTTTGAAGAAAGGCGTGGAAGCTAAGATGGATGGTTTTAAGAAAGGCATGGAAGCTAAGATGGATGTTTTGAAGTATGGCATGGAATCTAAGATGGATTACATGGAAGAAAAAATGAAAGACAACATGGAAGACATGAAGAATGATCTAAAAGCAGACATGAAATTTTTAAAGGAAGGTTTGACAAATTTGATACAATAAATTATTCCTAATGGAAAAAATATAGTAGAGGAATCTCATGATGAGAACAAAATAAATGTTAATCATGATTTCATAAACTCTAATGTTGGATTGAAGACCTAACATATTCCAAATATTGATATGAGGAAGTCTGATGGAAAGGATCCCGTAACATGGATACTAACGATGGAGTAATATTTTGATCCCAATAATGTGAAAAACACACAAAAGGTACAAATTGCAACTTTATATTTAGAAAAAAATATATTTGTATGGTATCGATGGCTTTGCTCCCATAAAAAAATTGTCACTTGGTCAATTTTTACAAAGGAAATGATAGCACATTATGAAGATACAAAGAGAAACACCTTCTTTAGCCAATTGATAAATCTCAAACAAAAGGGTTCAGTGGTGGAGCACATTAAGGACTTCGAAAAATTGAATATAAGGGTAATTGATATTCTAGAAGAACATAGGATTGATGCCTTCATAGGGACTTTAAAGGATAACATCCAACATGAGGTTATCCTTTTGGAACCTGATTAATTGGAGAAGGCAGTCAGGTTGGAAAGAAAATTGAATGTAAAATTATGGTGACAAGAAACCTACCACTCACATCTATAAATATGGAAGTGTTGCTATTCCTAGAATTCCACAACCTACAAGGTTGACACCACAAAAATTGGAAGAAAAAAGAGGAAAAGGGCTTTGCTATAGTTGTGATAGGAAATGCACTAAAGGTTATAAGTGTGCTGAGAAGAAATTATTTTACATAGATTTTGAAGAGGAGGAAGAAAATGAACAAGAAATTTCAAAATAAGAGGATATACACTAGGAACCAACCCTGGAGAAAGAAGAACTGAGTTTGACATATCTTTTAATGCATTGGCATGAATTACCACTCCTCGAACTCTCAAGATAGAAGGGCATATCAAGAAGAAAAATGTACTAGTGTTGATTAATTCGAGTAGTACCCATAATTTTATTCATTGTAAGGTAGCCAAGGAATTGAATTTCTTCCTATACCCAACACCAGAGTGTCAAGTGATGGCTGCAAATGAAGGAACTATAAATTTCGATGAAAAATGCCATAATATCAAGATAGCCATGGGGTAATATGTATTGAATATTCCAATGCTTTCCATTCCAATGGGAGGTGTTGATGTTGTACTAGGAGTACAATGGTTACAATATTTGGGGACAACAGCTTTTAATTTTCAAGAACTTTTCATGAAATTTTTTCTGGAAGGAAAGGAAGTTAAATTACAGGGTATCGCAAGGAAATCGGGAAATGTAATAAGCTATAATTTCATGAAAAATATTTTGAAGAAATAACAACGAGGCGTAATTGCACAATTATGCTCATTAGAAGTTCCAACATCAAATCATCTATTTCTCCAAATCTCCAAAAAATCTTGGGAAATCATTCCAATGTGTTTGAAACTAGCAAAGGACTCCCACCTATTTGTGATCATGATCATGTTATTCATTTGATTCTAGGAAGTGTTCCTCCAAACATCAGACCTTAGAGATATCCTTATTTCCAAAAGAGAGAAATTGAACGTATGATTGCGGAAATGTTAGAGGCTGGTATAATTCAACCTAGTCAAAGTTATCTCTTTGCTCCAATAGTATTGGTGCACAAGAAAGATGGATCATGGCGTAGGTGTCTAGATTATATGGAGCTAAATAATCTCACTATTAAAGATAAATTTCCCATTCCTGTGATTGATGAATTATTGGATGAATTACATGGAGAAATTTATTTTACCAAGTTGGATCTTCATTCAAGATATCATAAAATTAGAATGAAGACTAAACATATTTTGAAAACATCATTTCGAACTCATGAGGGTCATTATGAATTTTTGGTCATGCCTTTTGGCCTTACCATTGCACCTTCTAAATTTCAAGGGTTGATGAATTCCATTTTCAAACCCTTAGAAAATTTTTGTTAGTATTTTTTGATGATATACTAATCTACAACAGGTCTTGGAAGAATCATGTTCAACATGTTGATAGGGTGCTCAAACTATTGGAAGAGAAACAATTATATGTAAAAACCTCCAAATGTTTCTTTGGAGTACAAGAGGTGGAATATCTGGGTCATATTTTATCTCAAGAGGGTGTTAAGGTAGACCCTAAAAAATTTAAATCCATTAAGGAATGGAAATTCCCCACAACCATAAAGCAGTAGCGAGGATTTCTCAAGCTAACAAGGTATTATCGCAAGTTTGTTAAGAATTATGGGAGAATATTAGCACCTCTAACAACATTATTGAAGAAAGATGCATTTTCTTGGACTCCTGAAGAAACTAAGGCGTTTGAACGTCTTAAAGAGGAAATGTGCCTAGCACCGATCTTAGCTATGCCAAAATTCACAAAAACCTTCATTGTGGAATGTGATGCCTCAAGAAATGGACTTGGTGTTGTTCTAATGTAATAAGGAAGACCCATTTCTTTTGAAAGATGTCCAATCAAAGGAAATTATTTACATAAATCTATTTAGGAGAAGGAAATGTTGTCAATACTACATGCACTAAAGAAATGGTGAACCTACCTAATGGGAAGACAATTCAAGGTAAAAACTAATAATGATAGTCTTAAATACTTTTTGGAACAAAGACTATCTTCAGAAGAGAAACAAAAATTGCATCACAAAGATGTTGGGTTATGACTTTGAAATACTCTACAAAAAAGGGAAGCTAAATGTTGTTGCAGATGCACTCTCAAGAAAGGATGAAGAGGTGGAGGCATTGCTTTGTGCCATTTCTATTATCCAACCAGATTGGATAACCGAAGCATGGGATGAATAGAAGAATGACGAAGAAGTGTGGACACTCATTCAGAATTTGCAGCAAGATCATAGAATATATGATACATTTAGTTGCAAAAATGATTCCTTATGGTACGAATATCGCTTATATATTTGTAAGAATTTCCAACTTAAACAAAAGATTCTTTTGGAATTACATACCTCTCCCTTAGGAGGACACTCAGGATTTTTAAAAACTTACCACAGGGTGAAGAAATATTTTTTTGAGATGGCCTTAAATCTGATATTCAAAAGTTTGTGGTGGAATGTTTGGTTTTCCAGAAAAATAAAGTCGAGACAATTTAGACCCTGGGTCCTCTACAACCTTTATCCATTCCAAGTCAATGTTGGGAGGAGGCTTCAATGGATTTTATCACAGGTTTACCTAAGTCTAGAGGAAAGAGTGTCATCATGGTGGTAGTTGATAGACTTACCAAGTATGCACACTTTGGGCATTATCTCATCCATTTAAAGAAAGTAAAGTTGCTACTGCATTTATGGAAACAATTCAAAAGCTACATGGAAACCCAAAGATTATTGTAAGCGACAGAGATCCCATTTTTACTGGAAATTTTTGGATGGAAATATTTTTTTGTTTGGGTACTTAAATAGCTCATAGCTCATCTTATCATCCTCAATCCGATGGGAAAACTAAGATAGTGAACACATGTTTGGAATGATATATTCATTGTTTTGTATCTAATATACAAACATAATGGGTCAAGTAGTCACCTTTGTTTGAATGGTGATATAACACTTCCTTCCATAATGCAGCAAAAATGACCCCATTTATGGCACTTTATGGATATCATCCACTGTCCATCACATCATATTTAAGAGAAAATTATAAGGTTCAAGCATTGGAAGATCACATTGAGCATCAACAACAAGCTCTCTAATTCTTAAAGCATAACCTAAATTTGGCACAAAATCGAATGAAATAACAAGCAGATCAACATCGCAGCGAGAGAAGTTTTGATGTAGGATACTAGGTATTTTTACGAATACAACCATACAAACAAATGTCCCTCAAGCAATCTAAGAAGGATAATAAATTATCGCCAAAGTACTATGGTCCTTACAAGGTGTTGCAAAATATTGGTACTATGGCATACAAATTGGAGCATCCTACTTCTTCTCGAGTGCACCCAATTTTCCATGTTTCATGCTTAAAGAAGGTTATAGGTGACAAAATTCCAGTTCAAACGATATTTCCAAAACTAGATGAGGAAGGTAAAATCATATTGGAACTTGAACCAGTCACGGAAACAAGAAATCGAAAACTATGAAATCGATCAACTTCAGAGTATCTCAGCAAGTGGAAGAACTTACCCACTGAAGGTTCCACATGAGAGGATGAGAATTTTGTACACAAGCATCCAAAGCTACTCAAGCATTGAGGAAAAAACTTTTTTTAATGAAAGGGGCATGTTATGTCCCTATATTGTTAGTGTAGTCCCCTTATTATTATTTTTGTACCCCTGTAGCACCCATATTGTTATTATTATGCCCTATAAATCCACTAATGTTATTTTTGTGCCCTTACATTATTATTGTTAGGTCGGCTAGGATTATATTGTGACCCTATGGACTCCTATTTATAGAAAGGAGGTTTTTTCATTTGAATCATACAAGAATTTTTCATCTATGTAATGTAAAAGAGGTTTCCCCCTCGAAGTGGTCGATTTCTAAGGCGTTGATCTCTCTTTTTTTATATTTTTGGAGCTGGTTTCATAACAATTATTCTTATGAGCCTTTCAATTTCAATAAAAAATATTTATGTATAGATAAATATAATCTAGGGGTATATTTATAAGAAGAGGTGGAATCTCGATTCCAACATCACCAGTCACTACACCTAGACCTCTTAGTACCACACCATCCATTGATACTCACATTTCATCATTGTCAGGGTAGACATAGACTTCCTGAGGTGCTTTGATCTGAAATCCAACCTATAAATTCACCAATCTCCTCTACCAAAGTTGTAGTGGAAGGACATAGATCCCCAACATAAGGAGTAATCTTTCTTTCGTCAATTGGAGAACGAATTCTAAGACAAGAACTAGTAGTACCTAGTGAAGAAGGAGAAGAAACTTATTTTAATATCCCATTAGCAGAAGAACTAGAAGAAGAGATATACAATCCAATCATAGAACCTTGTGTTAGCTTTGAAGAATCTACAATGCCAGGGGAAGGGGAAGGAGAAGTACATAATGTGAATGGTGAACTTAGGATTGGGGGTGGAAGAGGTAGAGGAGGAGTTGGAGGAACAGGAGCAAGAGGTGGTAGATGAGAACCATAACCTTTTTGATTTCCCATTTTGATGATGATACCACAACAACAATGAAGAATATCTCACCTACTATACTCCCTAATTTCCATGGATTAATACAAGAGGATCCTGAAACATTTATTTTTGAGTTTGAAGTCTTGTGTAGATCTTATGATTACTTACTTGATTCTCAAAAATTAAATTTTTTTCCATACACTCTTAAAGATGGAGCATCTTAATGGTTTATAGGGTTAGGAACACATACTATCAAAACATGGGAAGAAATGAAAAATGTGTTCTTAGACAAATATAAAGATTATTTTTTATCCCATAACCTTAAAGATGAAGTATTTAAGGTGATGTAAAAAGAAGATTAAAATATTGAAGATTTATTTGAAATATTTTCCTATAATGTTAAAAGGGCTAAGATGCATAATTTAGATGATGAAACTTTGAAAGCTCTTTTGTTGAAATCTATTAGAGATGAGTGGATTGATATTCTCAATTTAATGGTAAAAGGAGATGTTTCCAAACTTTCATTTAGAGACACATGCGAACTTATATGTATGCATATGTCATAACCAGAGTTAATAAATCTGCAACTAGGACAGTAAGTAGAGATGAAATAGGTAATTTGATAGCCAAATTTAAAACATATATTTTATGAGTTCTTAGTGAACAACTAGATAACCTTAAAATAAAAAACAAGCAAAAATATGAAAACGCAACATTATCTATCTTTTTTCCAAGATGTAGAAAGAAACATGCCTTGAGAGAATTTCCTCTTAATAGTGTAGAAATGTTTGTCATATGTGTTGAGAATCATAATACTAAAGAGTGTCCTTCAATACCTGGTCTTAAATACATCTTTCAAGATGAATCTGGAATAATCCAAGTTGAATCTCTTTGTTGTTTTTTTAGAAGACTATGGAAAAATTCATAGCCAAATATGACTCAGGTTTTTAACACTCAATCATATGCACAACCACAGAATAATTGGAATGCACCTATGCCTTGGAAACCTTGGCCTCCACAAGCTCAAAATCCATCTTGGACACAAGGTTGGAAAAACCCTTATGGCAAATATCCTCACTATCCTCAATTCGAACAACCATATTCTTCTTTTCCACCACTATATTTTCCTCAACCCACTCAATCCTCTCAATTTCAAAATCCAAACCAACAAATTTCATTACCATTTCCTCAAAAACCAAATCAATTGCCTACTCAACCACTTCCAAACCCAAATAATAAAAATCCACAAGCTATTTATAATGTCAAAGGACAAAATTTCCAAGCTTGTATGATAACACCATTAGGTCTAAATGATGTTCAACTTAGATCCAGTAGGGTTTTACAAAAGAAGTCAAAAATAGTTATCATCCAAGAATCTAAAGAGGATGACACTCATAAAAAAGATGAAAATATTGATCAAGAAATTACTCCTCTAAAAGAATAAATATCTATAAAACCAAAGGATGATCAAATAAAAAATCTCATGCAGTTCATCTAATAGTAAAACCTTCTATTTCTTTACGAGAACCACATTTTCTTGAAAGACTTAAAATTGATAAAGGAATAGAGAGGAAAATTACTTTACCATACTATGACATGTTAGATGAACTTAAGAATGTTTGCATCAAAATACCTTTACTACAAGTAATAACGTAAATACCAATATTTGCAAAACCCATCAAGGATCTATGCATTAGAAAACTAGGAAGCAAAAGAAAAAAAATAAAAATTTTCAATTAGTGAGAACAATTGCTGATATTATGATAGGGAAAACTATTTTCCAAAAATATTTAGATATGGGAAGCCCCATTGTAAAAATCCATATCAATGATATTGAGATCCCAAATACTCTAATTGATTTAGGACCATCAATTAATATCATGAATAAACAGACCATGGAACAACTAAAACTTTAAAATATTCAATATTCTCCAACATTATTATAATTAGCAGACATATATGCTATTAAATTAGATGGAGTATTAGAAGATGTGTATATATCTCTATATTCTTGGGAATATCTTGTAGATTTTATGATTTTAACTCTGAAAAATCATTTGAGAGGCCATCCATTGATCTTAGGTAGACCTTGGATAGCTATAGAAGATGCATTCATAAGTTCTAGATTGGGAGATATGTATATATCTAATGGAAATTCCACTAAGAAATTCACGCTATAACCTCTTGCAAAAATTATAACTAAAATAGAAACTAAAGTATGTATATATGACAATAAATACTTTAATAACATGTAATCATTTTATACTTTTTCACAATTAGACGAAGAAATCAATTAATCAATTTAGTGAATAACAATCATTCTTCTTCTTATTGTGAAAAAAAATAAAAGTTTTAAGGAACAATGTAATATTGAAAATTTATCATCACATCAAATTGCTTTACATTCTATGGAAAAATTTGGCAATTCTCAAGTAGAGGTCTTTCAAGGTAAAACATTAAATAATAAAAATAATATAGAGGAACTTCAAAAGAGAAAATTAATAATAATGTTGCAAAAACATTATTCTACTTATGCGTGGGAATACACTGATATGAAAAGAATTGATCCTAAAACTTGTATGCATCACATTTTATTCAACAAAGTTCCAAACCGGTTAGACAACTCGAAAGGAGAATGAATCCTAATCTAACGGAATTTGTTAAAGAGGAGTTACAAAACTTGTTGAATGTGAATTTCATTTATCCTATATTAGATAGTTAGTGGATATCACCTCTAGTGATTTTTCCAAATAATAATGGAAAATGGATATTATGTATTGATTGCAGAGAATTAAATAAAGTCACTTTGAAAGATAATTTTCCACTACCCTTTATAGATCAAGTTTTAGATACCTTAGTAGAGAAGACGTATTTTTCGTTCTTATATGGTTATAGTGGATACAATCAAATCCAACTAGCACCAAAAGATAAATATAAAACTACTTTTACATGTCCTTGGGTAACATATGCCTATAGGGTACTGTAGAAATTTATTAATATTGATAGTATTATTGGATCCTCTTGATCTAACAAATTAATCTTATGTTAAATACATAATCCTTCCACTTAATTCTTTGCGGAAATTCAATCTCCAATTGCAAAACACATATGAAGCAAATCAATCGCACATAAACACAGTTGTTTAACGAGAAAGCTTAAAGCTAAAAACCCCAACTATCATATATTATGTATATCAATGGATCATGTAATAATCTCATACAAATCTTAGTACATCAAGCTCTCAGTACAATCAACAATCATTACACATTGTCATGTAGAAATTTGCATATCTATGCACCTATTTCTTGCCTCCTGATAGCCTAGCTCCACTGCACAATCCATGTTGAAGAAAACCTCTGAATGAATTCGAATTGGCCTTGCCTTGACTGCACAATCCTCAATGGCATCTCCAATGTGTGTTAGATGCATTGAATGCATCACTATAGTCACAACAGATAGTCCATCTCACCCTTTCACCTATCTCTCCATTATGTCTCCACTGGAACTAACATGCAAGTAGTTAACTATTGTATTTGTTCAGTTGCAACTGAGTCTCTAGTTATGAATTAATTAAATAATTAATTCACTAAACTCTCACTAGCGTATCTTCAGTTAGAGCTAGATACAACTAGCACAACTGAGTTTAACTCACTTAACTGAGTTAAACTGAATAACAACTCCCATAAATACTCTTCCAACTCTGTCATAACTTTGCCACTTCAGTTCTAACTGAGTCCTCCATGCATGAGTCACCAACCACCCTAGGAATTGCGTAATTCCTTCAGCCCACTGATTTGCCAAATATGTTCACTGAAATAAAGTGCTCCAAGAGAATAAGTTATATTTATTGTCGGATTATTAGTAAGGGATAATAATAATCGACATGCATATATTTTTAGATTGACGATCTATAAATAGACTTCAACCAATATTCTAAAAATAGAATCTCATCTATTTTTCACATTTGACCAACCATCTACAAATAGCATCCTGCAACTTACAGAATATGCTCACCATGTCTAAAAATAGACATACACATAAAAATAGCATACGGTCCCCACTTAGTGAAGGTGCTTAATTTTCACTAAGCTCATCAACTTGTTGAATCTCAATAGGTACTTCCTTTTGGATTATCTAATTAACTTGCCACATTTCAAAGAGAAATATTAGGTATTTTCTCTGATCTAATTCATGATTGTGTGGAAGTATACATGGGTGATTTTATTGTGTATGGAGATTCCTTTGAAGAATCTATGAGAAATTTAGAAAAAATCTTATTAGATGTAAAGAAGTAAATCTTTTATTAATCCATGAAATTTTTTTTATGATGTTTAATGAAGGTATTGTTTTAGGCCACCATACTTGAGGAGATGGAATTAAGGTAGACATAACTAAGGTAGAATTTACTTCTAAAATTTTAATTCCTGCTTGTCAAATAGATATAAGAAGTTTTCTCGGATTTACAGGATACTATAGAAGATTCCTAGTAAACTTCACAAAAATAGCCTCTCCGCTTTTCGAACTTCTTACAAAAGATTTTGAATTTTCATGGAACTCTGATTGTCAAAAAGCATTTGAAACAAAGAATCACTAAAGCACCAATTTTAAGAGGACCAAATTGGACTCTCCCTTTTCACATATCTACTTATGCTTCAAACATAGCCTTAGGGGTTGTATTGGGAAAAAAGTATTTAACTGCTTATTTTATTTATTACACAAGTAAAATTTTGACTCCAACGTAGTTAAATTATATTGTAACTAAAAAGGAGTTTTTAGTTGTTGTTTATCCCATCAACAAATTTCTCCATTACATTATTGGTTGAGAAATTTTTATCCATACAGATCATTCTACCATTAGATACTTAGTGAATAAAACAATTACTAATGGAAGAATTACAAGATGGTTGTTAATATTACAAGAATTCAATGTTACTATTCTTGATAGACCTAGAAAACAATTGTTGGTTTTCTTTCCAGATTAGAAAAAGATAATTTTGATGTTCCTGTAAAATAAAATTTTCCTCATGAATTTATTTTTGTAGTATCTACTAAATTTCCTTGATTTGCATATTTGCCAATTATTTAGCTACAGGAAAATTTCCAACACAATTGTCAACAAAATAAAAGAAAAATGATCAAAACCAGTGCATCCTATTCATGGATATATGGAGAATTATACAAAACTAAACCATATTTAATCATTTGAAGATGTTCCTAAGAAGATGAAGTACCAGAAATCTTAAAAGCTTGCCATGATGAACCATGTGGAGGCCATTTTGCTGGAAAAAGGACTGCAAACAAAATCCTTCTTTTGGGATATTATTGGCCATCTATTTTCAAATATGCTAAAGAATATGTCAAAAGATAAGATATTTTTCAGAGAATGTGAAATCCAATAGCTTGAGATGAAATGCCCCTACAAACTCAGGTAATTGTAGAGCCTTTTGAAAGGTGGGATATAGATTTTGTGGGACCTATAAATCCTCCTTCCAAACAAAAAGGTGAATACTTGTTTGCACAAATTATGTCACAAAATGGGTAGAAGCTAAGCCTCTTTTATTTGCAACTGAAAATTGTGTAGTTACATTTATTTTTTAGGATATTTTTAGTCATTTTGGTGTTCTAAGAGAAATTGTAACAGATAAAGGTACCCAACTCACATCCAAGTTGGTACAGAAGACTATGGAGCAATACAAAATCAAGCATCAAAAGTATACTCCATATCATCCACAAGCCAATGGGCAGGTGTAATCTACTAACAAGGTTCTTGAAGCAATTATTACCAAAATTATGCATTTGCATAGAAATAATTGCGCAGAAAAACTTCCAGAAGCACAATGGGCATATCGAACCACATTGAGAAACAAAATTGGAAATACTCCCTATGATATTTTCTATGGGAAGCAAGTTTTATTTCCAATTGAGTTCCAAGTTGAGACCTATAGAGCAACTGTTAAATTGGGCCTTAACCTGTCAGATGCCTAGAAGCAAAGGCTAGCACAATTGAATGAGCTAGATTAAATCTGACAAGATGATATTCAAAGAACTAGCATAGTGAAACAAAAAAGATCAAAATGGAATTATAAGTTCATCAAAGATAAAAAGTTAAAACAAGGTGACTACACACTTCTTTTTTATTCCAAATTTAAATATTTTCAAGGAAAGTTTCAGACTCATTGGCTTGGTCCTTATGAGATTGATATTGTTTTTGGCAATGGATCAATTAAAATCAATAATAATGATGAAGAAAAAAAAATCCTTGCTAATGGCCATATATTGAGATTATATCATAAACCATTGGCAAAGAATGAATTTGTTAAGTATCTACAAGAAAATTACGAGTTTAAGTTGATTAAGGAAGGAGATTTTCCTCCTCACTTTTCAACTTCATTGTAATTTATTTTTCAATATATATATATAGTAAATTCATAAACATGAAAAACAACTTTGTTGGCATTTTTGTATAGAAAATATTGAATGAAAACAAAGACCTTCGTGGCGGTCAATATTTTGAAAACTCCTTTTTCTCTTATCCATGTTTCCTTTTAACCCTTTTGTTCCTCAAATTTTCAAGTCGTTAGCTATCAGCAATAAGGAAGTCTTCTCCAACATATCCACAATATTAAAAATATAATTCCCATCATTCTACAACCAATTTGACGTTATTCAACAAAATCCAATTCAATAGCATAAATGTATCAAAAGAAACATTAAAGTATGCAAGAATACTTGAGTTTTGCTTCATTTAAAAAAACAGATTTTAAATTATGGATTTGTTAATAAAATATTGAAGATCTTATAAATATTTTTACTTGTATAACCTTAACCCCTCATCACTACACACTTGTCGCATCAAAGTCCGATTAATAAATCAAGAGCATAACACGAGTCCTTTTAAAGCAGATCTGGGAAGTTGTGCAAGGACAAGTTGGACATACCATGAATTCCTTCAACCAATTCATATCAAATCTGCTCCATATTCATTGCTCATTCTGAAGCCTTCATTCTTCATTTTACTTCCATTTTAAAATCGAAAAGAGCATTTTGGGATACAAATATTCTCCGGGAACACTTGTTCGATATGAACCAAATGGTGAAAAATTTCTCCATGCT
The DNA here is from genome assembly GCA_034641835.2 of Pinus albicaulis. Classification (NCBI taxonomy): domain Eukaryota; kingdom Viridiplantae; phylum Streptophyta; class Pinopsida; order Pinales; family Pinaceae; genus Pinus; species Pinus albicaulis. Next base: position 558,813,999 of record CM076584.1, read on the forward strand.
TATTCCAGAGTTAAGGAACAACTACAACATATGGGGTGTCTCCAGTTCTTTGAGAATTTCCATGGGTATGAACCAAAGGTCACTAAATAATTCCTTCGTGCCTTTGATGGAGTAGAAATTAAAATTGGGGACATCAAACTCATTCTCACATAATCAGTGATAGCAGAAGCAACGAGACTTCCAAGAAATAGAGAGAATTGGTTTAAAAATATAAAAATTAAGGAGGATGACTAGGTACACTTCATAAGGGAACCAAGTATAGACTTATCTATTTTCAAGAAAGGTATCCTTGGCACAACATTAAAAGGAAAATGGAGAAATCTTCTATTAGTAATCCATAAATTCATAACATGTGAGGGGATATTTGGAACAATGTTTTTTTTATCATGGTAGGCTTATGATGCACTTTTTTGATGGATTTGAAATAATTTTACCCTACTTCTTAGTCAAAACTTGAATAAAATGGCATTTACCATTCAAAGAAAATCTAGGTCCATAGATAGTTCTTTGTATCATCATGGACTCATTAGTATTTTGTTAGAAGCTCATTTGAAATCAAAATGGGATAAATGGAAGGATATCTTGGTAAGAAATAATTTTGTGGAAGCTCTAGAGAAATAACCAAGTAGAAAAATCAAAAGAAGATGGAGAAAATTAAACCCTAGTTCTGAAAAAGAGAAGACCCAAGAATAAGTTCATGAAGAAAATGTGACTTAAATTCCAAAAACCCCATTTGAGGAAAATAATCCACTATTCCAATTTCTTGAAAAATTCAAATAGAAGAGTGACAAACAAGAACATAGAAGGAAGAAAGCCAATCTAGGCCATCCCATGACTGAATTAAAGAATAAAGAAAAAAGCGATGAAACAGAAAAACAAAGTATCAAGAGTCCGGGAATGAATATAAGCAGGAGTAAGAGAATTTCAAATTAAAAACAAATACTAAATCACCAAAGATGATTCATCTTGAACATGAAGGGTTTAATACACCTCCTCGTATAATCAGTCCAATCATCAATCCAATAAATAGTCCAATAGGAAATCCCACAAGGCAGACCCTAGAAATCAACCTAGATCAACAATAGATCTACGATTATGTATAATCTCTAAATAAAAATTCACAACAGAAAGAAATTTGTCTCAGTTTGAAATAGGTGAGACCTCAACAAAAAAATCAAGTATATAACAGGGACAAAACATTGAAGAAAATATTAAGCAAAATGTTTATGAATTAGAAATCCTTAACAAACATTTTATTCAGGAGAGATAAAAAGCTAAGGTTCAAAATGATATACTAAGGACTCAAAATATAAAAATCTTGCTACACCTTTGTCATTGGTACAATAAGAACAAGAAGCTTAAATCTCGAAATTGGTTTCTTAAAAACAAGGTCAAAGGATTACAAATAAGAGTTCTTATAAATAAACCAAGGACCACTTTCATCATGAAAAAGAAGAAAATAAGTACTAGCCTAGATGTACTTGCTCAAGCATCAGAAACTATTCATTGAAAGGAGAGGACATGAATAAATTTGAAATTTTGATGCATGAGGACATGAAAAGCCTTCGGTGTGGGAGGATGTTGAAGTCTAAGATTCTCTCTTTTTTACCAGCCTTTTTTCCATCATTTTTCACATTTATGTCATTTCTCTATAAAACCCTAGCATATTAATTTCAAGATCAAATCAACAAGGTACTAAAATATACATATTTAATTTCTTTGTTTTTAATGAAATTATGACAAAAGTATCTTGCAATTATCGAATTTTGTACATTATACAGCTGATATCCATTTCTGCAATAGAATCCATGGTTAGATAGGTTCCATCACTCCAAAAGAAGGAAGAAGATTGCCAAAAGATGACATTTGGCCTCCAGAAGGACAAGCACATATTGTCATTACTTGAAAATCTAAGCGAAGTAAGAGATATGAAGTCAAAGGTTGGGTCAACATGAAACTACGTGTTGCAGATTGAGCACGGGTAGCAGAGAATCAAGTGAGTGAGGAACTGAGTTGTTAGAACACAAAATATCCTATGAATTGCTTTTCCAATAGCAAGTCATAAAGAGATTTTGACTCTTAAGATAGTGATCTCATAGGTGTCAAGTTGTTTATTATTTATCAGCTTAGAACTCTTTTAAAACTATTCATATTACCTGTATAAATAACAATGACTAAGACTGAGAACACAATTCTGAAGTGGTGATAATAATTGTTGTTAAGATTGTAATCCTTTTGAGGACATATTGATACTTTGTTTATTTAATCTAATTTCTTGTTACCTTTGCAATGCGTGCATGAAGTCTTGACTGATAGTCGATCCTGCACTCCAGGAGGGCCCCCTGCAAGCTGTGAGGTTTTCATTTTAAGTTTTGAATTAGTTTAGTTTACGTTTTCTCATAAGATCATTTCGTTGCAGTTTTCATTTCTGGTTATTTTATCTTTTTTACAGAGTACTTATAAAAAAAATAAAAAGAGTTAACAATTTAATGCATCTTTGATTACTTGTACTTAGAATTTTATTGTTTCATGATAGTCCTAGGTAAGTCGTTGTAGCTTTTGAATTTCACTTCTGTTAGTTGCTAGTCATTTTCAAGTTATGTTATGTTAAATTGGGAATACAGTTTAGAAATTAATATGCACACTAGTAATATCTCTTGAGTTAGATTTTCTTTCTTGTTATCCTATTTCATTGTCATTTCTTTTTAAAGCAATTTACCTTTCAAATATTAAGATTTTGTCATCAGTTTTCGCGTAGCAATTGGATTAAATTTGATTCCATTTCAATTTAATTTGAATATTTATTTTAGTAATTAGTGCAGAATCAATTTAATTCTGCAACAGTAGAACTAGGTTATTTTCCTTTTATGTTTTGATTTTCAAGCATATCCTTTTAACTAATCTTTGCAATATTCGATAGTTATTTACTTAGAAAAGTTCAATTTAATTAGTTAGTAATCTGGATAGAAAGAACATGTGAGTCATTATTTTCTAATTTGTAGTTCATTTTACATTTTGGTTTTATTCATTTTTAAAATTAGCCTTGCTCTTAGAATAAATCATAGCATATATAGTACACATACATTTCACAAGTACACAAATCCTGGTTGACATTTAATGAAATAAATTAAAATATAATTAATTTACCAAACACGACACCCTTCTTCTTCTTTGTCTTCCTTTACCCTTTCTTTTCCCATGTGGTTCCCATTGATTCAACCAATATTTGAAAAATGTATTGCCTATTATTCTCTGGCTACTTTCTATTAATTTTGAATTCTTGTCTACTTCTCCATTAATATAAAACAGACAATGTAGCTGAAATTCTTTTCTACTATTTCGCAGAAAATGTAGCTAAAAAACAAAGTCATGGTGGTTATACATTATTGTTACCTCCTTACATGATCCTGGAGTTTCAGCTGGTGCACAAGCGGCCCATTATTCAACATTTATTACCTCTACGTTGTCATTAATGTTGTTTTTATCTTAACGTGAAAATTTCAAGGAATTAAATGGAGGGAAAACTTATTATATTGTTTAATAGTGTTTCATATTATTATGCATGTGTTGTCACTGCGACAAAAACCCTCCAAAATTTTACCTAAACTTGAATTTCAGAGCCTATCGTGGATCTTGCGATCAATCGTTCTGTGGTCACTTCTTGATCAGTTGAAGTCACTTTCTCGCACATGCTCAGTTCGCAACAAGTTCATGAGCACATTATTTTATGAAAACTAGAAAAAGCATAGAACCATATATCAAGACAGTGTTTGCGCAATGTTAAACCCATGCTGACAGTGATTGCGCACTACCATTGATAGCCCCTCAATTTTGGCTGTGTTCGTACTTCTATTTTGGTGACTTTTTTAAATTGTTGCTTTTGCGTACCTTCGCTTTTGCGAGTGTCATTTTCATGCTTTCGACTATCGCTTTCTCTTTCATTCACTTTAATTAGTATCGGTTTCATTTTATCTTCACTCTGGCATGTGTTTCTTTCACTGGCATTCTCTTCATATAGTAAACATCGTCTTTTAGCATGTGGAGTGTCACACAATGCACGAAATCTAGTTTTGGTGGCTTCCAGGGGTAACCATTGTGTAAATGAGTTGGTCTTACCATGTAAACATGTATTGCACTCGTTTCCAAAGTTTCAAGCATTGTTGCACAAGTGTCATCACAGTCTTCGTAGAGTGTATCTTTGCTATCACACTCGGTGTAGGTCGTTGCAAAGTTGTTGCATTAAGGAAAGTATGTTGTTCATTTTTTTTGAGTGTTCCATGTTGTGTCGTCACGTGATCTAAGTGTATTTTGGTCATGTTTAGAATCATGCTTTTTCCTATCTTCTTCTCACATATCTGACACTTATTCAAGTTGGGAAAAATCTCTGAACAGGCCACTCAAACTCCTTTAGCTAGCCTAAACTTCACATTGCGCATTCTATCCCTCAAGAAGTGGCCTTGCCTCTTAGAGCTGCATAATTAAAATTTTCTTCCTCCCATTACTGTGCACTATGCAATATTAGTGCTCAAGCACAACCCCCGAGCTCCAGAACTACACAATCCTTGCCTCCAACCAACCTTCTCTATGCATTGCACAGTCTCAAGCATCAAGCCTCAGCCTTGAGCCCTTAACTATGCAATCACTTTCCCTCTCTCCCTCCAAAACTACTCATAGGGAAAGTTCAAGCCTCAAGCCTCAAGCTTGAGTCCTTGAACCCCTTAATTGTGTAATATCCCAGCCTGTTCAACTTTTTGAATTGTGCATTAGGCAACTTTAAGCCTCAAGCTTGACCTCTTGGGTTCCTCAACTATGCAGTCACTCTGCCCAAACCTTCATAACTAGTCATTGTGCAGTCTCAAGGCCTCAAGCCTCCATTTTGATCCCTTTAGTCCCTAAACTGTTAGTCCCTCTACCCAGGCATCTAGAATTGCACAATCTCAAGCCTCAATCTCATACCTTGGCCTCTGGAACTACGTAATCCCTGATTCATAAACTCAACCAATCACCAGTTCCAAACCTAACAAGTGATTTTCATGAAGCATATTTGGATATGGTTTTATCATACTGATGTCATATTGACATGGGTGGATTGCAATCATAGGTACTCTATTATGTCATGACAGGATGGTGATGAAGGAGATGGGGAAGGAGACCATGCTAGAAGACACCTAAGGAGCTGAGGAGATAATATGATCATCAGGAAAGAAGACAAAGGAATACCGGATTATAATAGAAGATCGAAGATCAAGACCACAGTGAAGACTCCTTATCTTCAAGTCATAAGGAGGTGGAAGAATAAGAACACGCACCATATTTTCAAGAAGAAACAAAAAAAGCAACATCAAAAAGTGACTTGACATTGCCATGTCATTAGTGTCATGATCCATCATGTTCCACATCATTCATGGATTATATAATTTTGTATTGGAAAATTTAATGTAAAGTGGAAGCCCAAGAGTCATCTATGTAATGTGAAAATTCATGTAGGAAGTCAAAAAGTCATCAGAAGTCAAATAGGCATGAGGCTAGTCCAAGGGTCATTAGGGAGGTGAAGGATCACCCCATTTGTTATATATGCACCCTCATTTTTTATGCAAAGGAATTTTCACCTTGGCTCCTCCTGCCACGCATTAGAGAGAAATATAGTTGTTTTAAAGGAGAAAGTGACGACGTTAATGCTCCACCATTGGGGCTAGTGGTGTTCACTATCTTGATGTGTCTTGGAACTTTTACTTAATTCATAAGTTCATTGAGCCAACATGTTTCCATCCATATGTAGTTAATATTGCAAGACTATTCTTTAAATGTTTGCGATGTATGTTGTTTTCAACTATACTAAGGAAATTGAACTATTTTGGTGGCTTTGGTAGTTATCTTGTTGAAGGTGTGTTGTATTTTCTTTGACAAACATTGCTTCCTTGTGAACTATTTCGTTGGTTAATCAACGATTCATTCATATATATATGCTCGTGTGCCTTTTCCATATTAGTATTATTACTTGTCTCTAAATGTCCCACTTTTCTCTTCCCTTTCTCTAGAAGGACTTTTCCATATTAGTATTATTACTTGTCTTTAAATGTCCCACTTTTCTCTTCCCTTTCTCTAGAAGGACCTTGATATTATCAGACACTGATCATTTCACAAAGTATACTCACCTGTTGATGTGAAATGACTTGTGCATTACTCTGTTGTGATTAACTTTGTAAACATGGAAAATATATTAGAATATATGGGAGTCTAACACTAGTACCATAATTACTACTTACCAAAAAAATAAAAATCACTTTACCATATGGTTCCAAACATATTATTCAGGTAAGGTAACCTTTGTTTATTCCTAATTATGAGATGGAAATATATGATTAACTAATGATACATTGACTTTAACTACATAATACAATTTTCACCATAAGTTTGGGTTCTGCAAATTAATCTGAGTTTGATTTTTAGCAAAGTTTAAGTATATATCTTTGAACTTCGAGAATGATTATTGTTGTTCATCGCAATTAATAGTTGTACTTACCTTGTTTTAAGACTGTTGTAGGCCTGACCTTGACATGTCATAGCTGCTTAATGCTATGCCAGTTGTGGTTTATTGGATCCGTGTATATGTAAAGTGAATTGCCAAATAAGGCTCCTATTCTAAACAGTATGAGGTGTAATTGGAAATTTACATCAGAGAGACAGCATAGTTGAAAATTTTCCAGCTACCATCAACAATGCAAAGTTGTTTATTCTACTAACAAGTTTTTTAAAATTGCTTTCAGCTTCGCAGTCTGCACGTCGTATTCTTCTAGTTCCATGTATATGCTGGTGGTAGACTTTTCAATGGTAATGGATTTGATCTAAAATCATGAAAAAATATTTCTCACCAAAATCAGATAAAATTCCCGTATGAAGGAATATGCCATGATGGCCTGCCATCTCTACTGGAATATTATCGATGATCGCAAGAGCCATTTATGATGAGTGAAATGTAATTGCAAGAGCCTTTTATGATGATTTTTCCATGTTTCTTTTCTTCTCTATTTCCCAACCAATGTGGTGTGTTCTCCATTCTCATTTTTTCAATCTTCTTGTCATCGTTCAACACAGACTTTTATGAGTTTCACTAAACTGATAACATGTTGAAATCAATACAATAAATTGACAGTGAGTTCTATAAAATTTCATATGTGATTTTGAATTTTTGTGGATAGATGGATTTCAAGTGGAGTAGTCTAATTATTAACAATTTTTTTTTATGATTGAATTTGGTGATATGCATTCCGTAAATTGCGGACGCCCTTAAGGAATCGAGAGCCACCGGAGAGATGATGAGAAAAAAAAAAAAAAACTTCAGGACCTTTTCAATGGCGGTTTCTAGCCTTTAATTTGTTATTAAAATCAACAGCAATGACTAAAATAAACAACATTACTAAGAAAATATAATCGTCTTCATTTTTTAGTAACATAATGATAGAGAAAACCTTGTTAGACTCCTTGTTGCAAGTGTCCTTTGTCTGCATTTTTTGGTAATGTAATGGAAAAGAAAATCTCATTTCCAATATCAGATCCCTACTCTACCATTCTCACTTCGCCCTTCTACAATTCAACTCTCTCTTCACTCCAGCTACTATTAAGGGATGATCCAATGTGTCGTCCATTTATTACTGTATAGGAGAAGAATAAATTGTTGCTCCCATTCTAAAAATATTCTGAAATACCATTGAACCCAGATAGTGGATCTGAAACACCAAGATCAAAACCTATATCTATGAATATTCCTATATCTATTAATAACTCCAATCATAGAAATTGAACACAGCAATACTTGCAATGTTGACGTTTAAAATTCCTACCTCGATAACATGCTGTATAGGCTTTAAAATTGATACCTTGGCTCTACCTACTTAGCTCTCTAGTAAGTTGGGCTTCAATAACAAATTCATCATTTATATATTTATCCAATCTTGAATTTTCAGGCAATCTCTGTAAGAAAATGTTGAAATAAATTGCAAGTGCATCCAGGGAATGGAGTATTTTTTAGATTGTCAATCACAAAATTTCGAAATATCAAATCTTGAATTTTCAGGCAATCTCTGTAAGAAAATGTTGAAATAAATTGCAAGTGCATCCAGGGAATGGAGTATTTTTTAGATTGTCAATCACAAAATTTCGAAATATCACACTCTTCAATTAAGGACTAAAAACTTCATGCATTCCATGCTAGCTTTACTTATTTGTACCAGTTTAGTTGTGAGTGATTGCTTTCTAGAAACCTCTGGAAAAGTAGGTGGGCCTCAACTTATTCTTTAATAATGCTTCAAGGCTTTGAAACTACCCGATGAGCATCATAATTCTTGAACCCCGTTTATAATTACTTTACTCTCCCTCTTTGTGTCCTAATTTTTAAGAAATTTTCATCCAACAATGGGTCAGGGAGCACAAGAAAGTGATCATTGTAAGGTTATTGGCATCAGAATTGAGAAGTTGGGCAAGGTCATAAGATCGAACCACATCTCCATTGTTCCTCTTTTCTTCACTTCTAGTGGTACTGAAACTTCAGAAGACGGTGTCCTATCAAACGACGTAATGATCAACCCACCAACAGGGTTTACAACTCGAATCTTTCTAACCCAGCAACAGGACGTTGGTTCCATCTAGAGGCTCCCCATCGTTTCGTCCTCCCATGGCAGATGGTTTGTAATGTATAGGCCTAGCACCATTTTTTTCCATGGTAACTGTCATACAGCAACCAAATACTACAACGCCATATTTGTTTTTGTTGATTACTGCCTTTTTTACGAGCACCAGCTCCTTGGGGCGTACGAGGATGTTTTCGTAGTGTTCTTTTCGCTTGGATCGCAGGCCCTAGGAATTGGAGTGGTAAACCCATGGCTTGAGTCTCGAGCGAATTCTTCGGGGTTTATATCGGAAGCAAGAGCGTAGGAACAAATATAGGTGTCGTCACTGCATATTGCTAGAGTGGTTCCCATCTACCCTTTCTTTCGGGAATTGAATGCACTACCTCAGAGTTGTGATTGGCCCGTGATAAGATCGTCCCCTTATCTGTCATCAAATTTCTCAGTGTCTGGAATTTCCTGAAGGGGCCTATAGATACCACCCTTTTTCTAATCTCATGAAAAGGGGAAGGCCATCTCCGGAGGTGCTACAATGTTTTCCTGCAACCATGATGGCAGTGGAGGGATTGGATCTCAACTTGAACTTGTTTGTAACGTCTCTTTTTTTTAGTAGGGAAATGCGTGATCCAAATTAGATAATTATTTTTGTCAACGTAGTGGAAAAAGTGGAGAAATCAGCTTATGGGACCGTTTTTATCATTGAGATTCAGTTTGGAAAAATGAGGTTTAAAACCTTTCTGGGACATTTTGAGACATCAAATGATGTTTTTTAGTGATATAAAACTTTGTTTATTTAGCACACACATTTTCATGCTATTCTACACAGAGATATTTCCAACGGATTAAGAAGTGCATCAATCAGAGTTTGTATGCAAAATTTATACCACTCAGATTTTGACTTTCCTATTTTCACACCTATAATTTGAGAGGATGTCACATAAGCCCCCATTATTCATGGAAAATGGGTTAGCCATGTGATTGTGATGTAAAGACTCTAGAAGATTCTATATTGTAACTCTAGTTAAAAGTTGATGTAGTCAAACTTAACCACTAATAGGCCACAGACCATGCTTCTTTGTACCTATAGCCATATTTTCAGACAGAAAAATAGCAAAGCTTTTCTTCCAAAAGAATTTTCTAAAGCATATCTTGTGTCCTGTGTGTGAGATTTATTTTATTTTTTCCTTCTCTATTTTCTACATAATTTCCATTTGCATGCACTGATTACAATAAAATCTAAAGATCTAGAAATTTAATAAAACTGAAATAGTTTATAATTTCAAATTTTTAATATGATATTATCAGATCTATTGTGATGAACTATCCAGTGAAATATTAAAGATAACTTACATATCAATATCAAAACAAAAATGAAATCTCTTTTGGATTGGTTTACAATACCTAAATTAATAGATATTGAATAAATTGAACAATTTGAAAGAGTTATTTGGGTGAAAATGTGAAGCAAGGTTACACTTTTGTGAGAATTGCTTGAGACAAATTCGTGATCGTATGTTTTCAGCTAAACTATTCAATTTTTTCAATTAAACTAGGTTTTATTGAAAGGAACGTTCGGTATAAAAAATTGAACCTTAAATTTAAAGACAACTTCGAATATCTTGCAACTAATTTTTGGCAAGAGAACTTGGAAAAACTTATTTCTTAGTCTATTGGCCATTAAATGCGGCTGGGCATATACTGTCCACCGTTAAAATTTAAATTCGTTTAAATCTAACGATGGACAGTATATGTCCAATCTCATTTAATGGCCAATAGACCAAAAAAAAATAAGACTCGCCGAAATAACTGGGCCACTACTTTTTTAGAACGAAATTTTGGCACTATATACAATTGCATTTCTTTCCCATTGTTGTTGCGGTACTTTGGCATTGGTGTTGTGGTTTGGAACTGTTGTTGCGGTCCTTTGGAACTATTGTTGCGGTCTTTTGGAACTGTTGTTACATTTTGGCACTGTTGTTGCAGTCTTTTTGCAATTTGGCCACGGTCTGGCACTGTTCGTTTTTGTTGAGTTAGCTATGAATTTGTTTTTGTGGAGTTGTTACGGATAGAATCTAAATTCTTTTATTGATTTGTAGGTCTAAATTCTTTTATTGATTTGTAGGTTTGTTCAGCGCTAGAGGAATTCTTGAAGTTTGCCTCTTCGTTTAGGAGCATGAGAAAACTTGGCCTCGTCCTTGTGTCAACCCGACCCCACTGCATCAAAAATTCAATGAAAATCTTGATACGATAACCCAACTAAAATCTTAGTGAAGAAATTACCATAACAAACCATACCAAACACTTTGTAAGAGATTAAAAAATTCTATTCAATATGAAAAAATTTAACAGTGAACACTTAATGGGTTCGATTGCAGTTTGGTTCTAGTTTGTAAAGTTCCTTTTGTCCTTGTTATTGTCACCTTGTGGCACTGCCTTACCTGCAGATATAAACTTGAAAGGGATATTTTGTTAGTTAGCTTCATCCATGCCATTTGAGAAAAGCTAAAAAAAAAATAGTAACATAGTACGAAATATGTAAAATAATTAAACAGTTATGAATATAGCTGAAAAAATTGTACTGGATTTTGATATTCCATTCATCGGTTTCTGCATGCCATTTTCAAAAAGCTACATCTACCACCGAAGGAATTTTTCCTAAACAAGTAATTGTAGGCGCTCCTGTAAAAGAGCCTTTGCCTTATCTTGGGGTGCGTTTGAATTGATGACGTTTTGCTCCACTATACCTACAGAGTTCCTGCATGCCACATTGTTCTACGAGATGAGAAAATTCTATCATATCACTTTCCTGAAGTCGACCATGGGCACATGGAGACATACAAAATTCAAGTTTACCTGTTTCCGTGGGCTCTTATTCAACAATGCACCCAAGGTATCCCAACTTCCTGGGCCAATTTCAAATGCTTGCATGTTGCTCAAGTCATTTATAACTGTATTAATTACCTTCATTTGGATACAAATATTTTATAATAAGATGGTTAATTATTTAGCATTGTAACACTTTCAAATGTAGCAGCTACCTTCATTGCTAACAACTACTATGTCAATTCCTAAAAGCTATCAATTTATGAGCCTAGAATGTTACTGATCTATGCAATCTTCATTTATTTTCTTTCTATTGAATAGCTCATATTTATATGTGATAAATTATACTATTAATCCTTAAATGTTATCAAATTATAGGTATTTTTGTATTATGGTAGTACAACACATACAATTGGTTCGAGATGTCCTTTGTGCACTTAGTCCATATCCTTTCTTCTTTCTCTTTTTATTTTCTTTATCTCCTTGATATCGTCGAGTATTGCCTTGTAACATCTAAATACCTAAGTATTATTAGGTTACAAACTCCTTTTTTCATATTAATAGCCATCTCCAAATGACCCAAACATGTAGGTGCTTGTAGCATAATGACAAGCCTCTATTCAAACAAAGTTGTAAGTCTTCAAAGTCATAATTATTATTAGTGTGCGAAAAGGTCAAAAGATAGGATAATTGAAAAGGTTTTCTAGATGGAAAATATAATATGGAAACAAGACTATGACCTTCGCAAGAATAGTCTCCATCAAATTGTAAACTTTCCAAGTTCCATTATGATCTCATATTCCATTTAAATTATTATTGGAATTTATTTAGACAATAGATGAGTGTCCCCCTTCCATGAATATGGAATACATGCCTTGAGTCCTATTTAAATATAATGAACCTTAGGATTAGGGATATTTTCAATATATGGAACTACTATTGGTTCTTTTAAAAGAATGTTATCCTTTTAGTGATGAATAATTATCAAATGAGATCCATAAAGGTTGAGATATCCCGCTAGTCATGTGGTTTCGTTGATGCTCCAAAATGATTGTAGAATAATATCCTACTTCCATAGATGGTCACCCGAAAATTGAACATAGTGATAAATTCCAAGTCAAACACATGGTTAGAATAAGGTATTTAATATGAATTATGGCCATTTGTACCTTCTTATTAAATGTAACTAGGTTTTTGGTCTCACTTGTTCTAGTCAAACCAATTTGTTCCATTATGATTTTCGGCTTGATATTAAAACAAGTACCTCTATAAACGATGCAAGAATCAAAACTATTTAACTTAGGAGAGGCCACATGGTAAGGAGTGGCATTAACATCTACCTTGTAGTGGAAAATTCCAAGTTTGTAATCACATTTTAAGGATTATTAGTTGAAGGAGAAGGATTAAATTGGTTGAACATGTTTCCAATAGTAATAGAGCTAAAATATTATGTCCTAGACCTAGAGAATTAATCACTATATGTGATTTAGAGGTATTCATATTTGTAGAAACAACCTTGGGGATTAACACTTTAGGCTTGACAAAATATGGAGGAAAAGGAGAGACTTTAACATTGCACTTTACATTGTTATTTTTTATATTATTGTTTTTTCTTTGTTAAAGAAATGAAGAAAATAATATTACAAGTACATTAAGCCTTTTTACTTTGATTTAGTTCGTGTTTTCTTGAAGTTTGTATTATTTTGTATAAGTGTGAAGAAACAATAGAGTGTTACCTTATATTTATGGAATTTTGTTTTGTTTTTTAAATTGGAGTTTGTAATTCTTATTTTTTATATAGTTAAATTTGAAGTTTTTCGTACAAATATGTTTGTATTTAATTTTAAAAATTAGTTTATTCATAGTGAAACTATGCAACTCTGCAACTCATTGCTTATTCTTTGCCATGTTTAGATAATTTGTAAAATACAGATCTATTAATAGATTTATTCTACATTTGGAAGTTGTCCGTCCATTCCCATTGTAGTGGCAACCATAGTTAGTATGATGTCTTAACATAAAAACACCCTAATATTTAAAGGAGCTTTCCATTTCCAAATCGATTGATACCACCATTTCCTCTATACATCCTCATTGACTATAGCTAATGCCTCATATCCTAATTTAGTTGTTAACATCCCTAGAGCACAACTCCAAGACAAAACTAGAGTATCAACCATATCCAACAACGATAGTCCAAATATATTAATCCCACTAACAAAATCCTTCCATTATGAAGCCAACACACCTACTAGCCCAATTTATTATGCTTGAAGTCAAACCTATGAACCATCATTCCACACTCCTATGAATCCAATATTTGTCGAAGTATACAACCCACAATTTGTTAGATGTTGTTATAGATTTAGAGAGAGCACCCATATTCACCCTTGTTCAATTTGTAGGACATATGGTTATTACATCTCAGTAATTTTATCATCGACAATTTGCTTCAAATGGAGACCTAGCAAACTTGACAATTTTTAGTACTATTTAACAAAATGGTTTTTAGTATAAATTTATAACAATGCAAAAAAAATAATTTGTTAAAACTCCACAATTTTCTTTTTTTAATGAAGGAACATTCAATTTTGAAGGAGATTATTTCTCACCATTTTGGAATCTTCATTCCGTTAATATAATGTTGAAGATAAAACCTAAAATGTGGGGTTTTATTTTTAACATTATATTAAAATAATGGAGTTAAGATTGTAAAATGGTGGGAAAGAAGTTTCTTCAAAATTGAATATTCAGTTAAAAAACTAAAATTGAGGGGTTTTTATGAAATAGAATATTGAGGAAAAAAATTAAATATTATGGGGTTTTATCAATTAGTTATTTGCATGGTTATAAAAAAAATGAACTTTACAGTAATAAAAATTGATAAGTTTGATCTCTCCACTTGAAGCAAACAATTGACAATAAAATTTCCAAAGGAAGTAAAATTGGCCTCCTCCCTGTTAATGTTGGACTACTTTCCCATAAGTCTCGATACAAGAATAAACCAAACTCTAGGTTGGTAAAAATCTCCTTGATGATGTTTCATACTTGGAGAGAGAAAGTAAATATCCTCTCCTTCGATCTAGGGATCTTCCCCCAATCAAACCAAAAGCCTCTCCCCACTTTCCATGTTAACCATCTACCTAGTACCTAGAATGCATTCCATGATAGAATTTGATTTTAGATACTTATTTTGATCATTCTTCCCTAAATTTCTTTATCAAACAACATCCTCTGCAAACTTTTTATCACCAAGGAATTTGCAAAAACAAATATATTTTTCATTTTATGGAATTTTTTTTTACAGGGATTACAAAACCTATTAAACATGGTTGAAAAATGGACATTATGCATTGAAGTTTCATGTTATCCTAATCCAATAAAATCAGTGATTATGTATAAGCTATACATTGCGACGAACAAAGTCCTCCAAAGGAAAATAGATGTACCTCGAAGGAAAACAAATAATGAATCATATTATATTGCACTTATAGAAGGCTTAGGAACAACTAGGGACTATGGATCCAATGGCATTGTAGTATTCACCAATTTTGAACTTATGTGCAATTGAGATGAAAGGTGTGTACTAATTCAAAAATGAGAAGTTAAAACAACTACATAGAGAAGAAAAAATTATTGCTATTAAATTTCAAACAATTACCATAAGTCATTGTTGAGATGTTAATAGGATGTCAAGTGGTATATTGTGTGGGTAAATTCCAACTCAAGATTTGTGTGTGAAGATGAATTGGTATTAAGAACCACTCCATAAAAATTTATTGATGGACATTGTAAGATATCTCTGATATGTTTGTGTTTTTTAGTTATAAATGTGGTGCCAATAATGACCATGAATTTCTTTCAATACTATATTAAGTGTGCCCCAACTATGTAATCACTACCTAATGAATTATTGGGGTGATAAGTTTAAGTAAAATTTGTATTCCATTCTCAAGATGTGCACTTTAGCATTTGTTTTTTTAGTCTTGAGTATATTTGAAATGAATCTTTAAATTTTGAGTATTTACTTGTTTATATTTATCTTGGGTCAAAGAGAACTATGCACCAAATAAATTTGAATAAACCATTAAATGGTTACATTTATATATCTTATTAATTTTTTGAATTCTTGATATTTCTAAATAGTAATTTCAAATATTTCCAAATGAATGAGGTAACTTAGGTTTTTTAAAGATCATAATATGTATGTCCATCCATATATATGGATCGATTGTCTACATCATCCCATGAGCATTTAGCACCTGATTCTTCAAGGCATAAATAGGATAGGGCATTAACTGAGTCTCGAGCATCGACTCAAGTGCAAACTTCTATGCATGTCAACAATATTAGTCATAGATCAAGGAGAGTATCAAATGAATTAGTGGAGGACCATCATTTGTTAAATCATCATCATGGTATATATATGTTTTTGTGTAAACTTAGCTAAATGATATCGGTAGAATCATATGTACATACATATTGAATTGATTTTTGTTAATTTAACTTTATTAATTTATAAATTTCATCTTTTTTGGAAGCATATCTCACTAGGACTCCGCATGAGGGTGTTCAACCTTCTATCGTTGGTAAACAAGTTCAATCAATTCATGTACCTATGCGTGAGAGTGCTCAACCATCTTAGGGCGGTCGTGAATCTCAATCGGCTCATGTGCCTCCATTTGGTAAATTATATATAATTTAAATTTTATTTGTGTTAAAACAAATTTGTACACAAATAAATTGTATGTATGTATACATGTATGTCTATTTTGCATGTATATAAATACATTGAAATGTTTTAATATTTATGTAATTATATTGAATAAGGGGATGCAAATGTAGAATAAAGACAAGGTAGGCTAAGGATGGCATTTCAAGAAGAAGATTATACGTCATTAACCACCTATCCATTAGAATTTACTGATGAGCTTCCTTGGCAGAAAAATTTACAACAGTTAACATTATAGAGGTGTACATCACATTATTCAAAATTGAGGGACGATCTTGGGAACTTCGAGCTCCTTGCAGAGATTCAGAAAATATTAGAAATAGTTTTGCAAACTCTAAATACATGTATTGATATTTATAAGAACCTTTGGCCAATAAATAATGACTATATGGATATGATGAGGCATTATAAGTGATCCAGATTTATGCATGAACACAACAGAATAAACATATAACCATAAATACAGAGATGCAGTGGAAATAACACTTCATTTCCTTAATATCAAAGAACTGAAATTTTCTTACAGACAGAATGGAAATAAAACTAGCTAGGGCGCTGGTAGTTATCCCTGAGAAGAGATGTGGCGGATACAGGCCTCTGAACTGAGTTACAATGAGGCTCGAGGGCCTATTTATTATTGAGAAACAATGGAGAACCCTAAACATCCAAAAACCTAACCCTAGGAGATGAAGCGCCAAAACTATGGGCCCCGTTTGGGTAAATTGGTGTTTCAACTTCCCATGGACGTAACTTTGGCATACTATCTTCGTTTGACACACATGATACATCATTAGAAATATATATCTTAGGACTACAAATTTCACCACAAATATCATTTTGGAAAAGAATGATACGAAATGATTTTCGTTGGAGGCGTGATGCCCAAAAAACGTCGTTTAGGGCCTCAAAATGGCTCCGGAAGTTCAGGACCCAAAAAACTGCTAAAAATAGTAAGTTGTGACGAAACTGAAAAACTGAAGGAGACAATGGTGGGGGCCCAAGTGGAATAGGTGGGTGGCCACCAATATCCACCCAGATCAATAAGGCAACAATGATGGTTCCTCATAAATGGGTTGAGGTAGATAGGAGGGTCACAAAAGAACAAGCCAAATCTATGTTTAATTTTAAAGAAGGGTTGAAAAGAAAGATGTTGAAGGTGCAATATTTTTTGCACCCTGAAATAGCCCACCATTTGTATGATAGGTTCCTTGTAGCGTATGGAAAGTTGACATGGAATGATGAGGCTCCACATTATTTTTCTCAATCCTTTTATGAAAAAATTTTCGAGGGTATGAAACCTGATCATACCGACCTTCCATCCAAATATTATGGTGCTAGAAAAGGTCAAACATATGATAGGAAGGGTAAATTTAGTGATACTTCATTTCCTTTTCCTTCGCCTTCTTTTGTACATCAACTACAACACATGGTAACTCTTTGATCGGAGATGGATGCCACTTCTTAGATTGGTCGAGAATAAAGGGATCTTATTTTAGACAACGTACACACTGCATTGACTAGAATTGATGTCATTTTAAATTGACAAAGAGCATGAGTTGATGCACATGCTAATTTTGCATATAAATCAAATGTGGAAATATATAACATGAATATTGAAGAGGTTATAGCATATGAAAAGGATTTCCATGATGGCTGGCAAGACCTAATTGGTCATGAGGAAGAGGGCATGGGATTGGTATGTGTTAATGTTTAGAAGATATGTTTTAATGTAATGCAATGTATGTGTTATTGTTTAAAAAATATTTTTTAATGTTAATGTTTAGAATATGGAATTGTATTCACATACATTTCGTAATTGATTTAAGATTTAATCTAACACAAATGTTTCATATGTTCACCATTTGCAGTTAACTCGATTGTTGAACGAAAATTTTGATATAATGTTGTCAGGTTCAGGTTCAAATGAAGATATGTTGAGAGATGTTTTTTTTTTTAAAACATGTCCATACTAATAATTTATTTTACTATATCAGTATTGTGATAACATTTTTGTAAAAGAAATAATTACATAATTAAATGTTCACAGATTTCCATTCCATCTGGCATTTTCTACACTGCGAGTCTCTCTTCCTCCATATTAGGAGATGTGTTGGAGATTGGCTTGTCACAAGTATTGGATATTTCAACTTTGTTTCATTACAAATTGAAGAAATTCATTTAACTATTTAAATCAAGTTGTAAAGTTTATAAATTTAAAAACAAAAAAGCGATATATCTTACAATTTTAAAAAATTTGAATTTTAGGTTTCTAAAGGCATTTTCCCTTCTCTGGGGATGTTAGAGATGGAGTAATTTGTGGGGATTGGATTTTCTAAACAATTTGAAAATTTTATTACAAACTTTTTAATATTACAAGTTAATGCATTTTCATGTGCAATTTTAAATTGTTATAAAACTAAATATATATAAATTTATATATACCTGTACATGTGTTGTACAGAGCATCCATGAGGACATGATTCAAATTGAACACCATGAATAAAGAGTGCATGAGCATGTTGTTCAAGGCATCAAGGATGATGTTTTGGTGACGAGCACTCTGGAGGTATTGCGTGGAATTTGAAACCTTTTAGAATTCTCTTTTGATGATAAAATTCTAATTTAATTTTAATACATTAAAATTTGATTTAAAGTACAAAATCTGATGTATATATGCATATTACACATGTTGTGCAAGGCACCCATGATGATGAGGCTAATGATAGATCGTACATGCGATCGAGGTTCACCTTGATGTATATTTGTGTTTGATAATATTTTTGTTATAAACTTTTATCATGATATAAATTTTGTGCATATTTTTCATAGAACTCTTTATTATGAATTGATGTTTAATATAAAAAATTTGGAGTTTATACATTTTGCATGATGATTCATATAATGTTGTAGAATATATTGTGGATGTGGGTTGTGTTAGCCACCTATAAAAATTTGTCATATCAAATGGTGGCTAGATTTGTTTTAAGCCTTCAAGAAACAATTTCATGCCAAATTTTTAGTTCTTAAAGTCTTATGAAGATAACTAATCCTTTAGTTAATCTTCACTGCTGTTTCCCTCATAATCCTGAAAAAATCTGTTGTTTGCAAGGAGAAAGACTGCTCAAAAACCCATTTTCCCCTTCATTTTACCCCTCCTTTCACTCATAATTGACCTCCATTTTTATCCCCTTTTTCTCCATAAAAATCCTTCCATAAGCCTCATTCAACCTTCAAAAGCACTCCAAAATCCCTTTTAAACTATTTGGTCTCCTTCCATTTGGTTTAAAAAACTCCTTTCCCTTTTACCGAAACCCTAAAATTGGCTTAAAAACCCTGTTTTTAGCCTAAAAACACTCATATTACATTATATAGAACTTTAGCCCCCGAGGGCTTAACTCCTATAACCCCCGCTTCTCATAAGACCGAGAGCCCCGCAACTGGGTGCTTAAAGGGCTTAGACTCCTCTCCAAACCCTGTCAAAACCTCATCCTCCTTTGTATTTCATAAAACCCGACAGTTAAATTTTTAGTTGAATATTGACTGTTGATCTAAACCGATCAATGTCCCTCACTCTTCCTTCCGCCTGTTTCATTTCTCCCATCCTTTTCCTCTGCTCATATAACTCTGCTCCATCATTTGATCTAGACCATTCATTATTTAGATCCTACAGTCGGGATCTAACCTGATCTCCGCCCATCTATCCGCCTTACATTTCCTTCATCGCCCCATCTTCGAATCCAAACCGTCCATTCCGACAGATCCTACGGTCTAGATTAAATCCAATAGGCCCAACTCCTTTGGGACCTACTTCCTGCCTCGAAAAACACCTGTCCACTCACCAGTTTCCGTGTGTATTCCACTATCTCCCCAACTCGCAGCTTCCCCCGTTGCGTGCGATCCACACTGTCGGATCTACACCCATTCATCTGACGGCCAACAACACGTTTCGCATTTTTTTTCGCCCACAAGTTAACACTCCAAAAAAATGCGAAATGGGCTGTTTTTAAAATACAGGTGTTATATAATGAATGGAATCGCGTTTTTTTGGAGAAATTTCGAAACCGCCTTAGAGTTGCGCGAAAACCATTATGGTTTTCTGCCATACCACCTTTCTCCACTGCATTGAATTTTCATCAAATAATCTCGACCGTCAATTGTTTTAATCGGACAGCTCTGATCACTTTGCGACCCTAAGTATTTCGCCCTTCCCCTTTGCTCCCGGACACTCCATTAGTCGATCTAGACCATTCATCATTTAAATCCGACGGTCCATATTATACTTCAACCCCAAGTCTTTGCCCTTCATTTTCTCTCCCGAGCATTTCACCGATATTTCTCCGCCGTCGATCTCCGAAGATCGATGGTCTCGATTAAAATTCCCCTCCATCTCATTTTTCCACCATCCAAACGAATCCACCATTTGATCTAGACCGTTGGTTTCTTTAATCCAACGGCCATGATTTAATCTCACACCCGAAACCTCCAAAGCAGCCTTGTTTGTTTTTTGCAGGATATTAACGTTTTGTCCACAGTTTTAAAAGGAAACAAAGGCCAGGGATGACAATCCCCTAGGCCATTATCCATGAAGACAAGGAATCTACAGGGTTCCAACTGTGATTTTTCCATGCCTCGGGAGCATTTGGCGATATCATATAAACCCTCTACACGCCTGCAAACAACAGAAACACAGTAAAAATCAAACAGATGAAGAGTATTAGTGTTAAAGGTTTAAATCGGAGTTTTTAAAGGGATTAAGGCATCAGTTCAAGAATCAAAGGCCTAATCCACACAGTTAAAGACAGTGTTAAAGATAAAGACCAGAAGACAAAGATTAAGCCTAATTAGGCCTAAAACACAAATCAAAAGCACATTAAAAGTGTTTTTAGGAAAAACAAGGAGATATGTCAGTTTGAAAAGCCTCCACTGCCACATCAGACGCTAATTGAATACTCTCCATCTACCAAAAAGCCACCTGCAGCCTCAAATAAATCAACAGAAGGCATATTTATTTCCTATTCAAAATATATTTGCATAAAGACAGCTGAACAGTTAATTTAACCAAAGAAACTTATTAAAAACTGTCAGCAAAGTTATTACAAAGATAAGAAAGAGCCCTGAAGTCAATCTTCTCATCCATTAAGTCTTAAAAAGTAGAAACTGAGTTATGAAATAGATTTGTAGGTAGAATGCATTCTTGCCTTATGCCTTGCATGGTTTTCAAGGCTAGGAATTGCATTTATTATGGAATTAATGATACTTAAACCCTAGAAACTCTTCCACCTCCTCATTTTTCTATAAAATCTCCTTGAGGAGCACATTGTAAAAGGTTGGTCTCTGAATATTCTATTGCATGTAAATATTTTTCTGAAGTTGCTGAAGCTCTATTCTGTAATTGAAGATACCTAAGCTGAGATGAGAAGTTTGAAGCTATAGAGACCCACCGGACTTGATGATTGTAACTGGTTTGAACATCAAATACAAGCTGATTTATGGGATCCTAGTCTATGTCAATGGTGATGTGTTTCTTATTGTAAACTGTTATTTTCTTTTTGTTTCCATTCTGTCCATTTTCTCTGATAAAGAACAGCAAATATAGAGCTAGGAATTACTCTTAGTAGTACCCTACTCTCACTGATAAGCTTTATTTTTATGCTTTCCTCCTTTGTGTACTTAAGAATGATTTAATAAATTCCAAGCAGTTAAGGAATGTTGGTAAGCCCATGTATTACTGTCTAATCTTTAAACATTGTTCTTGAATGATATTTTCATTACATGCTAAGCAGAGTTGGACTAGGAAATTTTATGGTTTGCCTTTTCTTCTATTTCTTTCTCCAAAGGTTGTTTGAAAGTTCCTTAAGAGTATGTCAAAAGCAGGATAGGTTCAAAGTCATTACCTGATATTAGGCTATTCTTTGTTTATCTTAAATGTTGTCCTGAAAAGTTTTCTAATTAGAGTTGAACTAGGGAAGTCTATGGTTAGCCTTGTCCTCTAGTTTCTTCTCCAACAGTTGCTTTGAAAAGTTTCCCTCTGAATATGCTGAAAGCAGGATAGGTTCAAAGTCCTTACTTGATCTTAAGCTATTCTAAATGTTTTAAATGTTTTCTATTGAAAGTGCATCAAAAGCAGGCTAGTTTCAAATTACTTACTTGATCTTAGATAAATTTTATGTTTTTCCTTAAGTGCATGCCAAACGCAGGATAGTTTCAAAGTACTTACTTGATCTTAGGCTTCCCTTTGTTCCTTCATCTGTTTGATTTCCCTTTATTATTTTTTCATTCCATAAAATCAACTGAAGAGATCCTTTGACATAGATGACTTGCCCCATGGACCACTCTTGAACCTTGTTGTTTCAATTAAATCCTCTTATGACTCCATAGCCCAATGTATTGAAGCTGCCCCTTTCCTATCTTATCAGCTGAATCATTCCTTCACTTTCATACACCTTCACTCTTCATTTAGACTTCCTTCACCTTCATTATATCTTTGCCCAACCAAAACAAACAAAAACCTTGTTCTTCATAACTAGCCTAATATAATACTAAAAGCCTTGAAATCTAAATCAATATTTGCACTTATAGAGAGATCTCTCTCTGGATTCAAGAGGGCTAGATCCTAGAATACCAAAGTGGTTCATATGTAGTTTTTGCTGTTTGTATTTTCCAATCTTGCAAACTACAGAGACCTAACATTCTGGCGACCAAACTGGGGATTTCTGAGTCAATTCCATCTTAGACACCCTTAGGACCTCAAAAAACCCCTCGAGTACAAGTAGCCCTCTTCAAGAACTACCAAAGCAAATGGTAATCATGATAGAAATTATTTGAATTAGTGACAAACTAAGTAACCCTTAGGATTCTTATACAGTCTTATCAAACCTTGAAGGAAACAGCTAGCTAAGCCATAAGAGTAAAATTTCTTTGTCTCATCACCGTAGCTAAGTGTTGAAACAAATTTAGGACACTCTCATAACCCATAGGACTGAAAAAACTCAGAAAACCCAAAAAATATTTCAGATTGGTTAATGGTGGTGGACCATAAAATATTTTTCCTCCAAAAGAGCTAAAAATTTCCACCTGGTGACTCCACAATCCTAAAAAAACCTAAAGACTCCACTGGGAAACCCATTATTATCATAACATCATACAAACTCGGTTAAGAAGACTTTGAGGATTAAATTTTTCTTGTTAAAAGATCAGTTAGCCTCCTAAAGATTGTCATATTTGGTTAAACTTTTCTTGTTAGTTGGGTCTAAAAAACATAACACTGTGGCTTCAAAGAGAATTCATACTAGGATCCATCCTCACCCAAATCCTCCTGAGGTAGTTGATAACCCTAAAAGAATACTTAGGAAGTCTCGTAAGGCCAAATATTCAACTATTGTTAGACCACTTCATAGAGCTAATTTTGTTCCTGAAAACCTTGCAGCTCTACAAGAATCACAAGTTGACTTAAGAAACCCATTAAGAACTAGGTCACTTGATGATATAGATCAGATAGATCTTGAGCCTTCACTTTCATCCCAAGACAGAAGTGAACATCCTGGTAGCAGAGAAACTACTCCACCTGATTCACATTTCCTTCATAATTTTGGTTTCTCTCATCCTAGATCTGCTCAACAGTCTCTTGCTGGTCCATCCACTTCTGTTACCCATACACCCACTGTTCCAACCACACCATTCCACCAAACCCTTCCCTTCTTCCATCCTCTACCTGTAAACCCCCCATTTTTCCCACAACCTCCTATCATGGCAACATGGTATGCCCCTCTAGTCCTTCCTTTACCTCTAGTCAATCTTCCACAGGACTATCAGTCCAAGATACCATTATATGATGCCAGTGGTGCTACTACTACTTCACAACATGTGGACAAGATGAATGACGAATTTGACAGAAATGAGATTGATGATGAAATTGTAAAGCTTAGATTGTTTGCTCAAAGTTTAGGGGGAGAAGCAAGAAAATGGTTCAAAGGCTTAACCCCTAATAGTATCAATGACCTTCAAGCCCTCCTTCAGTTATTCCTAAACAAGTGGGAAGTCAATAAAAACCCTCTCCAGATACTTTCAGACTACAACAGCCTCAAAAGAAACACTAGGGAAAGTGTTCAAGCTTATTGCACTAGATTTAATAGTGTTTATAATGCTTTACCCCCAGAATTGAAACCTCCACAAGGCTCAGATTTAAACAAGTTTCCTGAAGGATTTGATCCTGAAATGGTCTATCAGCTGAGAGAAAGAGACCCTCTGACTCTAGAAGATATGCAGAAAGGAGCCTTAGCTGTGGAAGTAAATTTTATGGAGAAAAGAGCAAGAATGAGGAATGAGAAGAAAGTATCATTCATGGAGGAATTTTCACTTTCCACATCTAGCTCAAATATGGAAAGAATGATGGAGGAAATGATGAAAAAGATGAGCATACTTGAGAGAGCACAAGCTAGTCAAAATCAATCAGCTCCTCAAAACAGAAACCAATCTCAAAACCAAAATCAGAATTTCAGGAGAAATCAACCTCAAAATAGACCTAGAGACCCTGATCAGGAGATTATACCTCCTTTTCATCAAAACTATGTAAGTGAGGTTGAAGAAACAATTGAACAAAAAGAGGAAGATGACATAAACATGTTGGGAGTAGACAATGATGATTTTGAATTTCATTACAATAGGAAACAAGGTCTATACACACCCTATGATGAAAAAAGAGTAGAGGATGAATATTACTATCAAGAGTTGGAAAATGTCATCATAGAAACTCCAAAAGAGTATGACCTTAGGAGTAAAAAGAATCAGGAAGCTCCCAAAACTAAAACCTCTGAAAATTCTGCAAAAAACAACGTTGTGAACAAACCTAAAGTTACAAAACAGAAATACAAAACAGTGGTTGTAAATTCTGATCAAAACAAAGAAAAAGACACTCAAATTAATGAAAAACAGAGTGCAAATTTTAGCAACGCTGGTACTTTAGCTAGTGCTCCTATTAAAAAAATTTTGACCAATGTAAATAGAGGGGATCAACAAACTGATTTTGCTGATAGAGTGGTGGTTAATAAGGCTGAAACAAAAATTGTAAAAAATCAGATACCTTTTAGTTTGGAACAAGAAATTGCCAAGATCAAAATCTCCATTCCTCTCACTGAATTAGCCACCCAAGATGTATATAGATCACAAATTTTGAAGGCTTTCAACATAGAAGAAAATAATGACACTGTCAATCTTAATGATGACCAACCAGAGCTCTTATTTGGTCCAAAGATTGAGGGAAGATACCAAGAAGGGCCAGTTCTTCCCTTCTATGTTAGTTTGAAAATTCATGACAAGATTTTACACAATGTTATGCATGACACGGGGGCCTCTCATAATTTAATGCCCAAAGCTGTAATGGAGAGCCTAGGCCTTGAAATCACTAGACCACATAAAGATCTATACTTCTTTGACTCAAGCAGAGTGAAATGTTTAGGTTTGATCAAAGACCTTTGTGTCAACTTAGCACAAATTCCATCCAAGTGTTTAGTGATGGATATTGTAGTGGCTGATGTACCCCCCAAGTATGGTATGATGTTATCAAGATCTTGGGGAGCTAAGTTACAAGTAAAAATGCCAATGGATATGACATATGCTACCATCCATGTTTTCAATCAAACTAGAAGACTTTATAGGGAAACTCACATGCAATACATGGTAAGTAGCCAAGAGAGACCAAAAAAATCTCCTCTCTATTCTGTACATACAGGCCTTGACTCATTTATTCTCTTCAATAATGAAACATTCAATGAGCAAGAAACCTTAACTGACTTAGTGGCAGACATAGAAAAGAAGAAAGATAATACAAAGACACCAAAACAGTTTTCCAAAACAAAAAACCATAGCAAAAAAATCACAGGTCTAGAGCTACAAATCAGTCATCCATTGCTTGTCAACCTTGAGATTCAAGAGAAGAGTCCTCAACATAACGAAGAACATGAGGAAATAGAACCATTTCAACATTGTGCTGATTTTCAAGAACAATCTAAAATCACACTAGATAAAGAGGATAGTAATCAAACTAGTAAATCTGAAACTAGCCCACTTTGGAATATGAACTTTGATGGGTCTTGCACTAAGAATGATGTTGGTGCAGGAGTGTGGCTTCACAATACAATGAACAATCATGCTGAAGGGAATTCTTGCAAATTAAACTTTCAATGCACCAACAACATAGCTGAGTATGAAGCCCTCCTTTTAGGCCTACACTTATTGAAGAAATTAGGGGCCAAAAGGATAAACGTTCATGATGATTCTGAACTAATAATTAGGCAAGTGAATGGGGAATATAGTGCCGAACATCCCAAACTTAGAGCCTATAGAAATGATGTCATTGATTTATTGAAAACATTTGAGGGATTCCAACTTATCTTTATCCCAAGAAATCAAAATATCGCTACTAATGGTTTAGCTTTTGCTGCTAGAACATGTCTAACACCTTATGAAACCAAACAATGCACCACCCAGATCAAATTTAGACCAGCTGTCCCAGACAATGAAAAATATTGGCAAGTGTTTGATGGAGACAAACAAATAGAAGAATTCCTACAGTCCAGAAATGAATTTGAGCTGCGAAGTTCAGATTCAAATTATGAAACAGACTGTTCTACTGAAGAAAATCTACTTGATGAAAAAGTAAAGTCTCCAAAGATTGCTGATATAAATTTGTTATCTAACAAACTTGAACATACCACAGATATTAGTACAGATTTAGAAAAAGAAGACTTAGAAACACTGCAATCTAACACTCAAAGTTTTCCAAAAGGACTGGTCCCATTAGAAGAATTGTTTGATTTCAATGATGTTTCCAAAAAACCAAAAATGGAGCCTATTGAAACTGAAGTAGAAGAGTGTAACATAGGCAGTGAAATAAAGCCAAAAATGATCAAACTGTCTAAGGCTTTGCTAGCTCACATCAAGTTGAAATACATTGAGCTGTTTAGAGAATTTTCCGATGTATTTGCATGGATTTATGAGGATCTAAAGTCCTATGACACAGAGATAATTCAACACAAGATACCCCTCGAAGAAAACCAAAAACTTTTTAAACAAAAATTGCACAGAATAAACCATGTTCAATTACCTTTGGTTGAGAAGGAAATCAAGAAAATGTATGATGCTGGAATTATTGTTCCTATTAGATATTCAGATTGGGTATCTAATCTTGTGTCAGTGAGGAAAAAGACAGGAGAAATAAGGCTTTGTATTGATTTTAGGAACTTAAACAAAGCCTCATTAAAGGGCAAATACCCTTTACCCAAGATGGATCATATTTCACAAAAGGTAGTTCGTTCTAAAATAATTTCTTTGCTAGATGGCTTCTCAGGATACAATTAGATATTAGTACATCCTGATGATCAAACCAAGACAGCCTTTACTACACCTTGGGGTAATTTCATGTATGTGAAAATGCCCTTTGGTTTAATGAATGCTGGTGCTACATTTTAGAGAGTCATGGATATTGCATTCTTAGAAGAATTAGCACACTTCATCATTATTTACCTTGATGATATCACTGTTTTTTCCAAAAGAGATGAAGAACACCTAGAACACTTGAGAAAAGTCTTTGAGAAATGCAGAAATTTTTGGTTATCTTTAAGTCCAAAGAAAAGAATATTTGGTCTCCAAGAAGGTAAACTACTTGGACACATCATATCAGAAGAGGGAATAAAGATAGACCCAAAAAGGATTGATGGTATATTGAAAATCAACCATCCTATAAACATCAAGGAACTTCAATCTTTCATTGGAAAGATTAATTTCTTGAGAAGGTTCATACCAAACTTAGTTGAACTCCTTAGAAACATAACAAACATGATGAAAAAGGAAGGAGTCAAATGGACCTTAGAAGCAAAGAAATAATTTGAACTGGTAAAACAAGCATTAACCAAAACACCAGTTCTTATAAGTCCTGATTTTACAAAGGATTTCTTCATTTTTTCATTTGCATCAAAACACACAGTGGTTGTTGTCCTATTACAGAAAAACTTGAAGGGACAAGAGCAGCCAATAGCATTATTTAGTAAGGCATTAAGAGATGCACCTATGAAATACAATATCATGGAAAAACAAGCCTTTGCCTTAGTCAAAGCCTTAAAAGACTTCAGAGTTTACATTTTACATTCCCGCATAATTGCATTTGTGCCAAATTCAATTGTAAAAGACATTTTAACATAGGACCCAGATGGAAAGAGAGGAAAGTAGATAGTTGTGATACTTGAATATGTTTTAAAAATCAAGCCCACTAAACTCATAAAAGGCCAAGGAATAGCAAGACCAATGGCTAAATCTAATTTTGAAGCTCTTGATATAAACATGATAAATGCATTAGATGAACAAGAGGAGTTGCCAACTCCCATTGTTGAAGATAATTTTCTAAATTCATCTTGGTATGCTGATGTTTTATATGTTTTTCTCAATTTGAATACATCTCTTGGTTTGTCTAAAAAAAAGGCAAGATTTTTAAAGCTAAAAGCTGTTAATCACTGCATTTTGGATAAATGTCTATATTGGAAAAATGCTAGTGGATTATTGCTTAAACGTTTGCCTGAGAATGATGCAGATAAGATCAAGCATGAGTTCCATGAAGGAGAATGTGGAGGCCACCTCTATTGGAAGACAACTGCCAATAAAATCCTTAGAGCTAGTTACTATTGGCCCACCCTCTTTCAAGATGTCTATAAGATGATTATTGCCTGTCACAAATGCCAACTCTTTGAAGGCAAAAGAAAATTGCTTCCTTTACCCTTGCATCCAATCACTGTTGAAGCTCCTTTTCAACAGTGGGGTCTAGAATTCATTGGGGAAATCCATCCACCCTCATCTACCCAACATAGATGGATCCTCACTGCAATAGATTACTTCACCAAATGGATAGAATCCATCCCTTCCAGGCAAGCCAATGACTCTGTCATCATAAAATTCCTTGAAAATCATATCCTATCTAGATTTGGCTATCCTAGGAAGATTATCACTGACAATGCTGCTGCATTTGGATCCAAAAATATGGTTTATTTCTGTCACAAATATTAGATTACATTGGGTCATTCTACTACTTATTACCCTCAAGGTAATGGGTTAGCAGAATCCTCAAACAAGAGATTGGTGAACATAATCAAAAATTTGATGGAAGACAATAAGAAATCATGGCACACAAAGCTAGTACATGCACTAAGGGCTGACAGATCAACACTTAAAAATAAATTGGAATGTCACCCTACCAGCTAGTTTATGGAGCAGATACAATTTTTCCAACCAGTTTAGGAGTGCCAGTCATGAAGGTAATCCAAGAAGTACAGTATGAAGAAAATGATATTACAATAAGAATCAATCAGACCATACATCTTCAACAAACCAGAGAGGAAGTCTACAAAAGAGCATTACAAAAGTAAGAAAGCATCAAGAACTTGTTTGATAAAAGAACCAAGGCCAGTGATTTCAGCATTGGTGACAAAGTTTTAAAGTGGGATTCCAAGAGAGAAGATAAGGGAAAGCATGGGAGATTTGATAACTTATGGTTTGGCCCTTATCTCATTCATTCTACTACTGGTAACAATGCCTATTTCTTGTAGGAAATGAATGAAGCTAAATTTTTTGGAGGTCCTGTCAATGGCAGGATGCTCAAACATTATTTTTCTTAACCATATTAGTTTGAAATCCTTTTTATTTTTTCCTCATTGTGAATATCATATCCATCATTGCATTCAAAGTTGGAAAAAGAGAAAAAATACAAAAACAATAGAAATAAAAAGAGAGCATATTGTAAAAAAAAAGAAAGGTACGACCTCATACCAAAAAAGAGAAATAAAATCTGAAAGTGTGCAAGCTCAAATGCCACTCCTAAAAAGCGCACTCCTAGTTAGTCATACAACCTAATCATGACTAATTAGTTTTCAATTTACTGTTGATAGGTTAGTGAAATAGATTTCCCAAACAGTTTAAACTTGGCTTATCAGTTAGGTAGATTAGGATAGAAGAAAAAAGGTTCAAACAAGCTCAAAATCTGAACCTTTGAGTTTCAAAAAGAAGAATGTCTCTAATTTGTTTAAATTTTGAGCCAAAGATAGAAAAAATGGTTCTAAAAAGCTCAAAACTTGAACCAAGGAAGAAAGAAGAAGCAGCTCAAAAAATCTTAAAAACAGAGCTAAAGAAAAGTGAAGGATGTTCCTAAACTTTCAGATCTTAAGCCTTCACCATTTTTGTTTAAATTTTCTGCAAATAACAGTCTATGTGCAGCTTATTTTTATGCCATAGATCAGCAACAAGTTAGACTGTTCAATCTTGGCTTGTTTGCTTTATAATTTCTTGTCTTCGAATTTAGAGAATAAAATCTGTCAAACAGTCTAATCCTGAGAGATAGTAGTTAGGTAGAGAAGCTTATGAACTCAACTATTCAATCTGAGTTCATGGAGAAATAAGAATAGACTTAGATTAGTTTTATGTTTCAAAATAATAAAATGTTTATGAAAATAATTTTCCAATCCAAATGCACTCTGAAAAGAATAAAAAATGTTAGGATCATTAGGATCGGGTAGGTAGAGATGTGTTTTGATAGAGTTCCATTGTTTTAAATGGCTGCAAACATTGTCAGAACAAAAGAAGACTAGCAAAAGAAAAGCAAGTTGCAGCCCAATGGATAAGGCACTGATCAACTTCCAAAGAAGACTTGTCTGAATTTTTTGACATCTTCAAAAATATGCCATTCCCATGTGGAGCCACTGTTAGCCACCTATAAAAATTTGTCATATCAAATGGTGGCTAGATCTGTTTTAAGACTTTGAGAAACAATTTCATGCCAAATTGCTAGTTCTTAAATTCTTATGAAGATAACTAATCCTTGAGTTAATCTTCACTGTTTTTTCCCTCTTTATCTTGAAAAATCTGTTGTTGCCAAGACAAACACTGCTTAAAATCCCATTTTTTCCATCATTTTACCCCTCTTTCACTCATAAATAAACCCCATTTTTCACCCTTTTTCCTTCATAAAATCCCTCCACAAGCCTCATTTAACCTTCAAAGTCACTCCAAAATCCATTTTAAACCTTATATTTCTCTGTTATTTGGTTTTAAAATGCCTTCATTTGCCTACCGAAACCCCCAAATTGGCTTAAAAAATCATTATTTTGGGCCTAAAACAATCTTTTTCCATATAAGGTTTCTTAAGCCCCCGAGGGCTTAACTCCTATAACCCCCTATTCTCATAAGACCTACAGACCCACAACCAGGCACTAAGGGCTTAAAACATCTCCAAAACCAATAAAACCCGACTTTTTCTTTGTTTTCATAAAACCTGACAGTTAAGTTTTTAGTTGAATATTGACCGTTGATCTAAACCGATCAACGACCCTCACTCTTCCTTCTGCCCGTTTCAATTCTCCCATCCTTTTCCTCTACTCATATAACTCTACTCCATCGTTTGATCCAAACCATTCATTCTTTAGATCCTACGGTCGAGATCTAACCCGATCTCTGCCCATCTATCCGCCTTACATTTCCTTCATTGCCCCATCTTCGAATCCAGATCGTCCATTCCGACAGATCCTACGGTCTAGATTAAATCTGATAGGCCCAACTCTTTTGGGACCTACTATCCACCATGTATAAACCCCACCCAATCTAATCGCGACACCTGGACCCCACTACCTTCTCTGCTATGCAGCTCTCCCCGTTGCATGTGATCCGCACCATCGGATCTCAAACCTCCCAGCCGACTGCTCACAACATGTTTCGCATTTTTTTTGCGGCTGCAAGTTAACACTCCAAAAAAATGCGAAATGGGTGGTTTTTAAAAGACGGGTGTCAGATAATGAATGGAATTGAGTTTTTTTGGAGAAATTTCGAAACCGCCTCAAAGCTGCACAAAAACCATTATGGTTTTCTGCCATACCACCTTTCTCCACTGCATTGACTTTTCATCAAATAATCCCGATCGTCGATTCTTTTAATTAGACGGCTCTGATCACTTTGCGACCCCAAGTCTTTCGCCCTTCCCCTTTGCTCCCGAACACTCCATTAGTCGATCTCGACCATCCATCATTTAAATCCGACGGTCCATATTATACTTCAACTCCAAGTCTTTGCCCTTCGTTTTCTCTCCTGATAATTTCATCGATATTTCTCCATCGTCGATCTCCGAAGATCGACAGTCTCGATTAAACTTCCCCTCCATATCATTTCTCCACCATCCAAATGAATCCATCGTTTAATCTAGACCGTTGGTTGTTTTAAGCCAACGACCACGATTTAATCTCACACTCGAAACCTCCAAAGCAGCCTTTGACCAATTTTTCACGGATTTTCTTAATTTTTGTTTGTTTTTTGCAGGATATTAGGGTTTTTTCCACAGTTTTAAAAGGAAACAAAGGCCATGGATGACAATCCCCAAAGACATTATCCATGAAGACAAGGAATCTATAGGGTTCCAACTATGATTTTTCCATGCCTCATGAGCATTTGGCAATATCATATAAACCCTCTGCGTGCCTGCAAACAACAGAAACACAGTAAACATCAAATAGCCGAAGAGTATCAGTGTTAAAGGTTTAAATCAGAGTTTTTAAAGGGATTAAGGCATTAGTTCAAGAATCAAAGGCCTAATCCACACAGTTAAAGACAATGTTAAAGACAAAGATGAGAAGACAAAGATTAAGCCTAATTAGGCCTAAAACACAGATCAAAGGCACATTAAAAGTGTTTTTAGGAAAAATAAGGAGATCTATCAGTTTGAAAAGCCTCCACTGCCACATCAGAGGCTAATTGAATCCTCTCTAGCTACCAAAAAGCCACCTGCAGCCTCAAAGAAATCAATAGAAGGCATAGTTATTGCCTATTCAAAAGATATTTTCCTAAAGACAGCTGAACAATTAATTCAACCAAAGAAACTTATTACAAATTGTCAGCAAAGTTATTACAAAGATAATAAAGAGCCCTAAATTCAATCTTCTCATCCATTAAGCCTTAAAAAGCAGAAACAGAGTTATGAAACAGAGTTGTAGGTAGAATGGACTCTTGCCTTATGCCTTGCATGGTCTTCAAGGCTAGGAGTTGCATTTATTATGGAATTAATGATACTAAAACCCTAGAAACTCTTCCACCTCCTCATTTTTCTATAAAATCTCCTTGAGGAGCACATTGTAAAAGGTTGGTCTCTGAATATTCTGTTGCATGTAAATAGTTTTCTGAAGCTGTTGAAGCTCTGTTTTGTAATTGAATATACCTAAGCTGAGATGAGAAGTTTTAAGTTGTAGAGACCCACCGGACTTGATAATTGTAACTAGTTTGAACATCAAATACAAGATAATTTATGGGATCCTGTTCTATGTCAATGGTGATGTGTTTCTTATTGTAAATTGTTATTTTCTTATTGTAAATTTTTATTTTCTTTTTGTTTCCATTCTATCCATTTTCTCTGATAAAGAACAGCAAATATAGAGTTAGGACTTACTCTTATTAGTACCCTACTCTCACTGATAAGCTTTATCTTTATGTTTTCCTCCTTTATGTACTTAAGAATGATTTAATACAGTCCAATCAGTTAAGGAATGTTGGTAAGCCCATGTCTTACTGTCTAAACTTTAAACATTGTTCTTGAAAGATATTTTCATTACATGCTAAGTAGAGTTGGACTAGGAAAGTTTATGGTTTGCCTTATCTTCTAGTTTCTTCTCCAACAGTTGATTTGAAAATTTTCCCTCTAAATATGCTGAAAGCAAGATAGGTTAAAAGTCCTTACTTAATCTTAAGCTATTCTAAATGTTTTAATGTTTTCGATTGAAAGTGCATCAAAAGCAGGCTAGTTTCAAAGTACTTACCTGATCTTAGATAACTTTTATGTTTTTCCTTAAGTGCATGCCAAAAGCAGGATAGTTTCTGTTACAGGTCAAAATAACTCCTCATCAGGTCAGAGGAGAAGATAAATATGGAAGGAATACAAAGACCTAAACTAAACCTATTTCTGCCAAGGTAACGCCTCGCTATAACAACACAAGAGCGTTATAACGCAGCTGATCAATGAATGGGCCACGTTAGTGGCTAGGGAAATGCTCTGTTTACACTAGAGGGTAGCGTTACCCGTGTTTTAAGTTTTAAACGGGAAAAACCCGCGGAGAATGATTTGAATCTCCATATTTTTCTCACAACAGAGTCAGTACAAAAAGGAAACTGCAAAGCACCAAATCTTATTGGTTCTTGCCATAAACAACCGAACTCTCAAAGAAGGAAAAAGCATGGAGGTTGAGGAAACATCTTGGTTTTTTCTATTCAGAACTGGTGGAAAGATAAGGGCAATGATTGCTCTCTCCATTTCCTATAAAATGAAGTTGAAGGCTCTTGGTTCAAGGTCGAAGGATTGTCAAAGTTTTTGCATAATTGTGAAGTAGAGATCATTGTTGTAGTGTGAAGGTCAAAGGTCAAAGAGGTTCATTGAGAACTTGTTGATCAATACATTACCACTTTCAGAGATAGAGAGATTGGAAGGCTGAGGAGGGCTTGGTACAACCAACGGTTGTAATCCTCCTTTTTTATAAATCAATAAAACTGTATCTGTTTTGTCCATTCTATGCGTTCATATTGTCATTATTATTTAATCACTTATATAGCATGAGATGAATGGCTTAGATGTGCATATTTTAAGTGTTTATTATATATTGGCTTAATTGATAGGAAATATATGTTATGGTGGAGATTACATGGGTGCTTTAATTGATTGCAGGGCCAAGATTTGGAGCTGGTGAAGGAGAACTCCTACTTCACTGCCTAGTGCTCTCCAAGGGACTACAAGATCATTAAAGAGGTAATCTTCTATCTCATTCTATCAAGTTTTTTTAAGCTAATATGAACATGTATGTGCCTTATTTGTGAACTATACAGCTAATCTTACTGTCTGCCTTGGGCACCAAAAAGCCCTGAGAGGGATATTCAATAACCAACAACCCAATAATTTTACCCTATAGCAGAAATGGCGACTCCGCTGGGGAGTTTCCCCATAGTTTCCGGACTATTTCTTTCCTCCTCTATTATTTCCTCTGTTCACATACCCTTCCGACCAGTGCTTATGCTGAGTAAACATTTTAAAAGCTCGCAGAGTTCAATCCTATTTCTGTTTGACCATCTGAAGAAATTTTCCCTGGCTAACGCTACCTATGTGGGTTTTCCAGTGCATTATAATGCTGGCTCTACTTAAATACAGTGCGTTAGTATCTGGATTAACATTGTCTTTACTCAGAGACAGTGCATTTCTCAGCCAAAATTTGTTGTTCACTGTTGTGATTGTGTTTTGGTTGCAGAGTTTTTGGCCATCAGTATCTCTCCTTGACTAAATCCCCGTGCTTGTTTACTAAGCTGGCATTTCTGTTTTTTTGCTCTTGTTTGAAAAGTTAGTGTCAAAAGCATTTACTTTTTAGAGAAGAAATTTTTTTTTTTAAGTTTTTCTGCATCTAGCTGAGTTAATTCTGAAAATTTTAGTTCATAGACTGTTAAGAAGAGGTAGATAAAAGTCTGAATCTTTAAATTTGAACTGTGCTATTTGAATGTTAGTGCATGGATTTTGAAAAGAAACCTCTCTTTGTAGAAATACTCTTCATCGAATTGAATATTTAGAGCATATTTTTCATGGTTTCTTGAGTTAGAGTCTCATTACATTTCATACATCCACTCCCCCTCCGCAAGATTAATAATCAAGTACACTAAGAATCAAGCGATAATAAAATCAATCACATTACTCATTTTGAGCTCACACCAACAGTAGTTCAGGCTACAATCTCGGGT
The DNA here is from genome assembly GCA_034641835.2 of Pinus albicaulis. NCBI lineage: Eukaryota > Viridiplantae > Streptophyta > Pinopsida > Pinales > Pinaceae > Pinus > Pinus albicaulis. The sequence continues at coordinate 558,849,960 of CM076584.1, forward strand.
TAGGAAAAGTGAGAAAATCACCCAAGATCTCAAAACTTGAAACTAGAGTCATTAACAAGCGAAATCCTACTGCACTCATATTATCGGGACCATTCCTTTACCAGAGCTCAATGCGAGACAACACTTGGGTGCACAAGAAGGTAGCCCGCCTTCGACTGCATTCGGTGGGTGTGTTATATATTGGTGTTCCCTTCAGGGATGTCGAAACTAGATTGGGGATCTAGGTATTCTGCCCATATAGCATGTTTTCCTTGACCGTGGAGCCCCCTAATGATGTCTGTGATTTGAGGTATCTTTAGTGGCCATACTTTTTAGGGACTTACACAAGGTGACTAGGTCGGGCTGTCCTGGTACTTGAAACAAATGGACCCACTCTGTATTCGGTCTTTAGGAGGGTACTCGTCTTCACGAGAGTGGTTACACCTATCATCTGAGGTTCGAGCGAAGCTCTAGAGTGACCGTAACTGTACTTTTGACCAACCCTCTCTGTATACTATTGTGATACTGGATTTCATCACCAGCAAACGGTAGTACTCAGATAGGGCACCCTATTCTGGTTGCTTGCTGATTGATTTTAGAGAGTGTTTTTTTCTTTTTTAGGTGTGTGGTTACTATCATTGAGACTTTATAATACATCACAATTTATTAAAAGTTGTTAAAAATAAATAGGTCACCGTGGCATCTTCCTACCCACGCCGTCTATCTCAATGACAGAAAGGTCTACCTCCTCTGCCTCTTGAGGAAAAACTGAACCTTGGTGAGCTTGTGCCTTCTATAGAAGAGCAGTCTCTGCTGACAAACACTGATTTACACATAGCCTCGTATCATACGGAATTTCTTGAGGACCCTTTCACGGAAGGGGTTGTACCTCATTACAATCCTCCACTCATTGATCTATTGGGGCCCATGATAGTTCAAATTCCACCACGCCAAGATATGTCTTCGGCTGCACAAACATCCATTTCACCACCGATATCCACAGGGTCAATGCCAATGGCAACCATCCCAGGTTCGCCACCATCCTCTCCGCCGGTTGTCAGTTCTATGCCATCACTAGGTAACCCCAGTAGTCAACATATACCTAATCCAAACCCTATGCTCATCACAACTATCAGTAGCTTGTCGAATCTTTCGAGATCTACTCCTACCATGACCACGTTGGGACCCATGGTTGCTCCTCCCATGAGTGTGACTACTTCAGTTCCTTTTAGCAACCCTTTCGGTTGGAACCCTTTGCTGAGTTCAAACCCCTTGGCCACTATACCAGGGGGCAGTGTCACCAGCATGCAGGTAGCAGGGAATATTTCACGTCCCCTGCAATCCTTAGGACAAACAGGACAACCTATTGTTAATACTACTCCCTTAAGTGGTTCAAATATAGGTGTAGGGTCTATGTCGTTGCCAAACTATGCAAGTAGTAGCATGCCTTTGGGAAACTCTATTGCATCCATATGGACTAACCCACCCCAACCACCATCTGGAATGGGAGGGCACTTTTATACTGGGGGCAACCAACCATTCACCCCGTAATACAATATGCCCTATGGACAGCAACCATATGTCCCTACCCCTCCACCTATAGGAAATTTTTATCAAATTCCTACTTATCCTCCTGGTAACACATTGATGGGTGGACCCTATGGTCTAAATAGTCAGCCCATACTTCCTTGGTTAGATTTGGGGGAAAATCCACAATTGCCATTTTTGGCAGCTCGGGACATCCCTGATATCCATAAACTGACTAATGATCCCATTAATCACAACTTGCCATGGCCTCCAGTACCGAACAAGATTCCTTCTGACATCCCAAAGTTTGATGGGAAACAAGGGGACGACCCAGCCGCACACATCACTACCTTTCATCTATGGTCTATATCCAATTCCATCGTGGATGATAGTGTCCGGCTTGGACTGTTTCCCCGCACCCTTACAGGCAATGCTGCCAAGTGGTATATTGAATTTCCACGTGCTGCCGTCAACACTTTTGGCGCTTTAGCGACGGAGTTTCTAAAGAACTTCCAATTACCAATTAGATTTGAAACTGGAACGGAATTGTTAACCTCGCTGTGCCAAGACACCACCACCCATATCTCTGATCACATTCATGAATGGAGATGTAGGAGGAGGCTAGTCAAAGTGCCAATCCCAGATCATCTCTTAGCTAATTGTTTTTGTAAGTCTCTCTTACCCCACATCTCTAAATACATTGGCCTTTCTGGTGTAGTTACAGAAGATCAATGCATTCGTCATGCCCAACATTTGGATTTAATTTATTCACAATCTGGCACGCTATATGATTTTCTCCCCAATGCCCCTGGTAACCCAAATCCTCCGGCTACTCAGAAAACCGGAGCTCATGCCGACAGTCTCGTTGGCACAATCTCTGGTGTAGCCACAAAACAATCTCGGGGGCAAGCCTCCCAGCCATCTTCAGCTGCCACTGCCCCTCACCAAATGACTACTCTTCCTACCATTGAAGTAAATTCTGTGAAAACTTCACAAAAACCTAGTGGAAAAAATAAGAAGAACAAGAAAAAGACATCATCTTCAGAAGAGTAGTTGGACAATCAGAATAACCCTAATCAGAAAAACACTGCCAGAAATGAAAAAGGGAAGGATAAACCCATGAAATTTCCTTGCAAGATCTGTGCGGAGGACCACTTGACATACAAATGTCCTCGGCTGTAGGAATGCACTGATTTTATTGCAAATAAGGATTCTGGGCGAACACCTACCGTTCTTCATAATCTGTTCCGTAATCAATAGCAGCAACATCAACACATGGTTTACAATCCACCACAACCCCATCAACGGGGCAATGGTGGTTCACATCCTTCCGGTGAAGGACCATCCGCCATTTATGGCACTGAGAGTGTTGAAATTCAAACACAAGCCAAGCTTTATGGAAATCCTACCATAGATGCTCAAGAACCTGGTACTAGTTCAAATCCACCGCCGCCCAATGATCTGTATATCGAACGGCCTACTGTTGACCCCCTGATTCATCCCCCCAAAGGGACACTTCGACGCACGACTCATAACACCTCTGCACGTGCAGCCCAAAACTACAACATTGTAGAAGATCTGGCATAGGCACCGTCAACTATGTCTGCTCTCGAAGTATTACAAACATGTCCAGCACAAAGGAAAGCCTTGCTTTCGGCCATTGGTGGAATAGACCCCCAGGATTCCATGCTAGCTATCTTTGATATGGAAAAATCTAAACCTCGCCTCTCACACCAACTCACATTCCAGGTGTAGGTTGTGTCGAAAGGGAGACCAATCCATCGCACTGTCATAGATGAAGGTGCTTCGACCTGCGTTATGTCACAAGCTTGCTGGCTCAATTTAGGTTATCCTACCTTAACACCATCGTCGAATTCCCTGAAAGCTTTCGATGGCCACACGTTCCTCCCAAAAGGATACCTTGCTAGCTTTCCCATCACTCTCAGTGGAAAAACGGTAATCGTGGACGTTGAAGTCGTAGAGCGCCATCTCGACTATAATCTATTGTTTGGTCGCAGTTGGTCTTATGCCATGACCGCCATTGTTTCTTCGGTTTTCCGACTCATCCTATTTCCATTGGATGGGAAAATAGTCATAGTGGATCAGTTATCCTTCTGCACCCCTGATTATACCACGTTACCAAGTAGCACTATACCCCTAATAGGAGGCTTTCCTGACTCTTACGTCAGCATCGGTACCGGTCTTCTGAAGACTTCTTCCCTACTAGGTTGTTTTCCTCTCCCGCTGCCACAGATCCCAAACACGGTTGCAATGATATCCACCACTTTGGATGGCTCTATTGACCCATGGAACATCCCGACACCTTTAGACATTGATTCCTACGGAGATCAGATGCCGCTCTCACCAGCCGAGTTGGCTTACCAAGCCATCCAAATCACATCCGAACCCTCCACTGCAATGGTTTCGACCAAAGGTACAAACCTCCCACCCATCACAGTTCTCTCTAAGGATCTCCTCAATGAAGTGTTGCCTACAGATGAAGCTATTCGAGAGATCATGTCTCTAGAAGAACGACCTTGGGGAGAGTTTCACCATCGCGCTTCGATGATCGACTCAAACGTGATAAAAACTGAAATCTCATCCTTTGACCCACCTGAGATGGTTCCCTCCACTTACACGACTCTTAAAACTATCGATTTAGAAGGGAACATGGGAAATATTTCTAAGACAATGCTCATTGATATCTCAGTCAAAACGGGTATCGTGGAAAATATTCAGATTGGAGCCGATTTCAATCCTGAGGAAATTGCATGCTTCACATCTCTTTTCAAGGAATTCCACGATGTTTTTGCTTGGTCTTATGATGAAATTCCCAGCATAGATCCATCTATAGTTGAGCATGAAATCAAGATTTATGACAATGCCAAACCAATCCGACAGTGACTCAGACCTTTCCACCCACGCAAAGCAACTGCCATCAAAATTGAGGTAGAAAAAATTTTACACGCTGGTTTCTTCCATCCTATTCCTTTGACGGAATGGGTTTCCAATCCGGTTCCGTTGATAAAAAACAACGCACCATTCGAGTTTGTGTTGACTATCACGATCTGAACGCCACTTTTCCCAAAGACAATTATCCTACACCATTCATAGATCAGATTCTCGATGATTGTGCCGGATGCGAATCTTTTTCCTTCATGGATGGATTCTTGGGCTATAACCAGATTGAAATTAAAAAAGACGACCAGCATAAAACTGCCTTCATCTATCCTTGGGGCACATTTGCGTATCGTAGACTCCCATTCAGTCTGAATAATGTTGGAGCAACTTTTCAACAGGCTATGGACTACGCTTTTCACGACATTCAAGATATTGTACAGGCTTACTTGGATGACCTTCCGGCCCATTCCAATAAACGATCTAATCACCTCACTCATCTGAAAGAAATTTTTTCTAGGGTTAGATTCTACAATATATGTTTGAATCCTCATAAGTGCGTATTTATGGTCGAGTCCAGGCGTCTATTAGGTTTCATTGTCTCCAAGCACGGGATTAGGGTTGATCCCGATAAGTTTAAGGTGATTGTTGAATTGAAGGCACCACAATCCATCCTTCAACTCCAACGTTTGCAAGGGAAGGCAACCTTTTTACGTCGATTCTGTTATAGCCCAAATCCACCTTAGGCTTAAGAAATGCGAGATTCAGGGTAACACCAAACCATGCTCAGCCTCGTAGCTAGCCCTACGAGGACAGGAGAGGGCTCTCTCCGGGTCAATCTCAATGAAAATATTCAAAGGGGCTTGAGATGAATAAAACAACAACTGATCTTAGGCTAGATAAACAAATTGGAGGGTTTGATTTTGATTTTTTTGGATTTTGTTGGAAAAAGGAGAAAGACAATTTTTGGGCTTGGGGATGAGGCCAAATTCTTGCAGAGTTCAAGTTGGGGCAGGGAAGGCAATGGCTTTGATGTATTAGATAAAATGAATGAATTGAAAATACTGCTAAGGAGCCGAAGAGGGCAAGAAGGTGCAAGGATCCTCTTCAAATGGAGGAAAACATATAAAACTAAACAAAAGTTTAAGGCAGAGCACCAGCAAACTAATGAATTTGACGTCAATTACTCATTTGTTTAAGTCAGAAGCAAAGAGAAGGGAAATGGCATACATATAACATTAATTAAACTTACAATAACATGGAGAAAAACATCATCAAAACTCAGAAGCCACAAGGATCCCAACAAGTGCTGCAAAACTCTGGTCTTTCCTTTGCCAAAACTGAAAATGGATATACAATGAGGTGCCAAACTTTTCCCAAGTATCCAACCATGAAAATGACTCAGAAAATACATAATATAGGAAAGATTAACCCCTTCCCATGCCTCTAGGGGTTGAGCTCATCCTTCTTGGAGCTGTTTCAACCAATTCTAAACATGGAACTGAAATCTAGGCAGCCAAACAACTTGCCTCTATATGCTAGGAAACTGATCCATTCACTCAAATTTCACCTTTTGGTGAAAGAATATTCTAGAAAAAGTAAAAATATGCCCAAATTACATCATGAACATGAAATTACATCAAGATAGATCAATAGTTACATCAAAATGTGAAACTAGTAAAAAATGGGCGAATTTCTGAGCTGAAGAGTCAAAATGAGGCCAAATTTCTCTATGCGTCGCGCCCCAAAAACCCAATACGCCGCGCCACTTTGAGCCTGTTTTTGAGGCACTTCCTGAAGTCAAAATTGAGCTCATGATAGCTCGTTGGAAAGCCCTATCTGTCTACTATCCAACCCAAGTGGAATTTCTGGATTTGGATGGCATTTTCCCCTCCAAAACTTCAATCTCCCAAGATTGATTCCTGTTGGTGCAAAAAGTGGCAGAAAGGCCATTTTCAAGGTGTTTTTGGCCCTTTAGGCAGCCCAGAACTCGATGAAATGCTTCGGCCATTCCTGAACATGCATATTTTATCATAAAAAAACAAAAAATGTAAATTCTTCCTCCAGAAGATGTCCCAATCATAAGCGCGTGTCAGGTGGCGCGACGCGTTGAGCAAAAAAAACCTGTGTTGTTACCAAAAAAATTCAAAATGAAAAAATTTTCTTCAAATCCCTTGAAATTTGTACTGAAGGTCCCTCATAAAGTACTATGCTCAGCCAAGGTAGCGTCCGCCAAGATTTTGAATCTAACATGCCTTTTTCGCCTCCTCGATGCCTTCTTGGTGCATGCAGTTTCAGTGGTGCAATTACTGTCTTGTTCATATGATGAATCTGTCTCTGTCATGGTGTTGCAATGTGTATGAAAAGTTTATGTTTGGTTGGTTGAAAATGAGAAATGAAGACTTGATTTCTCTATCTCCAAGTGCCAAACGTGCGCCAAAGTCAAATGAGGGATTGTGAAAATAGGGTAGTGAGGATAATTGGGTTGTAACCAAGTTAAATGAATGATAAGGAATGCAATGACTTTTAAGGATAGGGATAGTGGGGTTTAGGATTTATTGATTTTGAATATGAGGGAATAGGGCTTAGGAATAAGATGGTATGAGTAGCTTTAGGGATTTATGGGAATAGGAGGAACAGTAATGACAATATATCAGTGAGAGGGAAAATGGGGAATGGAGTACTTGGCATCACAAATTCAAATTTAAAACTTTAGTTTCACAACCCTAAGGAGAAATCTTTCACAAGATGAGAGGGTTTATGATTTTTGCATTCAAACTCTTATAACCAATCTCAAACCACACCAAAAATTGTCTAAATGGCATTTACAACACACATAAACTTATATGGAGCAAAGGGGACCGAGTCAATTTGAGTTTTGGTGAAGAAATGACAAAAATTCTATTTTCAGGCCTGTGCGCTGCACCCCAACCCAACGTGCCATGCAGGCTAGATGCGCCGTGCCAGTTTAATTTTACACTGTGAAATGTCGCTCTATGCGCCGCGCACCTTCAGTGCGCCGCGCCTTCTCCCAATGCGCTGCGCCATAAATAGTGCATTTTTCAGGAGGCTTTTGGAGGCCTTCCCGGTGTCCAAATTGGGCACATGATAGCTTGTTATAAATATATTTGAGTCTAATTTCCTACCCAAGTATAATCTTTCAATTTGGATTTCATTTTCCTTGTCAAAAATCAAATCTTCCAAGACTGGTCAAAATGAGCAAAATGAGGCTGCCTCAAGGAAGAGTGTTGTTTCAGTCAACTTTTGAAGGTCTTCCTCAACTCCAAATTGAGCTCATGATAGCTCATTAGAAATCTCTTTGTGTCTAGTTATCATTTTAATTATCAAGGAAATCATTTTTCCAACCAAGATAGGATAAATATTTATTTTCCCAAGGTCACTTCAGATATGCATCAATTCTCGTGAGGCAACGGTATTTTTTCCATTTCTCTAAAACCATGACCCCTGTGTAAAAAGTGAAGGAGGTTTTTATTATTTTTCATGTTATGGAAAAAAACCTCTCTCATTGTTCTAAAATTCATCTTTTCTTGCTCTGAAACATCATTTTAGTGAAACCTATCCCGATGTGTGGAACAAGGGATTTGTCGAAATGAAGCGAAATGAAGGGGATAAGGGGCTTCTAAATTCTTGAGAAAATTTTGGGAAGTAAGGAAGGATGTTAGGAAGTAGGAGAAAGTGGAATTTCAGAGATTGAGTGAGGGGAAGGGGTACAAAAGGGCAGAACACAGGCCTAGCCTAGAAAATTGCCAAGTTGTAGCAAGAAACTAGGGTTTGTGCAAAAATGAGTAATTTGGGGGATATCAGTGATGGGAAGTGTTTAATAATGTACATTGAGGATAGGGGAATGTGTATGAACATCAGGATACAAGTTTTTCTAATGATTTGACCATCCAAGAGAAATTACCTTCAAAACCCGAGGAGAGGGAAATGAACCTTACCAAGGCACAACTGAAGCATGAACAAGGTGTAAAATGACCCATTGGAACCTAAAATGATGATGAAAACCTTCTAAATGATGGTACACTTAGTTGAATGATGACATGGACTGACATTTGGACAACTTTGACAAGAGTAAAAGAAAACCCTAGACCTAATGCCTAGTGACCAAATTTTACTTGAAGACTCACTGAAATGACAAAATTTGACCTTGACACCTTAAAATCACCTTGTAAGAGCATGTTTGATCACTGGGGGAAAGCTGCAAAGGCTGACACTAACATATTCATCGTTAACTATGCCGAGATGACGAAAGGATTTATTCGATTATTGAAGAAAGGAACACTATACTTGTGGGATGACCAAGCCCAATGGTAATTTGACGCTTTAAAACATGCACTTGTTTCAGCCCCACTCCTTAGTGCCCCCGACTACTCACGCGACTTTCTCCTCTACCCGGCAGCCTCACCATCCTCACTTGGAATGGTTCTGGTTCAAGTTCATAGTGAAGACAGTGAACATGTGATATACTATTTGTCCAAAGGTCTAATCGGACCTGAACTACGTTATTGACATGTGGAGAAACTTTCTCTGGCGGTATTTTTCGCCGTCACCCGACTCCAACACTATATATTGCTGCAACATACTACGGTTATTTCTTTGGAGAACCCCATGCAACACATCTTGTCTACACAAATTATTGGATGAAAATATTCCAAATGGATCATAATCCTCCAACAATTTTATTTGGTTTTCACAGCTGCAAAAAAAAAGAAATCCCTAGTCTTCGCCGAATTATTATCAGACCTTCCCAGAATAGACCTAGGAGAAGTAGCTCATGATCCATTTCCTGATGAATCTGTATACTTGTTCAATTCTTCGGAACCATGGTATGGAGACATTTTGGTCTACCTACAAACCCAACGCTTCTACCCAACTCTCACGTCCGACGACTGTCGTTGTATTCGCCACCAGGAAAAGCACTACCTTGTGATAAACGATACACTATATCGTCGTGGTGTTGATACCATTCTCCGACGTTGTCTCACTTTAGATGAAGTGGAAAGCGTTTTGAATGACTGCCATGCAGGGGCATGTGGCGGTCATCTTTCGGGCATAGCTACTACCCAAAAAATCTTGCGCGCAGGTTACTATTGGCCCACTTTGTTCAAAGAATGCATTGTAGTAGTCCAGATGTGCCATCCATCTCAAATTTTCACAAAGAAAATGCACGCTCATCCTGCCCCCCTTCATCCGGTTATCTCCATTGGTCCTTTCGCTAAATGGGGAATTGAATTCGTCACCTACAATCCCACTTCAGAAAATGGACACAACTACATCGTGGTTGCGATCGACTATTTTACGAAATGGGTTGAAGCCATTCCCACTTTTAAGGTCGATGGAGAAACCGCCGCTCTCTTCCTGTTCAATCAGGTAATATGTCGGTTCGGCGTACCCCTATCTATTGTCACAGATCATGGATCCCACTTTCAGAATCATATGATGACCGAATTAACATCCATGCTAGGTTTTCATCAAGATCAATCTTTGTCTTATTATCCTCAAGCTAATGGTCAAGTCAAAGCCATAAATGGCATCCTCAAAACCATGATTCGTCGATTGGTCGAAAATCATAAAACCACATGGCATCGGAAGTTGTATTTCGCGTTATGGGCATACTGAACGTCATTCAAAACTGCCACAGGCTTCACGCCATTCCAACTTGAATTTGGCCTGGAGGTAGTACTTCTAATCGAGTGCGAAATTCCATCACTCAAACTCGTCGTTGAACTCCTACCTGGCACCACCGCCAAAGAAGAGCACTTTCTCTCACTCGATCATTTGGACAAAACTCATCAAGATGCTACACTAGCACTCGAAGCTCACCAGTGCCAAGTCAAAGCTCAATACGAAAAATCTGTCAAGCCTCGTTCTTTCCAAGAGGGTGATCTTGTTCTGCTCTATGATCAGAAACATGACCTCTTGGGGGCATGAACACTCCAACCATTTTGGCTTTGTCCTTACATCGTCACTAAAGTCCTCTCAAAAGGGGCTTACTAACTTCAGGACTGTAATGGAATTCCACTCACGGAGCCCCGCAACGGGCTCTATCTAAAGAAGTATTTTGCCTAGTTTCACACTAGGCATATGCTTTGTAATTTTATGTATATAAGTTTTTCCTATTGTTTTGATGTTTCTGGATATTTTTTGGTTTTTGAGGTGTTTTTTTTCATGTATAATATTTTTCTTACACACAGATGCCGTCACCCTCCTTATCATACGTCGGATATGTGGATGGTGCTAGTGGTCACACTAGACGCATTGCTTCAGTTTCTTGGGTTCTCTACACTCCTGAGTCAGACCTTATTGGTTCTGGGGGAATCTTCCTAGGTAGCGCCACCAATAACGTTTCCGAGTACATGTCAATGATCCAACTCCTCATGGAAGCGGCATATCATGACATCTGCAATTTAGTGGTTAGGTTAGGTTCCCAACTCGTCATTATGCAGTTAAACAATCATTACCGTGTTCGTCATCCAGTCTTGTTACGTTATTTTTTAAGGGTGCTACTTTTAGAACGTCAATTTCAAACAATCACATTTGAGCACATTCCTAGAGAATTTAATGCATTAGCCGATTCTTTGGAAAACTATGTGTTAGATTGGCATTTGTCACATTTGTTATAAAAGATTTACTCATGAGTATATATATTTTATCCCATTGAAAATACATAAAAAATTAAAAAACACAAAATCACCAAAAATTATGTATATATATATATATATATAGATGTTGTGTCCAGTACAATAGTTACATCAAAAAATCTTCCAAAACTTGGGTGTTTTACAAAAATTTGGCTATAATAAGCCATGCTCTGACACTAATACATCCGCTCTGCCAGCTAGGCTTGATGCTCATGGTAACATACAACTGCTCTAGCTATCCTCCTCAGAGGCACCAGGTATCTCTCTGGCACACCTACGGTATGCCGCTGCAAACGAACTGGAACCTCCCGCATAGGAAGGGGTGGTATGCCCATACTCAAACCCTCCAGGTTTCTGGAGAGTTCATGTAAAACCCAGGCATCATCATCCTCGGCGGCTTCCGCATCCTCTACTGGTGCGCCAGCCCCGAGTAGCTGCAGTCCTCGTCATGCATAACGAGGGGCCCCAACTGGTCGAACAGGTGCCACACTTGTGTCAAGAAAACAAACACTTCATGTCAAAACATAATTTTCACCCTATTTCAACAAAAAAAAAAATTGCATAAACATTCAAAAGACAAAAAAAAAAGTACTTCCTTAAAATACACTGATCATTTCCTTCTTACCATCGAGTCCCCACTGGGTGCCAAGGGGCAGTGCTAACTCTGGAACGCCTGTGAAGTTCATCCCTGCATAGGGATAATCCTCAATCATAATAATCTGGGAGTTCAGCCAATCAAAAAATCCATCATCAAAACAGTGGCAGACGATACCCTCTCCAATCCGCGGAAGCAAGGCTGCCCACTGAGCCTGCCTCGGCTCGCGTGGGCCCAATGGTGTTGTAACGATCCTGGGCCTCATCAATGGTACCCGCTCCAGTAAGAAAGAGACAATCAGTGTACCATACCCAAACTCTCTCTGGGTGCGGGTCTTACATGCGGTAAGCTCTGCTCGGACCCGACGGACAACTCCGTCACACCAGTCAAAAACCTAAGGCTGCATACAGTCCAAGACTAGGAGCATCTGGGCCTTGGTGGCCACATGCTGACTCTTGGCACCTGCCAAGCGAGCAATCATCCATAATATAGACCACAGTGGTATCAAAGTCACCCATGCAATTGGTACCTGGTTGCTCACATCTTGAGTGTCAGGTATGCAATGCTCAAGAACCAGATCAGCAGTGGAACGTGGGTCAGCTCTGGACCTCGTCAAGTTGGGCCTCGGTCCATGACATGATAGGCCGATCAAAAATTACACATCATCCTTCTTGATTGAGAGCTCATTTCCCCCAATCCGAAAGACATGGTGTCGCTCATCCCATTGCTGGATTAGCCACCTCAGGAGGTCCTCTTGACCCCTCATCAGTTCTAAGCAGGCATATTTTAGCAATTCGCATCTGTGGAGAGCCATCAAGCTTGCAGCATCCATCATCATCTCTCGTTCTTCCCGTTCATGTTATCTTTCTCGCCAGATACTCATGATTAACAGCTGAATACCTACAAAAGCGAAATTTTCAACCAATTAAAAATTGACTGGACCACTTCAAAACGATGGGAAATGAGTTGCTAAAAAACGCGGTGCACCTAATGCTGGCCTTAGTGTAAAACAGAGCGCGCTAACGGGGCATCCTTTCATGGGATATGCGCTTAACGCATCTCTAACACTACTAGCCCGCGTTAGGCGCAAACATTTTTTAGGGCCTCACAAATTTTCTATTTTGAACTAGCAAAACTTAACAAAAAGACAATTAAATGATAGTAAGAGGTTCTAGCTCTTACCTGGATCTTGCGGGAAGGAAAACCGTTGCCCAAATTGACCGCAATCGTCAGCTGAAGATTTCACCCCTTTTCACCCCAGAGCTCCTTCACAGCACTCAAAACAGTGAAAATGAAGGTCTTCTGACCTTCTTATAGCCAATTTTGGGTTATGACTCTCTTAAGCTAGTCAGAAAAATTCATGAATTCTTGCTGCACATATGTCGCAACTATTGAGATTTGTTACTGATGTTCTGATGAGTGATCAAGATTCATATGCAGACATACTCGTGTTTACACGAGCATTATTTTTACGATATTTTTCTTGCTCGTTAATCCGAAAAACCTCGAGTTCCCTTATTTGGACTCGTTAAAATTATACGAAGTTGATATCAAGTGTTCTTTTTATGGTATTTTTCTTGCTTGTTAATCTGAAAAACCTAGAGTCCTCTTCTTCAGACTCATTAAAACTGATATGAAGAAGCACTAAGCTTTCTTTTTAGGGACCTTTTTCTCACTCATAAAACTGAAAAAACATCGAGTTGACTTTGTCGAGCTCGCTAAACTACCACGATAGAGAGTAAGGAGCCATTCTTTTCCTCTTTTTTCAAAGCCTTTTAAACTGAAAAATTAACCGAGTTTTCTCCGCGTGACTCGTTAAAATTTCACGGAGGGCACCGAGTTTTTCTTTGTTGGACTCGTTAAAATTTCACAAGGAATACTGAGTTTACTCCATCTCCTCGTACTCATAAAAAAATGAGGTAGATGTCCAGCAAACATAGATTTCTCACTTTTCCAACTTCGATGGACTAACTCACGAAAAATGAACTATTTCAGGTTTATTATTCTCCCTTTTCCGTGCCTGGTTATCAAGACATGACAAAGGTACCCCGATGGAGTTGTCTTTTATGATATTTTTCAGACTCTCTAAACATGAAAAATTAGTTTACTCATCTGGACCCGTTAAACCTAATCAGACGGGGCACGGAGTTGTCTTTTATGATATTTTTCAGACTATCTAAACATGAAAAATTCGACGAGTTTACTCGTCTGGACTCATTAAACTTAATCATATGGGGAAAAATTTGGACAAAATGGATACTACCTCTGTTACATTTCAGAAAGGTCGATTTGGCAGCAAAAATATTGAACATGGCACTTCCCAGAAAACTCTTTCGCAGTTAGCCAAACCCTACCATCTATGAGTATTAGCCTTCATCTCCCAGTGTCCCTACACCGGTAAAATCCTAACACACTCTTTGGTGTTCATTAAGTCTCAGCTGCCTAGTACCCTGTTACAGTGCCTTCTATTGTTCAAGCAGATCTCGGTATCTACTGCTCCTCTTATCAACCAAACTGCTCATTATGCCGGAAATTATTTATCGTCCGACGTCCCCATTTACTCTTCATTATCACAATCATAAACAAAATCAGTTGGTTTCCGTTTCGTGTTGACTGATGTAGGACGCCTCAGTGCCTACCTTTCAACAGATCTCTTCCTATCAACTTCAACATCTTATCTAGGAAGTTGATCCAGAAACCCATCAATACCCGGATACTTGCAGACATCAGTGGTAGGTAGTCTTGTGTTTGATCAGGAGTCTTCATCATTGGCTCCTGGTCGAATTATTCTATGAGTGTTCGACTTCAACTCATTTTATTCACACTCGTTAGATTTTATTGTGCATCTTAGGGACCATCATCATTATTGGTGGCCACCTTCGCGTCTATTAACAGTTTCCATCATCGACTGGTAATCATACGATTTCTCACATGTTCAACGACAACTCCTTCATTCACATGTTGATAAATATGCAGTTTAAGTAAATCGGCAATCAAGACCTTGGGGCAAAGGTTACATCATTAAAACTGCTTGCATCCCTGTTATGACAGACACTTCCACATTGTGCTTATTGGTGGACATATTCTTCATATCTCTCTTCTAGAGAAATCATGATGTTTAAGCTACTAAGCATGGGAATGCTCGACTCAAGGCAGATACTATATTTTCTGACATATGTTGTTGTTTCAGGTTTTCCTCAGTCTTTCAATCTCTTTATCTCTACTACACACATTGTAAAGTATTTCAGCCATCATCTTCGTCTCTGACCTCACACTTTAGGGGGTATCTATTACAGGTGAAAATGCCTCCTCATCAGCTCAAAGGAGAAGATAAATATGGAAGGAATACAAAGACCTAAACTAAACCTATTTCTGCCAAGGTAACGCCTCACTATAACAACACAAGAGCTTTATAATGCAGTTGATCAGTGAATGGGTCACGTTAGTGGCTAGGGCAACGCTCTGTTTACACTGGATGGTAGTGTTACCCATGTTTTAAGTTTGAAATGGGAAAAACCCACGGAGAATGATTTGAATCTCCAGCTTTTTCTCACAAGAGAGTCAGTACAAAAAGGAAACTGCAAAGCACCAACTCTTATTGGGCCTTGCCATAAAAAACTGAACTCTCAAAGAAGGCAAAAGCATGGATATTGAGGAAACATATTGGTTTTTTCTATTCAAAAATGGTGGAAAGAGAAGGGCAATGATTGCTCTCTCCATCTCCTATAAAATGGAGTTGAAGGCTTTTGGTTCAAGGTCGAAGGATTGTCAAAGTTTTTGCATACTTGTGAAGTAGAGATCATTGTTGTAGTGTGAAGTTCAAAGGTCAAAGAGGTTCATTGAGAACTTGTTGATCAAGACATCACCACTTTGAGAGATAGAGAGATTGGAAGCCTGAGGAGGGCTTGGTACAACCGACGGTCGTAATCCTCTTTTTTTATAAATCAATAGAACTGTATCTGTTTTGTCCATTCTATGCATTGATATTTTCATTATTATTTAATCACTTATATAGCATGAGATGAATGGATTAGATGTTCATATTTTAAGTGTTTATTATATATTGGCTTAATTGATAAGAAATATATGTTATGGTATAGATTACACGGGTGATTTAATTGATTGCAGGGCCAAGATTTGGAGCTGGTGAAGGAGAACTCCTACTTCGCTGCCTAGTGCTCTCCAAGGGACTCCAAGATCATTAAAGATGTAATCTTCTATCTTGTTCTATCAAGTTGTTTTAAGCTAATATGAACATATATGTGCCTTCTTTGTGAACTATACAACTAATCTTACTGTCCGCCTCAAGCACCGGAAAGCCCTGAGAGGGATATTCGATAACCAACAACCTAAGCATTTTACCCTATAGCAGTTTCAAAGTACTTACTTGATCTTAGGCTGCCCTTTGTTCCTTCATCTGTTTTATTTCCCTTTCTTATTGTTTCATTCCATAAAATCAACTTTAAGAGATCCTTTGACATAGATGACTTGCCCCATGGACCACTCTTGAACCTTTTTGTTTCAATTAAATCCTCTTATGACTCCATAGCCCAATGGATTGAAGCAGCTCCTTGCCTATCTTATCAGCTGAATCATTCCTTCACTTTCATACACCTTCACCCTTCATTTAGACTTCCTTCACCTTCATTATATCTTTTCCCAACCAAAACAAACAAAAACCTTGTTCTTCATAACTAGCCTAATATCATACTAAAAGCCTTGAAAGATAAATCAATCTTTGCACTTATAGATTGATCCCTCTCTGGATTCAGGAGGGCTAGATCCTAGAATCCCAAAGTGGTTCATATGTAGGATTTTTTGTTTGTACTTTCCAATCTTGCAAACTACATAGACCTAATAGGTTGATATTTAAGTTTTAAAATCAAGTTGTATAAAACAAACATACTATAAAATTCCATTAAAAAACATGGTACATTATGCATGATGCACAATTTGATACTTAAAAGTTTTAGATTTAAGTTGTTCATGAATGTGAAGCAATTAAAGTAAATTTTCATTAAATAAATCATTGTAGAAATTTTGCATGATGAATCTTATAACATTGTAGAAAATATACTATGGGTGTGGGTTGATACTTAGGTTTTATCAAGCTCAATGAATATTCAAAGCAATAATTTTACATTCTTGAATCAAGTATCATGTTGTAGTCGTCTAGAGATATTATTTTTGTGGGTTAATACTTGGGTTTTATCAAGTCCTTGATGAATATCGAAAGCAATCATAACTTAAAATTTCATTATAAGACATGGTGTACATGTTGCATTCATTAAGAGATTATCATATTGTCTAGAAGAGCTACTATGGATGTGGGTTTCACTGGCACATGAATTTTCTCATGGGAAATGTTCTTGTTGATCAAAGAGACACACAAGATAACCTCCTACATAGGTTAGAGGAATTGAAGTTGTTTATTTTGGATGTGGAGGGATGCTTGGAATTTCTATATACAGGTTTTCCACCAAGATCCTTAGTCCCTCCTCACGAAAAGGGAGTATAAAATCCCATCATCATGGATATGTCATTGTCCTCCTGATGCCCAAGTTCTCATTTATGGTTATCGTTATATTGTCTACTTTCTCTTTTGCATGCTAGTCCCTTCAGGGACACACACTCCCATCCATGGGTTATCTAGTTTTACTTATGGTTTCCCATTGTCTCATATGTATTGGTTGTCCTAAATGTGTAATTTATTATTATGTCTTCAGTTGTTGGTTTCTCCCTCGAGGGAACAACATTTTTTGTCAAACTCTATGTATATTAGTTATGGTTTTACATTGTCAAATATTGGACAAGGGCTTAGACACTATTATGTTTCTAGTCTAGTTTTTCTTGTGGCAGGCCAGAGATATACAACATCCCTATAATTATGTAAATTTATGTGATAACAAAAAAAAATGGGGTTTTTGAGGAAAAAGAAAAAAACACTTTTAAGAAAGAGACTCAATTTATATGACATGTTTAACAATTCCTTATAAATATTTTATAAATACAAATATCTTCCATAAATATACACACACACATTTATTGGTTTTTTCTAGTATTTTATTCCACTCTTAACATTTTTTTACAATAATATAATTAAGATAATAATTTAATTTTTAAGTTCCAAGACGTTTTGGATAGACGGTGATTGGGTGCTTTGTTAAGGCACTCCTTGATGTGAAGTCATCGGTTCAATTCCCTGCCTCGATCAAGGTGATATATTGAACATAATGATGATACAATCCCACCAAGCTTACAAAATAAAAAATTAATGTTATAACTAAGTTATAAATCAAATTGGTGTATGAGATTTATTTATTTATGAAACAAAATATTCCCTTTAAATTATAATCTAACTATCAAAATTTATACTAGTGCAACGATATAAATTAAATGGTTGGTAAATTTCAATAGGTATCAATCCCTAATAAGAGTCAAAACACTTTCTTCTTCATAGATATCACATTGTTAAAACTAGCGTAGCCATATAAATTAAATGGCTAGTAAATATAGATATGCATCAATCTATAATAAAAATCAAAATGCTCACTTTATACAAGTCTCACGTTGCTAAAATAAAAATAATAATAATAATAATAATAATAATAAACATAAAAACTAACTAAATTATAACTTTGTTATTATTATTATTATTATTATTATTATTTGTAGGTTGTTGGTTCTATTACTTAGTCACAAAGAGTCATCATTTACGATCATAGTAGCCTTATTTTTGCCACGATTTCTACTTAGGAAACCAAACCATCGATGGAAGAAAAGGATTTTAGACAAAAAAAATAGACAATATTTTTATGTTGCTCCATTAATGTTGAGAGTTTGTTTTGATTTTCATGATAGATAATATAGCAAAAAATATTATGCAAAACATAAAACGAGCCCTGCTGCATATGGAGACAAGAAATTAGGAACATAATAAAATTGTGAGATGGGGTTGATGATGCCATTGTAGTTGCATGGATTTCAAGTCTATGTGGATATATATATTGGAGTCATCAGTGTGCCTAGGGAGGAAATCCCCTTGCCTCTAAGTAGAATAGTTTCAATGTGTTCACGTCAGGTAGCTAGATATTTGTCTACATGGATCGGTCTTGGTTCTCAGTGATGATGTCATTAAGTTGGTGGGAAATATCACAATGGATTTAATGTGTCTCTGCCAACACCCGCCCTAGTAAGGATTTTGTATGCCAATAAAGTTCAACTTTATAGAGATATTGATTTTGTCTTCCACGAGTGTGACCTGGATCCAGGATCCACACAACGATTGACACAAGGATCTCAGCATCAGTGAAATTTTTATGTTCCTCCATGGTATTTGTAGAAGATCTATTTAAATTTATTTGAATGGGTTCTGGTGTGAGGGCTTGGAATCGCCTAGCTATAGAAAAATCATGATATTGAAGCCCGAACTTTTCCAATACCATAGTGCAAGGAGCCCCAGTGGCTCTACATTCATTCTTGGGGCATGTTGGGTGCATGTGGGTAAGCAATATGCTTGACAGGGATGCCTAGTGAGGTTTGAAACTCCTAGAGGCTAAAGACACAAGGACTCAGAGTCAAAATAGGGAAAGGACTAGTGACACAAATCAGAGATAAAGAGCATACAACAAGGGTCATAGGGATGTGCAACCAAGGTGAAAGGTAGGGAATAAACCTTATCCCAGTGGTGGAGTAGGGGAGATAATTGATGCAGTTCCTTGGTCTTATGCTTAGTGAGAGTGAGGGTGGAAAAAAATGTGGTGGTTCCTAGAGTGTACATAAAAATAAGCAACATAAAAATGATTAAGAAGCCAATTGCTAAGTGGAACACTTAAATTATTATTATTATTATTATTATTATAATAAAAAAAATTAATATATAATTTAAACATATAGAGAGAAAGAAACAAAGTATTTTTAACATCCACGAGGCTAAAAATAACCTATGGGCATGGAAAATTTCAAGGATGGAAGTTTATCTTAAAATTTAGCAACCTTGGCGAATCTTACTAGTCCCTAATATCAAAAATTTGAAATGTTTGATGATAATTTTGTAAAAATGTTTAGATTTCTAATTATTTTATATTACACAATATATAATATTGGTGATTTTTAAGGTAAAATAATTTTATACTATAAAATTTGGATGAATTCATTTTTAGGAAAGTGGAGATTGGCGAATTTGTTTTTTGGAAAAAACATGGAATATTAGTCCACCTACGAATATTAGCCCCAAAAATTTTCCCTGCTTATGGGACAGATTGTTTCTCCATATGGCTCTTGTATTTGACCCTTTTCATGTGGATTTTTACAATAATCGCTCCCAGCTTCTCGACAAACTCTTCGCTCAATAGATTATCCCAAGAGCTAGCTGCCAGAGTACCTGCATAATTTTCCTTGTTTTCTTTGAAGGCCTCGCATTCTAAAATGAAATGTTTTTTTGTTTCCACTTTTCTAGAAGAGCAAAAAATACATACTCTTTCCTCCAAAATTTCTTTTGGCCCTTTCCAGCGCCCTGTTTCACAACAGAGTTGATGAGAATTCGTCCTTAATTGAGAAATAATAATTTTAGATCTCCAAAAAATATTGGCCCCTATGTACGCTTTTTGTTGATGATTATGAGTGGTGTTGAACTTTTCAATGTAGTACTTCTTCTTTCTCCCTAGCTCTTTCTCCCAAGTACATTTTTGCAACTTATCCATAACAAAATTTTTTATCTCTTTACTGTTTGTAGGACAAAAGTTTTTAACTATGGATATCTACTCCATATTTACCATGAAGATTCTTAATTTGTAAATAGACTTTTTTACAATATTGGGCCACTACTATGGCTTATCAATACCCCATGCCAAAAAAATGATAACTCATTTCATATGACATTTTTTTCATTAATCAATTTAATTAAAAGGGAAAAAAAAGAGCATAACTACTTTAGACATAAACCTCAATCTTTAAATATTCTAAAATATTATATGGAGGTTAAATTCCTACCATCCACCTAATAATTTTTGATAATTAGATTAAAATTATAAAAACTTTGTTCCAAATAAACAAAATTATCAACATAATTAAAATTTTAAAAATTCATAAAAATTAACTAAATTATAACTTTATTTAACATTATTAATTTAATTTTTTTTAAAGAAACATATAGAAAATTTGTATTAATAATGACTCGAGAGTGTACCAAAACCCTTACAATAATATACTAAAATTTTATCATAGGAGTAATAGTTTCCCATGCAAACAGACACCAGCTCTAGAGTTGTGATTCAATATGAATGAATGAATGAATGATATTTTAATGTCCACGAGACTAAAAATAGTTTATGGGACCACCAACTTCCTTGTTTTTTTATTTTTGCAATTCAATCCTTTTCTTACTCAAATTGATGATGAGCTGACCCAACCTTATAACAGTTCCATCACTGAAAATACAATGCCATGGAATTGATGCTAACATACTACGGTAATTATCCCTGATGTCTCTGAAAGCATCACATTCCAAAATGAAATGTTTTTCTGATTCCACTGCCCCAGAAGTGCAAAAAGTGCATACCCTTTCTTCCCAAGCTTCTTTAGGTCTCTTCCACCGTCCCATTTCACACCGAAGTTGATGTGAGCTAGTTATTAATTGAGCTATAAGAACCTTTTCCCTCCCTGGAATGCTAGCTCCAATGTATTCTTTTTGTTGGAGATCACAAGTGGGGTTGAATTCCTGAACATAATACTTCTTATTTCTACCCAACTCTTTTCCCCATATACCCTTACGGAACTTCTCCAGCACAAAATTCCTTAATTCCTTGCTATTTGTGGGACATGCATTCAAGTAAATATTCCATTTTTGCATCCATTTTTTGTTTTGTCTCATCCGTGATTTCTTTCTTTCACTCATAACTTCATTGAAGATAACTTTCGGCCATCTACCTTCTCCCATTTGCTCCATTCTCTTTAGGTACATTATAAGATGCACCATTGTAATTGCTTCAATGGGCGTTGCCCCTGTTTCACTCAACATTATCTCATAGGGAACCGAACTTTTTATTTTGAACTTGCTCATGATCAAGCGTTTTTGAATTTTTTCAATTTGTTTCCATTTTGAAACAGAGATGCTGCTAGCCCACAATTCACACCCATATAATATCACTGGACAAACTAGGAGTCAAAAAAGTACTTTGATCGTGTTCCAATCCCATAACTTTGCCTCTCTACATCTATTTTGAAGTGCATATAATGCTTTCCACCCTCCTAAAATTCTTTTCTTTCTGCAATCCTCTTAATTAAGCTTGTTGTTGAAATCGATCCCGAGGTACTTGTATTCATTTACTTCTTCAAGAATTTTTTCTTGAAGGAAGAACGTATGATGGCTTTGCTTCCTTTTATTAGAGAAAATCATTATCTTGGTCTTACTGGTATTGACTTGCATCCCCAATTCTTTACAAAAATTCTCAAGGGCATATAGGTGCATCTGCAATCCATGGGTCGATTTAGCAACCAACACAAGATCATCGGCATATAGAAGAAGATTTATCACAAACTCCCCCAATCGAACCCTCCCCACCTTGCAAATTTAACCACTCTTCCAGTTTGTCAATATATAAACCAAAAAGGGTAGGGGATAAAGGGAAACCTTGCTTGACTCCGATGTCACTTATAAAACTTTCTGAAATGCCTGCTGAAGTTCTAATCTTGACTTTCACCTCTTCATAAAGCCTATGGACAAAAGCTCTATATTGTAAAGGAATTCCAATTTCTTCCATTCTATGCCACAAATTATCTCTAGGGGCCGTGTCAAATGCCTTTTTGAAGTCAACAAAGCAGCAAAATACTTCTTCTTTGCTCCCCAAAACCTTTTCAACAATGTGTCTTAGCATGACACCATGATCTACTGTAGAATTCTTCGGCCTAAAACCCGCTTGCCCTTTTGCCCTCTTTTATTTTACTTCTACCCACTTACTAATTCTATTCTCTACCATGCCACTGCAAAGCTTTGCAAACAGTGGATTGATCGTAATGGTTCTATAGTTGGAAGGATTATTAATGTCTCCGCTTTTAAAAAGGGGAATTGCTAGACGAGTTGTCCAATCCCTTGGGAACCCTTGCTGAATGACATTATTGAATATTTCCATGATGTGGGGTGAAAAAATGTTCAATCCCCAATTTAGATATTCTGCTTGAAGTTCAACCAAGTCTCTTTCCTTCCCTGCGTTCAACTTTTTAATTCCTTCCTCCACCTCCTTTACTGTGAAAAGATTTGTAGATGTGTTAATCCTAGGAGGAGGCTCAACCTCTACTTCTCTTTCATAGAGTTCCCTTGCATAGTCAAACCACTGATTGGTTGTAATATGATTTTCAATTTGCTTCTTCCTTGGTTGAAGTGCCTACCAAAAAAAATTTGGGTTATTCTTGCCTAGATATATTAGCTCTTTCCGCCTTGTTTGCATGAACTCATATTTTTTCTTTTTTAAAATCTGCTTATATAACTTTACATTCATCTTCCCCTCTCCTTCCTTTTTCAAGGTTATCCTTGCCATTTTTCATTCATCATCAAACCGTGCATTCATAAGAAAACAATTTGATTCTGATTTCCTATTTTTTGATCTTTTTCACTTCTCAAGCGCACCCTGAATTATATTTTCTAACTCATGGTTGTTAAGGCTTCGGGGACCAATTTTCTCCTTCTGAATCGATCTCCTCAACATTGTTTTGAAGATAATGCAATATTACAAAAGAAACTGATTCTACTGAGAATACGATCGAAATACCCAAGGATAAAATAATAGTTACAAGATAACATGTAACATTATGGAGACCAGTGAGACAACTTAAACCTCCATTAATTGCGATCATTTCTAAGGGAGTCACATCTCCGCAGGCAACGAGTCATATTTTTCTCTAGGACAATGTTGGGACCAATGGAACTTGTGCTGAACTGAGTGCTACCAGAAATGAGATTTTCTAAAGCTAGAACCAGAGCATTGGGAATGAAAAGCTCCTCGCACATCCTATTCATGGACTGTTCCATATTGCTAAGACATGACAAAGAAATTTAGCTTCTAAAATAAGATGGAAGGTCTAAAATAAGATGGAAGGACTTACGTTGATTTTCCACAATCTCATCCTCCCTCTGTCTAGATTCCAAAAAGGCTTTGGCTAGATTCTAGAAAGGCTTTGGCCAAGTCTAGTATCCTATCCAAAAAAAATTCATTGTCCTTGAGCATGAGAGATGGAGTTTTCACCATGACCAAAAGTAAACCATTGATTACAAATGATTATCTTACCAACAGAGTTGAGCCAATCTCTTACTGATTAAGAAAATAAACCCATAGTCATCAGACGGATCCCAAATATCCATTAAACAATCCATGTTAAAACTCTGTCATGAGCCAAACTGAGATATAAGATCCAAAGGTAGGCCAAAATCCTTAGAAGGATGTTGGAAAGGATGATGATGGGAAATGCAGATCAATGACATTCAAACCATCCCACTACACAAGGAAAATGGCTCATCATTTAAGCAGTAAACTATACCAACTCTATCCACAACCAAAATAAATATAAGTACCACACAGAGCATAAAAGAATTGAAGAAACTAGCCACTTTTTGCAAAAATATTTTCCATCGGGAGGGAATTTTCAAAATACTTGGTCAGAGAATGAATTGATGAGAGACCACGTTACACTTTGGCGAGCCTTATTTCTTGGTCTATTGGCCATTAAATGCGGCTAGGCATATATTTCTCACCGTTGGATTTAAACTAATTTAAATCCAATGGTGGGTAGTATATGCCCAGTCGCATTTAATAGCCGATAGACTAGGAAATAAGTTTTACCTTAAACTTTCATCTCTTAAATCGCGTCAAGGAAGATTCATCGATCCAAGATTAATTAAATTTCTCATGATGACCAACTTTTAAATATTTTTCATGCACCTTGAATTTATGAGCATAATCAAGGAATTGGAGCATAACTAGTTATTGGTTTATCTTTATTCTGTCATGTTCAAAGGAGGAGCCTTTTTTTTTCCAACAAATCCACCATAGAATTAAGATGCTTGTACACATGGAAAATTTATAATAGTTTGAATTGAAAATCGATTAGAGAGATCCTTTGTAGAGTGGGAGGGGGTCTAATCATAAGGATTTTTTTTGCCTTGGTGACTTGTTGAATAACAAGCATAGAGCCACCGAAAACCATGAATTTTCTTTGTAAGATCTAGATCCAAGCTTTTCCACAAGATGAGGAACTTGGTCTGGTTGTTTTTCATGGTGCCAATACCCCATGCAACTTGAAACATTATTTTTAAACATTATTTTTCCATCGGGGCTAATTAAAGTCCCTCCCATTCCTGCTTCACATAGGTTTCCAATCAAGGATTCATCAAAGAATAGGGAATACTAATCTTTCCCAATCTCTAATGATTAGAAGTTATTTGGTTGAAACGTAAGCTAGGTACCTTATTGAATGAAGTTTGAATCACACTATGACTTAGAAGGTGGAATTTTCTGCTAAAATGGATCCATTCGCACTCAAGAGAATTTATTTTTTCAAACTCTTTTTCATTCATACCCCTTGACAAAATGGCATAGAAAGAAAGGAATACACTTTGAGAGCCACCGTGTGAGGGTTAAGGTACTTGTTTTTTAATATCTCTTTGTTCCTGGAGATCCAAATAAACCAACAAAGATACTTGGGAAGAGCTTCCAAACATCTAATTTATAGAGAGGAGGACTTTAATATCCAAGGATATTTTGATTTCCAAAGTTTCAAAATTTCCACCCACATACACGTAATAGAATAAATGTAAGACGTCGAGGTAAAATATATGCACCATCACTCAAGGGAGAAGGGACAAGACCAAAATACATGGGAAATATTCTTTTCTAAATTAAAACACGGGACACAATGAGACGAGCCATGGATATTCCTCCTCTTGATATTCTCAGTAGTGAGAATTTCTTGATGGACAAAAGTCCAATAGAACATGTTAACTTTTGGGATGTGTTAGTGTCAGCCTTTGCAGCTTTCCTTCAGTGATCAAACATGCTCTTACAAAGTGATTTTAAGGTGTCAAGGTCAAATTTTGTCATTTCAATGAGTCTTCAAGCAAAATTTGGTCACTAGGCATTAGGGCTAGGGTTTGTTTTCACTCTTTTCAAAGTTGTCCAAATGTCGGTCCATGTCACCATTCAGCTGAGTGTACCATCATTCAAAGGGTTTTCATCATCATGTCAAGTTCCATTGGGTCATTTTACAGCTTGTTCATGCTTCAGTTGTGCCTAGGTAAGGTCCATTTCCCTCTCCTAGGGTTTTGGAGGTAATCTCTCTTGGATGGTCAAATCATTAGAAAAAATTGTATCCTGATGTTCATACACCTTCCCCTATCATTAATTTACCTTATTAAATACTTCCCATCACTGAGATCCCCCAAATTCCTCATTTTTGCACAAACCCTAGTTTCTTGCCACAACTTGGCAATTTTCTAGGCTAGGCCTGTGTTTTTCTTTTTTGGACCCCTTCCCCTCACTCAAACTCTGAGATTCCACTTTCCCCTGCTTCCTAACATCCCTCCCTACTTCCCAAAATTTCCCCAAGAATTTAGAAGCCCCTTATCCCCTTCATTTCGCTTCATTTCGACAAATCCCTTGTTCCACACATCGGGATAGGTTTCACTCAAATGATGTTTCAGAGAAATAAAAGATGAATTTTGGAAAACGGAGAGAGGTTTTTTTCCAAAACATGCCAAGGAAGAAAAACCTCCTTCACGTTTTACACAGGTGTAATGGTTTTAGAGAAATGTCAAGAATATCGTTGCCTCAGGAGAATTGATGCACCTGCAGGAAGTAGTGTTGGGAGATTTGATTTTTGACAGGGTAAATGAACTAAAAAATCAAAAATTCCACTTGGGTTGGAAATTATACTCCAAGATATTTCCAACAAGCTATCACGTGCCCAATTTGGACACCAGGAAGGCCTCCACAAGCCTCCTGCAAAATGCACTATGTAGCGCGCGGTGCATAGAAAAGTGCGCGCGACGCATTGGGCCAGAACTCAAAATTTTTGTCATTTCTTTACCAAAAATAAAATTGAATCAGTCCCCTTTGTTCCAAATAAGTTTATGTGTGTTTTAATTTCTATTATTCAAGGTTTGGTGTAGTTTGAAAGTCGTACATGAGAGTTGAATGTCAAAAACCAACTCTATCTTGTTGAAGAAATGCCTCTCCATGGTTTTTGAATTGGTGTTTTAAAACAGTTTTTGTGTCACTTCCCACCTTGTTTTTCCATCGCCCATGATCTCATTATTATATTCTATTTTCCTTATCCCCTTACATCCCCTTAGATCCTAAGTGAATTATTCCTAAACCCCTTTTTCCTATCCCCAAGTCACTTCATTCCCTATCATTCCCATTTCCCTTCTCATTTGTAAAGTCCTCAAACCCCAAGTTCCCAAACAATAAAGTGAGTGTCCTTGCACTTTAAATCTCACTTGAGAACAGTCCATTTTTCCCATTGCCTTATTTCCCACACTCCCTTCCTACTTAGCATATTTTGGCATTGAGACCAAGACACTAAACTCTTCATATTCACCTCGGGCAACATAGACGAAGAAGGCATTGAGGAGGCGTGAAAAGGCGTAATCTTGGCCGAAACTTCTTTCAATGAGCATGATACTTGATGATGTACCCTCAGTCCAAATTTCAGTAAATTTGGAGAAGTTTTTGTCATTTTGGAAAATTTTGGTCTCAAAACAGGTTTTTCAGCCCAACGCGTAGCACGTCGACGCGCTCGCTTATGATTGGGACACTTGCTGGAGGAAAAATTTATATTTTTTGGTTTTTCATGGTAATTTACGCATGCTCCAGTAGGACCAAATCATTTCACCAAGTTCTGGATGATCAAAGGGGCCAAAATACCATGAAAATCACCGTTCTGCCACTTTTTGCACCAGCAGGAAGTACTTCAGGGAGAATGAATTTTTGGAGGGGAAAATGAGCTCCAAATTGAAAAATTCTACTTGGGTTGGATAGCCAACATCTAGGTCTTTCCAACGAGCTATCATGAGCTCAATTTGGACTCCGGGAAGTGCCCCAAAAGCAGGCTGAAGGCGCGCTACGCATAGAGATTTTTGGTCCATTTTTCATCTTCCAGCTCAGGATTTCGGCGAGTTGGACCAGTTTTGCTTGTGGGTGTAATTTTTGAGTTATATTGATGTAATTTTATGGTTTTCATGTAACTTGGACTTAATTTTACCTATTCTATATGATTCACTCCTAAAAAAGTAAAAATCAAGTGAAAGAATCAGTTTCCTTCCTTTTATAGGCAAGTTGTTTGGCTGCCTATATTCTAGCTCCTTGTTTAGAATTAGTTGAAACTGCTCCTAGAAGGAGGAATTCGACCCCTAGAGGCATGGAAAGGGGTTAGGATGGTCTATATGATGTAATTTCTCAATCATTTTCAGAGGTTGGACAGGTTGGACTCTTGGGAAAAGTTTGGCACACTATTGTACATATTTTTCATATTTTGGCTAAGGAAATATCAGAGGTTTTGCAGCACCTGTTGGGATTCTTGTGGCTTTCAGTTCTTGATGGTGTTATCTCTCAGTTTATTGTAATTTATTTCATTTTTTATGTATGCCATTCCCTTCTTATGCTTCTGAAACTAAATGAATGAATAAATGAGGTTGAATCCATTGTTTCCAGTGCTCTGCCTTTAAATTTGTTTAGTTTTACATGTTTTCGCCTGTTTGGAGAGGATCCATGTTCTCCCTTGCCCTCTCCAGCTCCTTGTCATTCTGATCCATCCATACACATAATAAAAAGCATCAAGACTATTTCCTACCTCGCCCCAACTCGAATTCTGCAAAGATCTGGCCTTATCCCCAGACCCAAAATTGTTTTTCCTATTTTTTCAACAAAAAACCCAAAAAATCAAAATCAAACTTTCCTATCTCTTTACTAGCCTAAAATAAGTTCCTATTATAAGTCATCTCAGCCCCTTTGAAGACCTTTTACTAAGATAGACCCGGAGAGAGCCCTCTCCTGTCCTTATAGGGCTAGCTACGAGGCTGAGCGTGGTTTGATGTAGCCTTGAGTTTTACCTTATTTTAGCCTAAGGTAGATTTGAGAGCTAACAGGATGGAATCCTTACTCCAGATTTTTTATCACAATCTGCATTGGGGTGGATGAAAGAGTCGCTTAACCAATTGCAAAGAAACCAGATTCACTGCATATTTATGTTGAGGACTTAGTTTCCAAGTCCATAGATCTTGAATAGAAAAGGAAATGGGAGCCATACCTTTGAGATTGATGATAAAACTCTCTCATTGAATCCTGAGGTGAATTAACAGCTTTGGTCTTAACCATCCTTTCTATTAACACTGTTCATCCCAAAGTGATATTTGTCTCAATTTAATATAACAATTTTTTTGCATCCATATAGTCAATTCTCTAGTTTCCTTGCATTCCCTAAAAGGACTATTGGGAGATAATTCATATTTCCAAATATTGATGTGGGTGTCATTACCTGAATAACAACTTAGATGAACAAAAACTACAGGGGTGGCCCTTGTGCAAAGCTTTCAAATTTTGGGTCCAAGCCCAGACCGATTAAGAGACTCAGCCTTGAGAAGGAAGGCTTTATTGCAATATATTCTCTTTAAGGATATCTTCCATGATTCCTTTGAGTCTAAAATAAGTCTCTATATAATTGTTTCACTAAGAGGGAGATTTAGTATCCATTGGATCTTTCATACCTAGAACATCGTTTTATTTGGGAATACAAATGATGTTCTAGTTCACAATGTGAAATTTCATTTTACTATTCCTCCCTCCTTTCCATAGAATTTTTTGGATAAGGAGATTTATTTTATTAAGCACAGATTTTGGGGCCGGCAAAATAGAGAAAAGATAGAGAAGAAGATAGGATAATACCAATTTGACAAGGATGAATTTACCAACTATAGTGAGCCATTTCACTTACCATGACTGAATTTTCTTTTTTAATTTATTTAAAACATCGTTCCAAGTTTCAAAATTTGAAACTCCCTTGGAAATTGGGATTCCAAGATATTAAAAAAAATAAAATTGAAATTCACTGGAAATTCCAAAACCTTAGGGATCTCCATCAAATTCTCCACATGACTATTCCACTCAAAAATCATACTCTTTTTTTTATTTACAATACCCCCAAAGAGACCCAAATATAATTCCAAGACATGTTTAAACCTCATAAGGATTTACTTAGATGCATCTCCCAAAAGAAGCATCTCATCAACAAATTGCGAATGGTTGATTCCTTAATGTTCCGAGCAATGCTTAGACCTTTTAATCTGCCATCAACCCTGGCCAGCTCCAGATTCCCGCTCAATCTCTCGGCCATGAGAATGTATAAAAGGGGAGAGAGGGTGAATCCTTGCCTTAATCCCCTTGAGGAAAAAAATAAGTTTCAAGTTCGACCATTAATCAAAGGTGTTATCCATGGATTTCAAATACAAGCTTTAATACAATTGATGAATTCCCAACAAAAACCAAGTTTTTTTTTTTTTTATCCAGGTGCATATTGGTAGCTACCTACCTATTCCATCCAGAAATTCAGTCAGTTTCATCAGTTTCCTTGTTTATAGCAACATTTACTATTGTTAGCATTTTTTCGGATTCTGAACTTCTGGAGCAAATTTTACCCCGTAAAAGGAATTTTGTTGAGGTCTGCAGTAGGCCCATATCCATTGGGAGGGGCCTACTGTAAACCTTGCAGTACTCAAAGAGATATTTCCAACAAGGTATCATAAATTCCAAATAGAGGTACTATGACCAAGTTAAGACCCCGAGAATTTGGTTTCCCTGCTAACCCTAATGGGGCCCACAAATGCTTGGCATTCCATCTCCTAGGGTTAGGGTTTTGGTTGTTTATGGTTTTCCCTTGTTTTTCAGTAATAAAATGGCCCTTAAGTGTCATTTTGATACGGTTCAGAGGCATGTAGACACCACATCTCTTCTCAGAGTTAAGCTACCATCACCCGAGCTAGTTTAATTCCATTCTATATGTAAGCATATTTCAGTTCTTTGTTATTAGTGAAATGAAGTGTTATTTCCATTGCATCTTTGTCTTTATTATTATATTTGTATCTTGTTGCATTCATGTTTAATTATGGATCAGTGGTATCAAACTGGTCTGCTCTTTCTATTTTTTACTTTTCATGTCCCCAATGAGGTCATGGTATAAGGAGTTAGGGCTCGAACAGGTTGAACCTTTGCAAGACCAGCCTCAAAAACCCCGACAACCTCACATGGAGGAATAAAAGAAACACAAGGGAGCAGGAGATCCTTTCAAAATATTGCTCGAAGAAGCCCTCAAGCGACAGAGGAACACGATGATGGACAACTTTACCTAGATCCTTCGACGACTACCCACAGGTGATGCATATTCTTCCAGCAGCCACTATGGAAGCGCCACTCCCTTTAATGTACAACTTAACTTTGACATCCCCATATTTGAAGGTCAGATATATGTGGATGCCATAGATAAATGGTTAAATCTACTAGAGGGGTGTTTTTGGCTCATGATTTTTCCAACCGGGAAAATTTTACTCTTGCACTCCTTAAAGCTAGCCCCCACATCAAGGACTATGGGAAACCTATTGTGAGAAGAGGAAAAAGAGTGAACCCTCACTATTTTCAGCTACACCCACTTGTAATTATTTTCGAGATGTCATCAAGGAGTAGTATTACCCTGTCAGGTGCTATGAGGATAAATACATAAAGTGGACCACATTGTAGGGTATCAAGACATACCAAAGCTCACAAATATTTTTCATGCCCTTCACACTGTTGAAAATGCAACAAGATGATGGAGCTTAGTGAAATGAAGTTGCCTTCACTAAGTGGGCCCGCAGGCTATTTTTGGCGCAAAGTCTATTTTTAGACTATGTCTATTTTTAGACATATGGATCATGGTCTATGAGTTGCGGGATGCTATTTATGGATGGTTGGTCAAGTTGGTAAAAATAGATGGACCTCTATTTTTAGACATACTGGGCGGAGTCTATTTTTAGACTGCCAGTCTAAAAATAGATCAGTCGAATATTATTAGCTCTTAATAATATTTGGACTATAAACATTATCTTATCCTCTTGGATCACTTCAGTTCGAGCTACGGATGTGGCACATGCAGCTGACAGAAGGAATTACGCTATTCCTAGGGGTTAGTTGAGCTATTGCATGGTTGACTTCAGTTAGAACTCATGTGGCAGAGTTTGGTGGAGTTGATGAGATAGTTGGTGGAGTTGTGTTCTGTTTAACTTAGTTGAACTAGTTGTATTTATTCTAACTCACAAATACACTAGTGATGAGTGGTGTGAATTAATTATTAATTAATTCACTAATTATTAACTCATAAATCAACTAAAGAACACATCAGTTAACTGCAATGCATGGACAGTTCAGTGGAGACCAGTGTTAGAGGTGGGTGAAAGGGTGTGATTGACTATCAGTTGTGACCATTGATTGTGCATGAGATTTGCACACACTTTGATGGAGATTGCCAATGAGGATTGCGCAGTTGGAGCTAGTGGGATTTGAACTTGGATCTCATTCATTACTCACTTGGATTGCGCAGTAGAGGCAGGCAGACTT